>CM058041.1:93992253-94502859 GCA_030169165.1 Centaurea solstitialis
AATTCCTTGCTCTATTCGTCGACGTTCAAACATCCGGCCGACGGAGAATTTGCCAAAATCAAACAGCTGATTTCTCTAGATCCTTACCCTAACTACGATCATCATCATCTTCATAATCATAATCGCAATCAGAATCATGATCAGAATCAACAGGAAGACAATCATCAAGCCTCAAATCACGGATCCTTGTTGCGTTATCGATCAACTCCGAGCTCGTTTTTCTCGAATCTACTCGACGATGTTAATGGAGACGAGGAGGAGTTTCCAGATCCGGTGACCGACGAGCCGGACGCGGCGGCGGCGGCGGCGACGGAGGAGGAGGAAAGTTACTTTACTGAACAGCATCAACGAAAGGAATCTGAATCTGATGCACGTGATTTTCTACGGTATGAATCGTCGTCGTCGGAAAGGAAGGAATCGGCGATTCAGAACCAGAAGCTTCCGCCTCCGTCCACGGCGGCGTTGCACGGCGGTTCACGGCGAGCGACTAATTTGCACAACAACGGTAGTTATGGTGGTTATACGAATCAAAATGATTTGGATTCTGGATCGTGTTTTAGAGCTATGGATTCAAATTCAGCTAGGTCGAATCTCATCAGACAGAATAGCTCACCGGATGGATTTATGTCTTCATTGACCGTTGAAAACGGTAAACAGTTTCTAAACATTTCTTAATTTCAACTTGCAGTTTGATTAATCAAAACTTCATGCTTATTAATCATACCAGTATTAGGCTATAATTAGCCGTTGACTTTTATTGCTGTGGTTGACTTTTTTTGCTTTGTGTTTCTGGAAATAAGATCTCAATTTTTTTTAGTTTGAGATTTCAGGTTTGGAAGTGATGTGAATATATGATTAAGATTGGATTTGTTTTGATGTTGGAACTAATAATTAATAATCAGGTTTTGGTGGCATGAAAGATGTGAGAAAAGGCGGTTCATCAAGTTCTTCATTGAATAACCATATCAGTTTCTCATTAGCCCCATCTTCTTCATCAAGATTCTTGCCTCAAATAGCTGAAAATGATAGTGATTTACGTGATTCCACCTTCGGTAGCTTGAAGCGAAGCAGAGATGGTGGTTTGAAGATGCCACAGGTACATCTTCATTCAAGAATTCTTCATTCATTGTAATTTGCATCCTAATCGAGTTAGACCATTTCTCCTATATATATTGGAACCTCCTTTTAGATAAGGTTCACCTGAAATTGTCCAGACTACATCCTTGGTAATTTTTACCGAGAGCTAAAGCATGCTCCCCTGGGATTAATACTCAGTGGCCCTGGTTGCTCACCCCTGGATTCGAACTTGGGTGGGTTTTTCCCCAACACCAAGCCTTAACCGGTTATCTCCTTAACCGTTGTTATGGAGAGTAGGATAATAGGGTTGTTTTGGAGAGTAGGATAATAGGGTTTCACATATTCTTACATGGTATCAGAGCAGATTTTCAGAGACTCGATTCAATAATGGCACATTTTGTGCCCATCTAAACTCTATTGAGTTTCACATGGACTAGACTTTGGATGATCTTTTCTCAATATATGTTGTAACCTTATTTCCTCTCCTCATAGGCTCTTTTGAATAGCAATCTATCGGAGTTTCTAATCGTTTCTTTGTGAACATGTTTGTACTTTATAGAATGTAGAGGCTGGAAACCATTCTCCTAGTTTGGTTCACCATATGAGCTTGCCAAAAACTTCTTCAGAAATGGCTGCTGTTGAAAACATCTTGCATTTCCAACAAGAATCGTCCGTCCCCTGGAAAGCACGGGCAAAAAGAGGGTTCGCTACACACCCACGAAGCATTGCCGAGAGGGTATATTTGTAATCTTGATCTTAGTTACACAATTCACTGTAATCTAACATTGATATTGATTAAGTTATCTACATTTGGGCATCAAACGCATTTCAGGTGAGAAGAACCCGAATTAGCGAAAGAATCAAACGGCTTCAAGAGCTTTTCCCTAATATGGACAAGGTAAATTTTTCGAACCCCCGAATGTAATTAAAACAAGAAAATCAAACTATTTTGGAAACTTACATTTTTAGTTCAACTGTTTTGCAGCAAACTAATACAGCAGATATGCTAGATATGGCTGTTGAGTACATTAAAGACCTCCAGAAAGAACTGCAGGTATGTAACACCACAACCACCAAGATCAACTCTTTTACCTCAAAGAATTCACATCAATCTTACAACAAAGCTTCTATCTTTTCTTGTTGAACAACTTCATGCATCCAATTTTGCTTAATGTACTTTCGAAATCTTTATTTTGATACCTCAGATGTAACATCTCAAACATTTAGGTGTCCGGTTAAAATGCAACGTAACTAGGTGCAGTTTTGAATGTTTGAGATATTACATTTGAGGTACCAAAATGAAGGTTTTGAATGTAAATTACGTTAGATAGGAATGGGACAGAAGATATGTTGCATTTTCATTTTTTCATTCAATTTATTTGTTCTCACGAACTTCGTTTTTTGGGCTTGTAGACTTTGAACGAAGCTCGAGCCCGCTGCAAGTGTTCAAGCAAACAGTTACATCCGCATTCGACCATGTAGCTTGCTTTTTCTGTACAGGTTCGTGTTGGGTATCCACCGAAAATCCTCAAAAACTTATGGTCGGAAGCTGGTTATCTTGTAAATGACTTAGTTTGTGTTTATTAGACAATACATTGTACTTTAAATTTAAGGATTAGATGCAATCTTTGGATGACCCAAAATAGATCAAAAACTCTACGATCAAAATTTGGGGATAATTTTGTTTAATTTGTATTTACTTCCGTTTGGAATCGGTCTAGAAATTGTTAATCAGAAAACCACGCTCGTAGCCAGCCAGCAAGCACACAACATGCTAACTGCTCTTCGTGGCGCCTGCACGAAATCACGTGTGTTTGTGTCCATGATGACTAAAAGATCTTCCATTACACGTGCCGTGTCGCGTACATTTGTGACACGAATTAATACTTGCAAGCTTAAACAAGATTCTACGATAAATATGACATTAAATTGCGAATGAAATTTAGCCTAGAACATTAAAGATTTAGCTAGGATGAAACAATTGAAATGGAAACCTAAGATCAATGCAAGACTACACCATAAAATCAACACGTAAATTATTTTGCTTATTAATTCTTGAATCTTTCAGCAATCCAACGATCAAATTCGGGAACCATGCAATGCTCAATCTTTCTTCTCGAGTTCACCTGCACCATATACACGGTATAAAAAATGCATGTTTATGAATAAAAGTTCACCTACGTACAATACACCGGGTTAACTTCATTTTGAAAATCGCAAAAACCAACTATTCATGAATCATTCATGATAAATATCATGGATAATAAAAGTGCAGATATTCCTCATGAATAATACATGTAGTTGATTGTTTCCATTCTTAAAAAATACTTTTGGGTTGCTAAATGAACTTTCCCCGATGTGTATGCATAATTGCATAAGTATGTATATAAGGCGGGTACATGGTTCGAAGTTGACGCTGCATTTCTCTGGAAGTTGCATGGCCATGCTACGATCGACACCAGAAATAGGAGGACCGTTAATAAGAACACACAAACAAGGTTGGCCAAGAACTCTGATTGCAGTACAACAAGCCTCATTTGGTGGGATGGGACTGAAGGGTGCAACCGATGCACGACAAGGTATCAGTTGCACCAATGCCGAGAAAAAGGTGCTCCCACATGGATGCGCCACGGTTCCATGAACCAACAGACCAAGAACCACCACCACCACCAATTACCATTTTCTCGTTGTTTTTCATACTTATATGAGATCATCTCTAATTAAGACTTGTCGCTAATATATAAGATATTCGTGTTTTGAAGAAAGTCGACCACGAAGACTGATGGATACGGATATAAATAGAGAGATATAGATATACATATACAAAAAGGTGTATGTATAAAATGGAGTGATGGAAGTCATATTCACACATGGTCATGGCTTTCCTAAGCCTCCTAACTAGGCACCATTGGCATTGTTGAGGAAACAGTTGTTAAACTCGTATGTCATGCCCAAATCTACTGCCCTTCCATTTCTATTCTACAAAAACGATACCTAAAAAACACCCACATTAATAATAACACAAGTTACAAACCTTTCTATTTTGGATTATACTCTGTATCAGAGATTGACGGTGGTGTAAAACTTTTTTTAAATTTGAGTTACTAGACATTTTATAAAAAAAATTGAATGAATCATGTATATTAATAGTTTTTGGATGCCTTATGTGTTCTTATAACCAAATAATATACACAAACACTTGATTCAACTTGCGATATTGGTCCTAAAGACAAGAATTTCTAAATTGGCTTCGAAAACGATGCAACCCATTGAGCGTGGCTCGCAGGCTCGAAGATATGCTTTGGTTCTATTGCGCTTATGGACAGACCTTAGGCTAACAAATATGATCGTCTCTTCTTTAGTCAATAAATGTTTATAATAACATTTAATACCAAAAAGTATCAAGAATCAAGTGAATCGTATTCTTCGAAAAATTATAATCAATTGAAATTTCGACCCCACGATTTGGACTTATTTTGTTCGCATCGAACCAACTCCAAAGATTAATGGTCCTACAACGTATTATCCCCCATTAAATAGAGTTATTCCTACACCCAACTATTCTCAAATAAAATATCGTATATGATGCCAATATGATTTGGACAAAAACCTATTATCGTACATTTGGTACAAACATTAAAAGACCAAAGATCCGACTTTTGAGGCATAACTTAGGACAAAAAATGTTTGTCCTTACCCACCAAAAGTAGAACCATAAAACAAGCAGCCATGTTAAAGTAAAACCCTAAACCATTTACAATCTTCCACCTAAAGCACCCAATGGAATGACAGCCGAGCAAGGCTAGTCCTAACCCGGCCATTCTGCAGATCCCGTTCTGCCAACTAAAAAGACCAAACCGAACAAACCCAATATCTACAACGCCCAAATGTAGGGTCTGCTAAGGGTGTTTATAAAATACCAGACCAAACAAACCCAGTATCTCGCCCCAAGATGCAGGGTCTAACTATAACAATCCACAATTAAGCTCCACATCAAAGGTTCTTGATTTAATCATTTATGAATCTTTTTGAAAGACCATCAATGAACATATTAAATGGAAATGCAAACAAAACCATTGTGATAGAAATGCTAAAAGATTATTAGCTTATAACGACAAGAATATAGATATCATATATATACAACAATGTTTAAGGAACAAAGGGATGTCATAGTAGATTTTTCAACCATGAATGATGTATGTCTTTTTGGCATGCATTACATACATACCTTCAACGTCCGTAAGAGAAATACGCTCAAATGATGACACTTTCCCATCAAAACTTTGGAGGCTCTCCAGGAAGGGACTTGTATCTATTAAAAGACAAAAGGCACATAACCGAAGAAATCCCCCTTTTGTTCTACCTGATTTTTGCTAATTGACGTATGCAGTACTAATGAGACGCTCCAGCTGCTGCCCTTTCTCGTATTCACCTTGCTCTTCTTTTGCAAACTCCTCAATCAGCTCACGCTGTCTTTCGGTCAAGTTCCTGAATTATTAAACACCATAATATTATATCAGTACAGGGATGTGCAAATTTTGTTCCTTTGCATAACATTAATTTAATAGTTAAAAATACTATAAGATTTTATCTTTAATGTTTAATTATACTGTTGAGAACTTGAGATTTTATCTTAAAAAGTTGATTATTGTTAAGTGCTTGTTCATCTTAGGGAATAATGGGAATTAAATTAATGGAATTGCAGGAGAAGGGAAATGAAAATGTAGCTAGGTTTTAACCACTACTATTATCAATCAGAAAAGCTTGTTTCAATATTACATAATAAATCTATTTTTCTCCATTTGTAAATCAATAGATTGTTCTTTAAATTATATAAAATCGGTCCTGCATATTGGATAAAAAAAACTAATTTAAAACACCAAAATATTTTCATTCCCGCTAATTTGTCAAAAGTGAATGGAAAATAATGAAGTCTCAAGTTGTCTTCAATTCCACTTATATTATGATCAACCAAGCTAGCCTGTTTTAGATTACATTCCATTCTTAATACCTGCAATACCCCCATAACCCAAGCATCACAACCAAGGCTTGTGTCCACAATACATTAATGGTCTTGAATTTTGGTACATTGTCAAAAATTAACATATTTACTTAAAATTATCATCTTCAGTGGTATAAAAAGATACCTTTATAATAAGACAAACATTGGTAACTTATTTGCAGCTTTATATATTACAACCTACATTATTATTCACCTCAAGTCAGAAGTTGAAGGCGCTTTTTTCTTTAATACATGTTACAAGAAATATCGACAAGATCCCAAGAAATATCTTCTGTATTGATATCTAGCATCTAACAAGTATGCAAGAGGTCTTTGAGAGTGCTAATTTGAAGGTGCTTATAACTTGTTAGCCTTTTAGGAAAGCAATAAATTGTTTTAAGGTGTTTCGGTAGAGTGCTTATGACATTTTGGGAAAGCAATAAGCAGATTTTCAAGGAATTTAAAAAAAAAAAAAAAAAAAAAAAAACTTTTTAAAGAAGTTGATAAGCTAATAAGCACTTTTCATCATAAGCACTCCCAAACACCCCCATAATCTGATCTATTTCAACTAATTTAACCAGATCATATTAAGAGGACTATCATTAGCAGAGGGAAGGAGCAAGGAAACATACGTTGGAATGCTGACGTTGAAGTGTACATACTGGTCTCCGTATGAGTATGAACTTCGAGTTTTAATTCCTGATAGAGAGAACAATGAAAAGGTTACTTAGGCCCACAAGAAAAACGAACAACTGTGGACAAATTATTCTGTTAATTTCATGATAAATATATATATATAGCAAATATATAAATATGAGTAACATAAAAAAATAGCAACCTAATAAAGCAAGGAACTTAAGTTTTTTTTTTTTGGCAAAGACAAGGAACTTAAGTTGCTATACATATTTTAGGAATTCCCATAGACATATCGACAAACCAAAGAGTTTAAGTAGTACTGATTCGTTGCAAGGTCCTAGTTAGAACTTTCAATACTAATAGCGGAAACCAAATCAATAAAAAAAATCATGTCGCCTCATCGCACCTTTTCCCTTTAAAACTACTTTTTGACCAGGCTGGGTTCCTGCACGAACCTGCATATAGAAATTGAAAAGATAGTAATAAAGTATTAGAATACAACGCTAATGAAAACTTTGTCATGCATATAACAATGTTAATGTGAAAAGAACCTTAAGAACAACATCTCCCGTTAATGTTGGGACCTGAATAGTCCCTCCCAAAATTGCCTGCACGAGAAAAAGAAAAAAACCATCATGTAATTGGGTACAATCTTGCATGAAGAACTCAAGTGGGGTAAAAGTATAGAATGACATTCAAGAAATCAGTTACTGGCAAAAAGAACAATTGTCACAAGTTTTTCCATGCCATTATGTTACTTCAATGAAGTTCAATGATATGGATAGAGAGATGATTACAAGTTTCGCTATAAAAATGCATCTGAACCAAGGAATTAGCTACAAAAAAAGACTTTTACTCTAATCTCCTTGGCTCAAGAAAGATATACAACATATAACCCAAACATGACTCGCTCCAAATAAAAGATCATTATTAAAGCTTGGTCCCAATTTTGATAATAATACACAAATTTGGTCCATTGGTACTGTGTATATAATTTTTAAATTGAAATATTCTAGTTATGTGCAGAACAAATAGAAACTTTGACCATATTCATCTCAATTTTCAAGTTATAACTTATAATCATCCTCATCATCATACCTCCACTTAGGCACCATTGCTGCCAACTCAGCCACCATCATCAGTTTAAAATAACATCAAGTTTGATATTAACAAATATGGGTTCTGTTATATATATCACATATTTTTATTGGAAAAAGAATATACATGCATCTTTCTTGAGTTCTAGAGCCTTTTCCACTTTCAAACCAAACTGATCAAAGTTGTTTAATTGAAATTTAACAACTCCACATGTTAGCTTCCAAGCATAAATGCTAAGGCATTTAAACAACAGTAAAGAAATCTTGTAAAAACCATGGTCAGGATAGCCAGCAGTCAATATAAAGCTAGCAATGGAACTGAAGAGTACATCTACGTTTCCATTTAAAATTCAATGCAATTGAATTGACTTTTTCTCTCAAGTGCATTATTACCTGAGTGATATTCAGAACAGCATCAACATGAATGTTTGGTCCTTCACGTCGAAAGATAGGATCTTCTCGCACCTATAATGTTATCATTGTAATCAGTAAACCATAAAACAGATGACTTCAAGTTAGAGGCATTATACAACTGTATACACATACATATATTGTGCATATGCAAGCATACAAATAGGCATATTATACAGTCAACACATATATGTTTCTTTATATACACGTCTCAATGTACATACAAAGTCCCAATCATATGCAAACCTCCTAATCCATACAACAAATAAACTAATATATTTATGGAAATGATGTGTTCATTATTTATTAACCCGGATATATATGGAAGATGATCAAAGTTCATTCACTATGATCAACACTTTAGATTAGAAAACAATCGAGATATTTACAGAACCAAATATTCATTATAATAGATGGACGGTTAAGATTGGTCTGTATGGTTTGTGTGAATTTAAGCGGTTTGCAAATGAATGGCACTCTATGTATGCAAACATATATATATATATATATATATAGTATTAGGTTCAAATGAGAAGTGCTAAAAAAATGAGAAGTAGAGATGTGATCTCCACCACTCATCCGGTCAATAAAGGTGGCTTTGACCGTGTCACCCTCCTTTAATCATCTCCACCCTCCACGAATCGCATCAATCCTCCGTGATCGCGTCCACCGTAACCGGTCAAAGCCGCCTTTATTGACCGGATGAGTGGTGGAGATCACTTCTCTACTTCTCATTTGAACCTTTCTCTCTCTCTCTCTCTCTCTCTCTCTCTATATATATATATATATATATATAGAGAGAGAGAGAGAGAGAGAGGTAGGTTCATACAAGAACAAGGGTATTTGCAAGAACAAAGGAACCCATTTTGAGCCACACATTGATGTGGGCCCATGTGGGTCCCACATAATAAAAAATCATATATGATTTAGTGGTGGGACCCACCTGAATCATATATGATTTTTTATTATGTGGGACCCACATCACATGTGATCCAGAATTGTCCCTTTGTTTTTGCAAATTGATTTTGTTCTTGTTTGAACCTTTCTCTCTCTCTCTCTCTCTCTCTCTATATATATATATATATATACATATATCTCGCTCTAGAGGAAAGTTCAAATGTGAACCACTTTTTGGTTGTGAACGTGAGGACAACCAAGAGCGCGACACGTGGCGGATGACTAGGCGCCACGTCGGCTTTGAGTGTGGTCCCCCCCTTTAATTCAATGCCCTCCCCATGAATCGCGCCTAGTCATCCGCCGTGTACTTGACGTGGCACACGTGTCGTGCTCTCGGTTGTCCTCACGTTCACAACCAAAAAGTGGTTCACATTTGAACCCACCCCTCTCGCTCTATATATATATATATAGAGCGAGAGAGAGAGAGAGAGAGAGAGAGAGAGAGAGAGAAAGGTTCAAATGAGAAGTGCTAAAGAAATACAAAGTAGAGAAGTGATCTCAACCGTCGATACGGTTGGGATCATAGTTGACTAGTCAAAGATTGCGGCTTTGACCAGTCAAAGCCGTCATCTTTGACTAGTCAACTATGATCTCAACCGTTGATTGACGCGATTCACGGAGGGTGGAGACTATTCAAGGAGTGGTCGAGTGGTCGAGATCACTTCTCTACTTCGTATTTTTTTAGTACTCGTCATTTGAACCTAATACTATATATATACACACACACATGCAAGTATACCCATACTTGCTTATACCTACAAGATCATGCATACATATAACCATAGTTACCAGATTCGCGATTCGCTCCGGTACGGGAACGCGATACGGGGACGCGATACGGGAACGCGATTCACTAAAATGGGCGAATCCGGTACGAGGGGGGTAGATTCATTTCGGTTCGTCTGGTACGGTGTATCATAGAATCTAGTACGTTGTATCGGATTTCAAAATAAGTTCTATATGTTATGTAGCATTAAGTTAACTCTAAAAAACATATCCCATAAACTTCAAAGTTCAAAAACGTAGTTCATAATCCATAATCCAAACCCGCAAAACAAACAAAAGTTACAAAACCATGAAAAACCAAACAACCAAAATACCAATTACGAAACAAAACATTACAAACAAAAACAAATAATTGAACTAATTTTATAGTTGCCTTGGTCAAAGAAATTGAAAAACCAAACAACCACAGAGAAAGGAGAAGAAGATAGAAGACTGAAAGATTGCTTTGAGAATTGATGTTTAGACAAAGAAATTGAACTAATTTTATAGTCGCTTTGGTCATTTGGGTAGATTTAGGTTCTAATTCAGATTCAAATTTGGTCGATTTTGGGCTTCAATTTTGATCGATTCCAAATTTCAAATTGCCGATTTTGATAAAATCAGTCAAATTTGGCAAATCAAATTGATGCGATCCGAATCAAATTGGCGATTCAAATTGATCAGAAACGAGAATTGGAATGTTCATAACACCGAATCAAACATCAATTGATGTAATCGGTACTTCAATTTGGTTCGATTCCATCAGCGAATTGAATCGCGTTTCCCAAATCGATCGGTACGAAAACGTACCGCGATTGGGTACTTAGCGATCGGGACGTGATTCGTGGCCTCCCAAGCGAATCTGGTAACTATGCATATAACTAACCAATAGCCATGGAAGTTCATGTTACCTTGATGACAACATACAGATCACCAGGCTGGTTGCCATCTGGATCTGCTCCACCACTTCTAGACATCCTTAATTCTTCGTTAGTATCCACTCCTGCATATTACAATAATGAATAAGTCAAGGAACTTCCATATACCTACAAGATATCCATAAGCACATCTATAGCAAAACATTATCCCAATGCACCTGTAACACCTTCATTCCACCATATCTCAATTATGACCAACTACAAGAAAAACAAAGATATATTGCTACCATAAGCCACACCAGCATATCTATCATCTTCCTATTGACCTCTTCCCATCAACTCAATCAAATCAAAGCCTTCCTCACTTTTCCTCCCTTTTCTCTCCTAAATTTTTCATTGCAAAATATATCCACCTTGCTATATCAGTATCCCACACGTCTTGGCCTGCCAAACTGTTTCTCTAGGAATATGATGCAAGGTCAATGCCATCCTGTGCATGATTTTCAAACCCCATGCGGGTTCTAATGCTTCCAATTGAACTCAAACCCACCAACATGCAGGTTTTCAACTTTTAATGCATGCCATTTGCGATCAATGAATTTCAACTCACATATACCGGCCACAATATACAAAAAAAATGATGACAAGACGAATCATAACCACAAAATACCTGGCATTATATTTAATTTCACGGATTTTGGTCCTCTCACCACCCTCTGGCCATTGCATGACTTGCATAAGCTCTGTAAGCCAACCAGCCTTGTAAGTCATAAGTTCAACTATTTCAGAAATTACATACACCAACAGCATACGACAAAATACACCAGGAGAAAAAACAGAGATCTAAGTAAATAGACAGCTGCAGATGACTGTAAAATGTTCCAGGTGCTGCGTTTCAGCATTCAGATGACTAAGAAAAGGATTTTCTTTAGAGATGCATAAACTGAAAAACAGATCACAGACCTCTAATTCATATAGCAGACTGCCAATCAGTGCACTGTTCATGTACATATCCATATGATGTGCATAGACAAGATAGTACGATGTAGTATTTCTACCAAATGAAATATGTTTTATATCAGCAATTACCTAATTGAAGCTTTATACTAATAAAACTATCGTGTACCCTCCAAACTGATATCATTTTTGCTGTAAAAAGGATCACAAATTAAGCTCACTTATTCGAAGTCTGTCTTTTTCCTAATAGTCATAGACACTTCAAAACTGATGTTCTACACAACTATAACATATTTTAAAAAAATCAGATATTAAGATTTCTGGAAAAAAGACTCGCCACGTACCTTGACATATTTACCACTTCCACCACATTGTGTGCAAGTGACCTGGATTCTAAATGGACCAGTTTGACTGATTGTCTGTAGAAGATGCAGAACCACACATCAGCCTGGATATTTATTAACATTAGATAACTTACAAATGAAATAGCATGATACCAACCATTCCCGCTCCTTTACAGCGCCTACAGGTTTCAGGCTTTGTACCAGGAGGAACACCACTTCCACCTACCAATGAAAAACAAATACACACATAGTTCAGAAACTATTCACCTATGAAGATTGACACAAACATAACAAGCTCAAAACCACACATAGCAGAAGAACCAGAGGCAATATCAAGAGCTAAAAGTGTGTTCTGTACCACAAGCTTCGCAAGGCAACTCGGTCTGGAAGACTACATTTTTGGTACATCCTTGGACAGCTTCCATAAAAGAAAGTTCAAGGGATACCTATGCATGATGAAATTCTTTTAAGACATCACATGAAAAATCAAATGCATAAACAACACTAGAAGAATGAACGAATCAAAACCTTAACGTCCTTGCCAGTGAAGTTCCGACCAAATGGACCAAAACCAAATATCTGATAACAAAAATACAAGGGTTATAATCCAAGAATAAGAGAATAGATTAGTATAATAATTCTGCATGAAACTCAAAAACCAAGCCCAATATTAAGTTTAAATTAGCCTGTGCATGTATTGGATGATGATTGCTATACCTGTTTATCAAAATGGGATATAAATAAAATCTATATATTTCTTAAAGGACCAGCACACTTGCACCTAAGATAAAACTATAAGAATTCTTATACTAGATACAGTTAACCATCAAAAAAGAACCTAAAACTTTATTGACGCTTCCTTCACATTAAATAGCAAGTATCAAACCAATTTTAGTGGATTAGTGGAACAAGAAAAAGCTTTTTTTCCAACCTTGTCCAAACTCTTGTCTCTGTCCCATGTCGCACCAAACGTGGTATAGTGAGTTCTTGTTTGGTCCCATGTTGTGCCAAACATGGGATAGTTAGTTTTATCCCTTCCTAAAGAAGAAACTAAATACAAGTATTGGGTTCTTGCTTCTTGACTTACATGAAAAAGTTTAACAGCTGGGATCAACTCTTCAAAACTCTTTCCATTTGGTTAGTATGCTACAGTAGCCCCCAATTCCCACTACCCTACCACTTATTGAAATGCACCTCATGAGATGCCCCATTTAGAAACACTTAAAGCAGTAAAAACATATGAAAGACAACCAACCAAAATGAAAGAAAGAAAAAGAAAATACACCCACAAATTCAGCACATGAGCAGAAAACGTGCCATATTGCTTCTAAAATATCATGAAACAGTTAACTAGTTATAACTTATTATACACAACTTAAAAATCGTGTGACCACAGCGAACTTGAATTTCTATCAGAGACACAGAAAATAACTAATATGCAATGATTAGCTCATTCACATAATGAAACTACAGTCTACAACTTACATCGCCAAGGTCCTGAAATGGATTGCGCCAATTACCAGCATCTGGACCAGCTCCACCATTAGCACTTGCTTCAAAAGTTTCATGGCCAAGCTATAAAGCAACAGATCCAATGAGAAAGCATGAAATAAGGATGCATAACCAAACGAGCAATGTACAAGCATATAAAGTCAACATGTATGACAACATAATCGCTAGTTTAAAGCAAACAAAGAAAAAATAATCTTCAACTAACACCAGAATACTTCAAAACTGAAAACTCAATGCGGCAAAAACTCATAAATACAACTTTACAAACACATTCCAGAGCACTCAAATACTTCCCTCTAATGTCAACATAATCCGTCAAAGAAAAGGTAGATGCCAGGAACTATTGGTTATACAGGTCCATGGCCACACAAGCACAACTAAAAAGGTCACAAGTGACATTTGCAATATGTAGATGCTAAATTGTCAAGCAGCGTGTTGGGTAGCCTCTACCTCCAGCATGTCTACAATGGTTAATTGTGCTAATTATCAACATGCATTCAACCATTATCACCAACTACTAACTTCACGTTCTTCAAACCACTTGCATAATCCATTTCAACACTTGCGCCCATTACCATTGTATCCATTTTCAGAAATTGAAGTTACCATGTGAACCACATGGCAACAATTTTCAGCATATTCTAGACAATCCAAATCGATTAACTTAATTTATTAACATCTTCTCCCAAATCACCCTTCACCTTCACCTTGTTCAACAAAATCACCACCAGCATCAAGTACCATTATCCATCATGACCAGCCTCCAGAACCTCGTGGTTCCAGACAAATCAACACACTACCACCATCAAATATGCCATCCCTATCCAAAACCTACTAGCTAACACTTCATGAAAGCTGTGATTGAGCAGGAACAGATAAAAACAGTTGAACACTCTTATCTTCCAATAACGTGGGAAGTGTGGACCTGGTGAACTTTTCGATCATATGATCAACTGCAGCAGATTAGAAGTACGATTTGATTTGGGACATACTAATCCAAATATGTGCTTCAAAATTTCTTTCTAACCAACTTTATATTACCAAGACTACAAGATTGATATTGAAAATCTTTCTTTTTTCATCGAAGAACAACTAGTAACCCACTACATTAACCTGATATAGCAATATTATAAGAAACATCAGGTATATTGAATTAAAGCAGCAATAAAGTAAAACATTTAAAGTGCAAAACCAGCATTTGCAAACCAAGAACAAAAAAGATGCTGAAATGTAATGTATATGTATTCAAGGAACATTTTAGGTATATCTGCATGTCTATTTGCAAGTTTTTGCACATGTTATACAAATCTGAATAGCTAGGCATATTAATATAAATCGTGAAACATGGTATACCATAAGACAATTTCAGCAGAAGCTCTTAAAAGATAACACTAGCAGGTAACTAAAAAAGTAACACTAGCAGGTAACTTAAAAGGACAAAGCCAGTAATCTAACCTGGTCATACTGTGCTCTTTTCTCTTCATCTTTCAGAACCTGCAGCAATACAAGTATAGCTATTTATGAGCTTTCACTTTGTATAGATGTTTGTTGTTACCATTATTATGAATGAAACAAAAATAAAGTTCTTAATATAACAGGACATATTTCTCAAACTTTTAATGTCAAAAAACAGTTGACACCTCTAAATGAAACATAGAGAGGGGAATTTTGAAATGGTAAAGCAGTTTTTTTTTGGAGAAGGTTCACCTGGACTTTGGCCAGACTACATCCTTGGCAATTTTTACCGAGAGCCAGACATGCTCCCCTGAGATTAACACTCAGTGGCCCCTGGTTGCTCACCCCCGGATTCGAACTTGGGTTGGTTGTTACACCTTCCACAAGCCTTAACCGGTAGGCTGCCCCATTAGGGTTTGGTAAAGCAGTTCAACTACAGAAAAACACTAGAAACAGATATAAAAAATAAACAACAGCTTAGTACCTCATATGCCTTGGAAATTTCCTGAAATCTTGTTTCTGCTTCTGGGTCATCTTTATTTGCATCTGGATGCCATTTCTTGGCCAGCTACAAATTCCAAATAACAAGGATAATTACTTAATAGAGACACAGCACATGAAATCAAACAACACAAACTCACAAGGATAATGAACGCATTGTTCCACTCACGTATAAGATTTGCAGAAGAAAAAAGAGAAGTCATGAAAAAGATACAAACCCCATAATAGGCTTTCTTGATTTCAGATCCGGTTGCATTCTTATTGACTCCAAGTGTATCGTAATAATCTTTTGAAGCCATGAATGCTGGTGAACAGAAAAAGGTCAAAGATCATGCAAGCTACAAAATTCAAAAATCCCACAGAAATATATCAATACTACACAAAACTAAAAAAGAAAACTTTATTCTTACTATTTCCAGTCTGAAATTCAACTTACGTAAAAGGGGATATTGTATGACCAATGAGTTACTTGTAATAGTTCATTGTTGAAAAGATATTAGTACATCCGGTATAGTTAGTCCAGAGTTGTTAAAAGGTTTGTTACTATGGTCCGAGAAATGAGGAAAGGTGTTTTAACTTTTACTGTTCGGCATCAGTATACAACTTCCCAGGTCTCTAACTCTGAACTTTTTGAGTCACTCTCCCCCTTCCTCTCCCACGTCACCGTCCAATCACCTCCCTCCTCCCCAGTGTTGTCAATATCGATAAATACCGATATCGATATCGATATCGACCAGACTTCGGTATTGGTCTTATACCGATAAATACCGATAAATACCGATATTCCTTTTTTTTTGTATTTTTTATTTATTTTTAGAATTAGTAAAAATTGGTATTTTTGTTATCTAATATATATATAATAGATTAAGTCTTGAGAAACTTATTATTATGTTTTGTTCTATAATATATATGATTTTTGGAGACTTTCAAGGTAATATATTAATATATAAATATATAGTTTATATTTTAGAAAATATCGTTATTTTATAAATAACTGTCGATATTTATCGTTATTCGTTATGTAACATATCTGTAAGCCATCGTTATTTTGCGGTATTCGTTACTGACAACTATGCTCCTCCCCTGGAAGAACCAGATGCAAAAATACATAGTTGCATTGCAAGCTTCTTTGCAACAAGAGTTTGATAATAAAGTTGGCAGATGCTGAAGGTAGCAGAAGTGTTCTTAACAGTCACATAACCCAAAAAATAAAATCAATGACAGGTTCGTTATTGAGAAGGCTTTTAGAAAACCACTCGCTACCGCTGATAAAGAAGATTATTCTTCATACCTGAGAATCAAGTCCATTATATTTCTTTCCCAATAAGTGAAAGAATGCCAAGTAGTGGGTGAAAATAATGTCACTAGCAGACAAGCTTTCCTCAATCCTCACACAGTCACACTAGAAGTTAGCAAACAAGCCACGTTATATCTAGCCACCATGGGGGCAGGGGATTTGTTGCTAGTTTGGTGGATGGCATCATTGGCATGTGAGATCTGACTCATCTAACATTAGACTTCTCTAACGAGTAACCCCATTGGAGATTTGAAGTGGTTTCAACAAATGTCTAAGTGGATAATTTTAGGACACAATTAAAGGAAGGGAGAGAGTGGCAAAATTCCTCCTCACCCAAAGAGACACCTTTATGCAACAGTTTTCGTAAGAGATGAGGAACGAAATTAGATAAAAGATCACAACATTAAAGCCTAAGTAGACCAATAAGAATAAGCATAAGCTTGATTATGGGTCACTGACAAGAGAATGATCCAGTAGATCAGAAAAGAGGAAAAGACGTTCTATCATGAGATCATTGCCATTTACTGTGGGTTCAGTTCAGCCCATAAAATCAAAAAGAAGTTAGAACAATTCAAACAAGTTACCATCAGGAATCTCGTGGGTGAGCATTATCCAATATGATGGTTCCAAATGAAATAGAAGGATTAAATTGAGCTGCTAATTAAATTGCATATTTGTGGTCATGCAACCTCTATGCAAGTCATCCTAGTCCTCTCAAGTTTCCTTCAAATGAAGTATGTTAGACCATTAAACATTTAAACCTACATGTATCTTGTTACCCTTCTTAGTAGTGGTGCTACACTTAACTCTTGTCATGATTCATTCTTGAGCAATATCACAAATCGACAACCTGACCTCTCTCTTCATATTAACAACAAAAAAGAGCTAAATCTTTGATACACGGCCAAAATTTGACACACAATAAAAAAATAGTCAGCTTTTTATCTATTGCTTTGGTTGTCAAATAAGAGTGATATTTTCTAAAACCGATTAAACAGTATAACAAAAAGGTTCTAACTTCAAATACTAATAAAAAAGACAGAAGAATTGGGACGTACAAGTTCCATGAATCGATCTAGCTTTGCCACAATACGCATTACTCATTCCAAGATGTAACCAAGAACCAGGATTGACTACTGCAAGAAGATAGCAACACTCTGTTAGATACACAACAACACAACAAACTCCTAAAAAGTCTAAAAATTGGCTAAAAAAGAAACACAAATTTCTACCATTTCTGTAGTTCTGAGGGTTAGGTATCTTGTGATGACTACGAACTAATGAGCCAAACTTCCTATAACCTCCTCTAATCAGCGACTGATTCAACTGGGAGACCATCAACATAACACACACACATAATCAGCAAAATATACAAGAAAACACACACATATACACACAATTAACGTATGAAATTAGAGGAAGAGAATGCATACGGGATCGCAAGAGAGGGAGCGGCGAGCAAGCCATGAGAAGAGTTTAATGCCGTTAGAACAAACCATTTGTGGTCTCAGAGAATTTGTGGAAAACTAAAATGGAATTTGGATGTGAGTGTAAAAGGGGGGATTCTGGTAAACCCTAGAGAAACCCTAATTGCAGGAATCAAATCAAAATGGTTATCGACGTCGGTAACCCTCAGAAGAAGCTTCTAGGGCCAGTTTCCTTCTATTTTCTTTCCCCAATACTTAAGGAGGGGCAGTTTCGTAAATATGAAAACCAACCGTATTTCCTTTTTCTCTTTTTTACGGTACAAACATATGTTCGGACAAAAATATTTTCTCAAATTAGGAGTTAGATTTATAGTTGCTAACCTTTTGGATTCAAGAATGATTAAATGGTTAGGGTAAAATAAAATATTATTGTTTGGTAATTGTTAATAATGAAATTAAGATACAAAGTAGTTAAAAATGCCCAAGACATAGAATCATTCGGAGGGTTTTTATGAAAAGAAACTCTTTTTACATCAAATAAACTACAAACCTTAGCTATTTAGATATTACATCTTGAAGTAGCGGTTGGTACGCAAACATGATTGGAGTGGACTGGACAGAACAAACGTATATCCAGTTTTTGGTACGACAAAGACCGGACATTACTGAATTAAACAAACCATCTCCAAATATTATATGATGATTTTTATATATAGTGTGATACAGGGCCGGCCCTGATATTTTGGAGGCCCTGTGCGAAGACATAAACGTGACCCTGTAAAAATTTCGTTGTGTTGTGTAGTACATTTTTTAGTACTAAATTCGAAAACCTTAAATTGTGGAATTATAAATTGTTCATGAATAAAATTCAAATAAAAACAAAAACAAAACTAACCTTTACATCGTTAAATCAATGCTCAAAAATCTCGAATGATTAATCATTCGGATAAAATCAAAAGTTAATTAGTAACAAAAATAAAAATAATTACATAATAAGAACAAATATAATATATAATGCAAATAGTTTAATACCTTGATAGTGAATATAATTGATTGATCCCTCATTCTTCAAAAACAAATCGATACAATGATACTGCCCTTTTAAATAAGATCTCAAAAGTTTTTGTTTTGAAAAGATCCTTTCAGCTGATGCAACTATAATGAAGATAGTCAAAAAATTATATACGCAAGACATGAAACTTGATAGTTGATACGTGTTTATCCTTTTTTAAAAGATTTAGCAATGCGTTTAATTGGTAAATGTTTTTGTACTAGTTTCAATAAAATGAAATAACTGAAAATTTGATGAAAAATTAAAGTTGTTGTAGATTGTAATAGAAAAATAATAAAGATAATAAACTTGGATAAAGTTAAAATTTAAAAACCTATTATGATTTATACCATTTTAATTAAAGAAATTAAATAATATTCAAAAATTAGTTTAACTACAAAAATTAATAAATGTTGCACGATAATAAACTTGGATAAAATTAATATTTGAAAACCTATTATGATTTATACCATTTTAATTAAAGAAATTAAATAAAATTCAAAAATTAATTTAATTACAAAAGTTAATTAATGTTGCACTCGTGAATGAAAGAAGCCTACCGTGACCATTTTAATTAAAAACATTAAAATAAAATTTGTAAGCAAAAATGTGCTACGGCCGCGAATCGAACCCAAATCTCTCGAGTATAAACCATATGTGCTTACCATTGGGTTAAATGGGTAATTTATGTACGTTAATGGTTTTTTAGTTATATATACTATATATAGTGGGTGAAAAAAATTGAGACCCTCGGCAGCCGGAGGCCCCGTGCGGCGGCACCGCCGGCACACCCCCAGGGCCGCCCCTGGTGTGATATTATAATTAACACAAATAAACTAAATAATTTAATTTATAAACACTTTTGTAATAGCACTTTCTATAAATAAAATGTAAAGTAAATTACAATTTTGGACCATGTGGTTTACATCCATTATTAAGAATAGCCCCTCCTTTAAAATAATAACAAATTTGATCATTGTGGTTGCTATTCTATTTCAATTTTGGTCCTTCTTACACATTTCATCCAATTGCTCTGTTAGATGGCAGAACAACCAAGGGTAATAATGTCCAACACCTCCTTTCACATAAATATGTTTTCTTCCTTGCGGTACCTTACCAAGAAACCCTCCCTAGTCCCCCATTCGGCCATTCCAAACCTACATACCATGAAACCCCCAAACCATTTTGTGATAGTACACAAAATTTGTGACTCGTCTTTATAAATAAGAAAAATTGCAATAATCTTGGTACTGATTTTGTAAACTTTGTGAATGTTTTCAATCACTAAAAATGTATAGAAACGTAACTTAAACTGTTCCATAAAAGTAATAGTGAATTTAATCACTGTAATCTTGGATAGGTTATCCAATCTTCCTTGTTTGTTCCATGGAAGGGGAACTGAGCAAGAGATTTGTTTTTCTTTTTTTAATGTAGAAACCATAGAGAAATCATCCAAACATTCATTTAACCTTTTGTCACCCAAAATAAGTTTAAAATTTAATCCATTTAACCTTTTATCACCAAAATGAGTACAGAATTTTTGCATGAGGCTTTCACATGTCCATAAATTGAATTTCGTTTATCAAAAAAATCTTAAAATGTTTTTTACCCGATTTTATGAAAAATTAAAACAATATACAGACACACAAATATACAAACAAAGATTGCTAAAAAAAATTAGAAACAAAGACTAGCTAAGGACTCTTTTGCTTTTTTGCTTTCAAGTTGTTGTGATATCTTTTAGAAAGTGTTTTTGCACATTTGTTTCTCCTAAGCAAAGAATGGAATGTCCTCAAAAAGCACATAGATGATGAAGCAAAGCATATCATCCGTCTATTTTTAAAGTTGCACTTTGTGCATTTTAGAATCACCGATAATTCACTATTTTTGTTTTACATGTTCCGTCTTGATTTATTTTAGGGAATTCGTGAAATAAAAATAAAGATAAAAACAACTCGTATATAGAAGGAGCTGATTATAATATTCAATGGCATATGAATATCACTACGATCGTGACCACACGGTTGACACGTTCATGCAAAAACAATGCAAAAAACCATTATCTTAATTTGGGTTTAGGATGGAGTAGCCTTTAGTTCGGTTTTTTGCATCCTAAAGGCTACTCCATCCTAAACACAATATGGTACCATATTGTGTTTGGTTTTCGGGATTTGGAATAGAAAAATGAAAAAGTGGTTGAATTCTCTTTTATTAATTGATTATTGCAAAACAAACATTTTTAACATTTTTTTAAAACAAATCTGGTGAATACAAACTACCCTTATGAGATATCCAAAATCCAATATCTATGACTATGAGATTTCTTTGAAATCCCGATATTTCAATTCCAGACGCCAAATGCAAGATTTGCATGAAACCCAATTTCAGGTGATGCAAATCAAAGGGCTCTAGTAGTGTTAGATCATCAAAACATTAGTAGCGTAGTAGACTAGTGGTTGGTATTTGGTAACATCATTGGGAGAGACAGTGGATGACATCCATGTCTATCGGGTTCGATTCATGGGTGAGCATGTGGCGATACTCTGACCATGGGTCGACTTTCGGATCGGTTCATGGTCATTGGTCGCCAATGATTAGTCGGGTGCCCATATGGATCCCGGATACCCCATTGACTTCATGTTGGGATGTGTGAATGTGTTATCTGCCGTTCAAAAAGAAAAATAGTGTCAGATCACGTTTCTACAACCCTTATATATAAGTTCGAGTCTCCTTAAAGACAAGTGCGTAATTTACAACAAATGAAGTACTTAATGTTGATTTTAATTGTCGATAAAATACTTCTGATTAGTTTTCCAACTATTATAATCGGTTTATCGTTGCAAAGTGAACTGTCAACTAAAGGACAAATGAAATGATACATTTTAGAGGAGGAAGGCCAAAATAATGGAGCAAAAAATAAGAAAGTTTGTTGTAATAATGTTTAATACGTGGTAAATACTACAACTGTTGGATACAAAGTAGTCAAGAAATTTTGAGATTATGATTACGTGATAAAGTATGAAATGAAAATCACCCAATGTTTGTTAGGTCACTGAAAACCCGTTTATCGGATATAATAGGAAAAACTAAGAGCATCTTCAATGGAGGTTCTTATAGGAACCTATTTTTTACACGTTTTGTAGCCACATTATCTTCAACTCATCAAAAAACTCTTTTAAGAGTCTTTAATGGTAGTTCTTATAAGAACATCCTTTTGTGGATCTTATTGATTTTTTCAACATTAATTATAATCATCAAGTCAAAAAAAAAAAAAAACAAACAAACAAAGAAAATGTCACTTCTCATATATTTCATGGTAAGAATCAAGGTCTTATTTAAGAACCTGAAAAAGTTGGGTTCTTATAAGAACTCTTCATAATTGTAGTTCTTATAAGTCATTACACTTTTTACTTATAAGAACCTTGCATTGGAGACATGGGCGGAGCCACGAAGGGGGCAGAGTAGACAGTTGCTCTCTAACATTTTAAATTTTTCTTTAAAAAAATTATATATTAGGCATACTTGGGTAATTACTCCCTTAAAATTTTAAAATTGAAATCTATATATTAGGAATATTTGGATAATTGTCCCTTTGAAAATTTAAAATTACTATTATTATTGACATTTTGGAGGTTTTTTGTGTATAAAAAATTATTTTTCTAGATTTAAATTTATTGTTTAGAGTTTGCCTCCACACAAAAAAAAAAAATATAAATCCGCCCCTGATTGAAGATGCTCTAATGTCTGCTATAATAATCAAGAAAAAGGAAATCCATTTGAACTATGTTCCCTTTATAAATATTATGGGCATTCCAATTTTCTTGGAGTCTCGATTGCACCTTAAACTTTTGATTACACCAATAAAATAAGATACATAAACCACAAGGGTTGTAGCATAGTAGTTGAGGCTTACGGGATGTGATGGACATATCCCAAATGCCTAGGAATCTAGGATTCTAATCCAGCGTCCACAACTGTGACCAGTACTTATCAGAAACTGATGTCTTACGGTTGTAATTTGTCGGAATTAGTCTGGATATAGTACAAGACAAACCTTCCAAAATAAAAATGAGATATAGATTTAAACATTTCCATCAAAACGCCCTAGATAGGTGTAAAATTAGACCCCAAAGTTTTGGAATAAAATAGCCAAATCCAAATATATACCTTGCCTCCATTCTCCTCTTTCTCAGCTTCTTCTTACTTACCAGAATCAGAACTCGATGTTACTTCCAAAGCAAGTAACAACTACACCATTCATGCATGCATACATGGATGGGCTTACTTTTCAAACAAGCAAAGAATGAAAAAAAAGGTGATCAAACCCAAAGTTGTCCATGGTCTTAAATTAACCCTTCTAATCCTCATACCTCATAACACGAATTCGGCGAAATGATCCGATTAAGAAACCGTCAGATGCAACACGAACCCGCTAATATTCCGATCCTTGATCGAACCGACTACGAGCTCAAGGACACCAGTCCACAGCTCGGTGAGCGATGGCCGCAGGGTGGAGCCTATGGCGGCGAGCGATCCACAAGCACGTACGATCTCGTCGAACAAACCTACCATCTTTACGTTCGAGTCGTGAAGGCCAAGGAGCTTCCGGGTGGCACCGACCCGTATGTCGAAGTCAAGCTCGGGAATTACCGAGGCCGAACGAGCCACTTCGAGAAGAGAACGAACCCCGAGTGGAACCAGGTGTTTGCATTCTCGAAAGACCGTGTTCAATCGTCGACTTTAGAAGTTTACGTAAAAGATAAGGAGATGTTTGGAAGGGACGATTGCATTGGGAAAGTGGTTTTCGATCTGAACGAGGTTCCGACACGGGTTCCGCCGGATAGTCCGTTGGCTCCTCAGTGGTACCGGTTGGAGGACCGGCGGGCCCACGCCGCCGAGATCATGGTAGCCGTTTGGATGGGAACCCAAGCTGACGAAGCGTTTCCCGAGGCTTGGCATTCGGACGCTGTGTTTGCTCAAGGAGACGGTGTTTTTAACGTTCGATCGAAAGTTTACGTGTCGCCTAAACTTTGGTATATTCGAGTGAACGTTTATAGAGGCTCAGGATGTTGTTCCGAACGATAGGTCACGTGTTCCGGAAGTTTCCGTGAAGGCGCATGTCGGAAACCAGGTACTGAGAACGAAGATTAGTTCCGTGAGGACGATGAATCCACTATGGAACGAAGATTTTGTGTTTGTTGCCGCTGAGCCGTTTGAGGAACATTTGGTTCTTACGATCGAGGACCGAGTTCACTCTTCGAGAGACGAGGTTCTAGGGGCGTTGAGCCTGCCATTGACCATGTTCGAGAAGCGGCTCGACAATCGGCCGGTTCATTCTCGATGGTTCAATCTCGAGAAGTATGGGCTCAGTGAAATGAAGTTTTCGAGTAGACTACACATTCGGGTTTGCTTAGAAGGGGGATACCATGTTCTTGATGAATCGACGTTATACATAAGTGATCAACGGCCAACCGCAAAACAACTGTGGAAGCCACCCTGCGGGGTTCTCGAAGTCGGGATTTTGGGTGCTCAAGGGTTGCTCCCGATGAAGGTGAACGATAGGCAGGGGTCGACCGATGCTTACTGTGTGGCGAAGTACGGACAAAAATGGGTCCGAACACGGACAATTCTCGACACGCTAAACCCGAGATGGAACGAGCAATACACGTGGGAAGTTTACGATCCCTGCACGGTCATCACGATGGGCGTTTTTGACAACTGTCACTTGGGAGACGAGAAACCAGGTACAGGACGAGATTCGAGGATTGGGAAGGTAAGGATTCGGTTATCGACTCTCGAAGCTAATCGAATATACACACATTCATACCCGCTTCTCGTACTGCACCCCTCCGGGGTGAAGAAGATGGGCGAGCTCCAACTCGCGGTTCGCTTCACCACCCTGTCGCTAGCCAACACGGTGTACATGTATGGCCGCCCGTTGTTACCCAAGATGCATTACTTGAACCCGTTAACGGTCAACCAAGTCGACACTTTACGGTACCAAGCCATGAACATCGTGGCGGCTCGGCTCGGCCGAGCCGAACCGCCTCTCCGGAAAGAGGTGGTCGAGTATATGTTAGACGTGGATTCTCACATGTGGAGCATGAGAAGAAGCAAAGCGAACTTCTTCAGGATCATGTCGTTGTTTTCGGGTTTGCTTTCCGTGGGCCGGTGGTTCACCAACGTTCGAGAATGGAAAAACCCAATCACAACGGTCCTCGTTCACATCTTGTTTCTGATCCTATTATGGTATCCTGAGCTCATACTTCCAACCATTTGTCTCTACATGTTCTTAATTGGGCTCTGGAACTACAGGTTCCGAGCCCGACACCCGCCTCACATGGACCCGAAACTCTCGTGGGCCGAGGCGGTGCACCCTGACGAGCTCGACGAAGAGTTTGACACTTTCCCGACATCAAGACCGCCGACACGGTTCGGATGAGGTACGACCGCATTCGGAGCATAGCCGGGAGGATTCAGACGGTGGTGGGAGATCTGGCTACACAAGGAGAGCGGATAACATCGTTGCTTAGCTGGCGAGACCCTCGAGCCACTAGTCTCTTTGTCCTTTTCAGTCTTGTTCAGCTGTGGTTCTTTATATGACTCCTTTCCGGGTGGTGGCATTAGTCGGGGGATTGTACTCATTACGTCATCCTAGGTTCCGAAGCAAGTTGCCTTCAGTTCCCAGCAACTTCTTCAAGAGACTGCCTGCTCGAACGGATAGCTTACTCTAATTTCGATCAAATCATCAAGCGAAGCAAGAGACTTGCGACTACTAAATGTTTTTGTTGTTTTAGTTTGACGCATGTTCGATTTCACTTTCTATGTAATGTTTGAATAACAAAAGAAATCAACATTTTTCCGTCCTTCATACATGCCAACCCGCATAGCAGAACAAAGCAAAAAACTTGTAGCACGCATTTGGTGCAACAATTAGACAGGACCGACAGAATTGAATGGACAAATACACACTTTCCCTTGTCGATCCATCAAAATAGATGGAATAAAACTCAGGGCAAAAATACAAGTTTGGCAAATTACAAAACTACCCATGTCAAATTAATACCATGAAACCTGCCACGCATCTTTCACCTATCTATCTCACTCTCATCGTTATGTATTGACTGCGTACCAATCGCACCCTTCTGCGTACCAATCGCACAGTTACAGAGTAAGGCAGAAACAAACAGAGATAATGTAATTGCACAAGAAAAGCCTCAAAGGGTTAAAGAGACCAAAAAGATGCAGAATAACAATTAATGTATAGATTCCAAAATTTTGATAGCAACAATATTAAGGTGAAAAAAGAGTATCTCATTGTTGGTCACCATCGAAAACAGACAATGCAGCCTCTAAATCTAGCGTTTGACACATTCATAATCGAGAAAACAAAAATAATTTAAACGATTCATCTAAAAGACAAGCTCATGAGGTTTCATGCCTGCCTTTAGTGAAAATCTTGCACCCAAATAGCTTTTCAGGTCAGGAACAGCCTCAATCGATTTTATCAAAGCAGCATCCACGGATTTCTGGTCGTCTTTTTTGTCTTGTGGGAGTGTGTTCTTTTCCTGTACATGTATTAATAAAAGTTAAGTGAAGCATAAATATGTCGATTAATTATGTAAGAAGTGGGAGAAGCGAGTGTTACCTCTTTCTCAGCTTCAAAAAACTCGCCCTCTCCTTTCTTCTTCTTCTTTTCAACTTGCTTTCCGAAGTATTTGTCATCAAACTTCTCCACATTAACTCCGATATGTCGACCTTGGTTGATGTGGCAATCACATATGATTGATTCACTCTCCTCAAAGGAACACCGTTGATCTTAAAAGGCCCTAAGAATCAAAGTACGGTTTAAAAGGACGAAAAGAACAGGGATATGAATTACAAAAAACCCAAGATGACCTAAAAAGGACGGGTTTTAGAAGCCCAACATATGTGAATAAAAGGCAAAGAATCGTTCAACTTCAATTTTCACAAGTTAAAAGCACACCATTGACGAATATGTTTTGCTAAAATCAATATCTGAAAAGTGAAAACGATACGGGAAAAAAGAGAATACTTGCACAAGTGATAACAATATAGATAACAATAACAGACCATAGAAGAAAACCTATACTGATTTCAAATACAAATACAAAATGTAAACCATCTCAAGCGACAATATTTCTCATAAGAAAAGATGTTTATTCAAACAATCGAAAAGAGTAAAAGGGAAAGAACATTACCAGTAACCAAAAGCAATCCGGATGTAAGTTGCTTCAAGAAAACAACCCTTTTCCCCTTGAACCTCCCAGCCAATATAATAAGCACAGTTCCAGGAGTAATACTAGCTCTGTGCACATGGCATATAACAAGCTGAATCAATACAAAACACAAAGAGAGACATACATAGCATATATGTAGAGTTATTGTGAAAACGGTAAGAAGGGATCTCCACCTTTGGATGGACATTCGAATGAGATGCACCAGATCAATTCCCTATCAATCGCAATTCATGGGATGTGCTTGAATTTTAAAGTGATCAATGGTCCAGATCCCTCCTTACCATTCTCACTTTAAGTGTTCTTCTCTCACGATTATTTCCCTTATATATATGTAATGCAATATATCTATATATACACACACACCTGAGCTTGGTGAGCCTGGCTTTGCGTTTGTTGACGAGAGGTTTCTTCACATCATCAGCCGGGTAAAACTTCGGTGGCTTCTCCGCCGGAGCAGCAGCAGCGGCTTTTTTCTCGTGCTTAGGGAAAGCACCGCCATTCTTGGCCTTGATGGCCCAAAGACCCCTCTTGTGGTACATCTTTGACCGTGAATACTTTCCAACACCTCTGATCAGATCAGGGTTCCTGCACACATGGGGTTTCCTCTGCTGGGGTGCCATCGCTTACCTGAAAATAGCATAAACCCAAAATATTTCATTTCCAACACCAAACACCTAATTGCACAATATCGACTATAACAATCAAGAGCATTTTAACCACAGCTCATGCATTAGCCTGACATATCAAACACAACATATTATCTTTAATTTACGCTTTAAAAGACGCAAAGTAATCAACTTTGACTACTTAATTTGATCATTTAGCATTCCCAACCAGAATGCGATTGCAATAGATCCACAAAAATGGTGAATTTTGATTATTTAAACGAATTAAACCTAAGTACTCAACCCAAAACCACGAAATCAAATACATATGTTACTCAATTCACAAAATCCTCATAAATCCAGGAGAATAACTCACACTCAACTACACATATCAAAAAAATGTGAAAAATCTAAAACTTATATAGCATTCAAATACATATGAATCAAACTATACGCTACTCCTAAATGCACATAATTCGTTTGTAGAATATTCATATGAAATCAAGTAAATAAACAGGAAGAAAGTGAAATTGCTGAAAGTTGTAAGCAATTAAAGGAATAAAATCCATTGGCATTACCTGTAATGTGGTGAGGATGATGAAGAGCAGCGGCTCTCTCCTGCAGACGGCTGGCAATGGAAGAAACCCTAATTGCCAGGTTTACAAGTAAAATATATAGATGGCAAAATTGTCACTAAAAAATCGTTTTCTTTTTCTTCGTTTTATGGTAGGCCTCGATTTTTCATTAAAATTTTTAAACAGTAGTGCGTTTTTACATGTAACATATACAGTGATCCATTGTTTAATTTCATTAGTTATTGACCATTTAATGATTTAAATATAAACATGTGAGTATGTGATAGTATGAACATCTTTTAATTAAATTATAAGCATTTTGTACATTTTATTTAGGGGGTCAAATTTATATTAATAAAATTAACGGATTGTCGTACCAACCGTATCAATTTAACTGGTATCAATTTAGTCGATACCAATGTAATTGGTTGGTAATATCATACCAACCATCTGAACTTTGTTGATATATGTAGAACCTTAAGTGGTGGAGAAAATCAAATGAAACTTTGATGTAGGAAGGGAAGGACGCCACAAGTTATGGGTGGTGGTGTCAGCATTGCAGATTCAGGAGGTGGAATTTGGTGTTGCAATGATGGTAGTGGAGTTAGATGTCGTTGATTTCGGGTGCTCCATATGGGTTCAACATAGACAAAATGATGAAAAGAAAAGGAAGCAATCTCATGTGAGGGAGAGATATTGGCGATGGTAGAGGTCTCCGACAAGGAAAAAATAAGGGAAATTTAAAGCGATTATCATGAAACTAAATTAGGGTGGTGAGAAAGAAAGAGGGGGGGTCTCAATTGAGGTGCATATTTTTTAATGAGTGGTTTGGAACGTAATTTTATATTGTCTGGATTTTTTTAATATTTATTGAGTTTTTGGCTATTTGTTTTATGATACGCCATTTAGACTCAACCAACAATAGGCCATCATAGATAATCGATACACTTAAATATATTAAAAGCTTGTTACTACTTTAAAATGATAATTATGAAAGTTGGTTCTTAAAATAGGAATTAGCTGGAAGTTAATTTTATTTTTATGAAAAGAAGATGGTATGAAGTTGATTATTTAAAAGAAGAATAAATTGCAAATTTCGTACATGTTATTGGCATTTTTGGATTGGATCCCCATACAGATTAATTGCAAGTATAAACATCATGCTTTCACTTTTGTTATAGATTAGGTCCCTTTTATCCTAATTGCACTAAGTGGTGATCCGTTTAAGTCAGGGTTAATATTCTCCTTTGACAAATTTTCTTTTAAATCATAAAAAATAATAGGCATATGTATGTATAGTGTATGTCAAATTTTGGTTGTGAGCTATGGAACAAATTAGAGTGTGACAAACGCTCATGCTTTTACAAGTTATTCATCAAGAATAATGTATCTTTCATGATGAATGCATGTTATTTATTATGGATGTTGTATCACTCATCATGAATAGTGAGTCATTTAACATGGATCATTGATCGTGTAGTATTCATCGTGAAAAATGTATCTTTTTCACGATGATTATGTGTTATTCATCATGAATCTATCACTCATCATGAATAATGAAATATTTTAACATGGATCATGATCATGTAATATTCAGCATGAATGGTTTGTGAATGTTTAACTTTGTTATTCATACCAAATTACCTTCATTATTCATACTGAATGTAACATCAAAGACATGTGTCCCGCTCTCCTTTCTACCTCGATTCATAACCGAAACGAACATAATTCTGACGCTCAACATCTTGTCTCTGGTAATGAAATATTCTTCGATGCCCTCTCTTCATCCTTATGTCCAACCACCACACATGACATCATAGTAAGTTTTTTCTCCAACTTCACCACACTTCCTAAGAATGACCCCTCAACGCCTATTCTTCCTCCTTATTCACTTATCAAAGAGATAGAGGTTAGAGTTCACTCTCGTCACCACCACCCACCCTTGCTTTTTACACCGCCACTTACTTTAATTTTCAATTTTTTGCATGTGAAACTTGTTTGTATGTATAAACGAAATCTATGTGTTAAATCAACAGTTCGGTGAGCTGAGGTGATGAAAACGGTATATGTACTTTACAGTTTTAAACCTAATTACTTTTTATAAAGAAGAAACGAGTCATTGGACAAGTGTCAGCCCAAAAAATAAAGAAGAAAATATAGATAAATGAGTCACCTTGTTGAACACGTGAAAGTCTAACAATTCATAAAAAAATTGAATGAAAAAATAAATGTTAAAATCTACCGTTAATACTTCTTGCAAAATGTTATAGATTATAATTTGGGTGATTTTCAATTTTAGAGTAACTTCTTCATTCCTAGATCTAATCTTGTAACTATTTTTCTTTGGAGGACCCAATTATAGCTTATATATAACCAATAGGGACTAAATTTGTAATTTGGTCTTAAAAGAAAGAAAGAAAACTCTATCCTCTACATTTTTGCTCATCTTTTGCTCCCAACTGGATAAACCCCCTCTCCACTTCACCTCTCCTTACCTCAAACCAACTGCAAAACCTTGTTGCTAGCAAGCAATGGCTACAATCTCATCATCCATAATTTCACCCACCAGTTACCTCCATCACCACTCAACCCCTAAATCCTTCAAATTCCAACAAACCAATTTCATAAACCCCACCCTTTCTCTCTCCCAAACCCCTCTCAGGTTCACACTTTCAAACCCTAGGCACCGCACCAGGCTTCTTTCCGTCGCCGAGGACACGCCGGCGACGGAGGCGGCGGTGACGATTGACCCGACGTCGGAGGCCGCCAGGCGGCTGTACGTCGGTAACATCCCACGCACAACCAGCAACGATAAACTCCAGAAGGTTTTGAAGACATGGTGCTATTGAGAAAGTTGAGGTATTTTTGATTTTTTATGCAAAGATTTGATAATGTTAAATTGATAATGGATTATAAGGGTGAATTTTAAAGATTTTAAAAATAAATTCTTATTAGCTTTAAATGTTAACAATTTGAGATGCAAATTATTAATGCTTAAAGATAAGTGAACATACTAGTACTTGAATTTTCATACTTTATTCCAAAATCTTGTATTTTGTAATTATTGAAAAAATGATTGACTTTTAAGTTATTTTGAGCATAAGCTACCTATTCATGTTTGTGGCCAAAGCTAGCTTATTGAAACTGCTAGTTGATCATTTCAATAGCTTTTGTAGCTTTGCCAAATCATGCCTTATTAATATAAATTATTAATACCCTAAGATAATGTGGTCATTTCTAATCTCAAACAGTTTGTCACAATAATTTATTTCAAATAGTTATCAGTAGTTGAAACACTAGCCTTTTAAGAACTATCTCATGTTACAAATGATCAAGTATTTTGTTTATTTAAGCTAAGGCCAACCAATTTTTCTCGCTCTTTTGTTTTTTGGGAAACTGTGGGTTTTTGGATTAGCTTACGCTCATCATCGACTAATCTCGGACGACCGCAAATGGCCTGGAGTCATCGCAATAGCCACAAGGTTGTGGCCGTGCCTGAATTTGAATGTTGGGAAGATAAAATTTCCACTATTAACCTGAATGCCACAACCCAAGTGATTAAACCCATATTTATCATCATAAGTTTTAAGGTTTTGAATCCCCAATTGGCAATTTACTTCTTTGTGACTGGTAGGTGGGTCTGAGGTAAGATGTATACCGACTTGACCTCTGGTCTTAAAGTAAAGTGGTTGATTTCATGACGACCCGGGGGTACTAAAGAGTGTGAAAGGAGAGGAAAAACAATAGCGGAGAGTGACAAATATGCTAACTTCAAGAAACTTTGTGAAATCAAAAGAAAATGCCGGTTAAGGCTTACTTTGTCTATGAGACACTTTTGTCTCTCGATACGTTAGCTTGTTGCTGTTTGGTAATACATGTCGATAAGATCTATTGTATTGCTTTGATGAAATACGCTAAATTTATGATTATTATATATCATTCACATTATAATTCGCAAGTTTGGGGGTCTCCCTTGTAAATAGCCTCTCTAGCGTACATCTTACCTCCAACCCTACATATGATTCGGAACATACTAAGGGTTGTTTGTTTTTAAAAAAAATTCTCTTAAAAATCTTAAGTCTAAAAATTAAGAGGTTTGCAGACTTAAGATGTTTGTGTTTTATTTTTAAGAAAGGTTTGAAAACCTCTTACCGTCTCTGAAATTTAAGAGTGTGCACCAATCACCTCTTATTTTTAACCTGTAATCAGACTTCAGACTTCAAACCTCTTAAAAAACAAATGATATCTATGTTTGTTTAGTTTGGTTTATTTCAGCTTTACAATTCTATTCTTTTTCAATCATACACGTACACTTCTTGATATGGTTATGGATTTTGCTCTAAGAGTTCAAGTAAAATTCATGTAAAACTTGAATTTTATGTATCCATTTGTCATTGAAGTCAAATATGACAACTAACAGTGAATGGAGTATAAGTAGATGTTAAAATTTCCATAATTGTAACTAAAAATATGGCTATTCAGTGCCAGGTTTGAATAAAAAAATGTGTGTCGCGCTTAAATCGGAACTGAACTGTCAAATGACAAAACGCCCCTGATTTTCTTTTCGAAACATTGTCTTTTTACAACATGAATTGAAAGGTAACACCTTTGTATAACTCAATTTTGTAGGTAATGTATGATAAGTACTCGGGAAGGAGTAGACGATTTGGTTTTGTAACGATGAAGACCGTTGATGACGCAAATGCTGCTATCGAGAAGCTAGACGGCACGGTAAGGCTATAATTTATGGCTGTTTTCTTCAGAAAACCATCTAGTATTATTTTTCATGGACTATCAACATATTCTTGCTTGCCAGTGGAAATTACATATTTGCCTCTTATCTGTCGTCTGTCGATCATAGGCCACATGGTTCGTCTTCTGTTTTAGATCATTGAAGGGTATTTTAGACATTTAACTAATAGAATTTTAGAGAATGATCTACTAGTGACTAGTGTTCATGGCTAGCAACATATTCTTTCTTGCCAAAATTTCAAGTGGAAATTATATTTTTGCTAATCATCTGTGGATTATATAGTCCACATGATTCTTGATTATTGAGTGGGTATTTTAGACTTTTGACTAATAGGATTTTAGAGAATTGTCTAGTATTTTTCACGGGCTATCCACATGGTTCTTCTTCTGTTTAAATTATTGAAGGGTAGTTTAGACATTTGACTAACAGAATGGGTGTAACAGGAAATTGGAGGGCGTAAAATCAAAGTAAATGTAACGGAGAAGCCATTGAACGGAGTCGTGTCAGTTCTCCAAACGGAGGAAACCCCGTTCGTGGACAGCCCTTACAAAATTTACGTCGGCAATCTTGCGAAAACAGTGACATCGGATTCGCTCAAAACCTTTTTCGCCGAGAAGGGAAACGTCGTTGGTGCCAAAGTATCTCGAGTTCCCGGGACTTCGAAATCAACCGGGTTCGGGTTTGTGTCATTTTCTTCAGAAGAGGAGGTGGAAGCCGCCATTTCATCTTTTAACAATGCCGTAAGTTCATATCTCCACTGATTGTACTCTCGTAGCCGTGGAGACAATGCCTATACGGGCCTTTGAAGCTCCCTAAGTAAAAAAGCAAAAGCTTCGGGTTTTTTGGGCCCGGGTTGGGCCTTGTGCGTGAAAACAGGCCCTATCGGGCCTTGGCATACCGGGCATTGGAAACAAAAATAGTTGGACTGATCGGGCTTTCGGACTTGGCCTGGGTTTTTTTTTGCCGAGACCTGGGCTCGTGTGCATCGCTAACTTTGCTCATATTGCTAAAACTTCGTGTTTTTGGTTGCAGGTGCTTGAAGGACAGAAGATTCGTGTAAATAAAGCTTAGTGTACAAAGCAAGAACTTTTCGCCTTCTGTTCTTGTTAGATATGTTTTTGTGTGACTTTGAAATGCTTAATTATTGATGTTCGGGATTCTAGTTGATATTTTTTCTATGAGCTTTCTTTTAGTGATGATGTTCATTTGTCGATGATTCTTTGACTTCTATCTTTGCTTTATTAACCTAGTATAGTTTGCTAGAATAACGTGATTTGTAATTGAAAAATCCTATATGTGTGTGTGTTGTAGGGACCAAATGAGACATGAAAGCGGTCAAATAACATATAATATTTCACTAAACTTGTATACAACATTAGATGTGATTACATGTGACTTTAGCTGCGACCTAGGTTGGGGCTAGGTCACCCGCATGCCCTTGTGTTGACCATGTTCGAAATTGCATATGGTTTGACCGTTCTCATATTCTCTTATTTTGACCATGTTCTCGTTTAATCCTATTTATATTGCATAAAAAAACATATAATTTCTTATGACATTGTGATTCGTAGGCCTTTTTATGGCAATATTGAAGAAATATTCGACTTCATCATTAAGGTCCTATTTTCGTTACTTTCCTTTGTTCAGTTTCTATTATATTTTTATTTTTATATTGTTAATCTTGAGTTAGGATTGGTTCCAACAAAGAATAGGAAAATAAAAACCATGCTAATGGAGCTTTAAACCATCTCAAACAAATTACTTATAACTTATTAAAAATAAGAAACCAAATAGAATAGCTAAAATAAACTATATTCTCCTTCAATAAATTATTAAATATATTATTTAAATATTCAATATTTTATAACTTCAATAGCCCAATACACTTTCAAATAAAAAAATTCATATAAAATGCTATTAATAAAATTCTTATTGATGGAATGAATAATGCCTCATTTATTTTTTTATCTTTTTAGAGTTTCAGCTAATTCATTATATTAAAGAATTTTCTCTTCGATTCTTTATTTAAGAAAAAAATAAAATAAGAAAACTATTTCTGTTTGGCAAAGCAACAATATATTATAAAAACTAGCAAGATGCTAGAAGAGAACATAAATAAGAAAAAAAGCCAAAAAAACAGGAACAAAGCCGCAAACGGAAAAAAGTTTACATCTCCAAAGGACAAATACACCAAGAATACCAACTCAACTTATTTGAGTTCTTATGCCTAGAATTGAGCCAGAGAAATGGATTACTTTGAATTGACCCAAGTAAAACAGAATTCGTGACATTAGCACCAAAAGGCTTATCATTCCTCAGATTCCAGATTGATCAACACCAAGTGAATAAAGCCACGACTGTTTACCAAAAACACAGGTCTCCGCAAAGTCGTAAGACCATGTATGGGGGCCAAAATTTTTTACAACCGAGAATCAAATCAATTAACCCAAATGAGCTACCCCGGCTACAAAGATCCCTAATTGAAAGAAGTTTAGGCCATCCAAACACCCCATCATGATCTAAATTCCTCCAAACTTGCCTGAATGATGGGACATGAGCAGAAAAGAAGTTGCCCCATTTTATTAGTTTCAAAACCTCAAAAGTGGTTCACATTTGAACCCACCCCTATATATATATAATCATTTACAAAGAGAAACCTAAAAATAATGAATCTAGATTAAACTCATGCCGTATACCCAACCTACGGACGGGTATAGCGCTAGTTTTATTAGTTTCAAAACCTCAAAAGTACAACAAAGGAAGATCAATTCCTCTCCTCGTAAGATTAGCGAACTTTCATTTTGTAATTTCCATATGAAAATATTAGAACTTTGCTTGGTAAGGGGATTAAGCCAAATAGTTTTTAAGCCTCCATCTCTAAAAACTAGGGGTGAGCAAAACCCGCCCAACCCGAACTACCAGATCGAAAACCGAACCGAAAATTTGGACTCAAACCGAAAACCGCAAACCCGAAGTCCGAACTATCAGAATAAAGTTTGGGTTCGGGTTGGGTTGCTATCTTTAAACCCGACCCCGTCCGAAAAACCGAACTTTTAAAAATACCCTTATTTATATATATATATATAGGGGTGGGTTCAAATACAAACTACTTTTTGGTTGTGAACGTGAGGACAACCGACAGCACGACATGTGGCGGATGACTAGGCACCATGTCATGTCCACGGCGGATGACTGGGCGCGATTCATGGGAGGGCATTGAATTAAAGGAGGGGACCACACTCTAAGCCGCCACGTGTCGCGCTCTCGGTTGTCCTCACGTTCACAACCAAAAAGTGGTTTGTATTTGAACTTTCCTCTATATATATATATATATATATTAGTAAACTAATGCATTATAATTTTATAAAGGGAAAAGGGAAGGTGTGGCTGTCATGTACCTAAGGTTAGGTACAATCCACATTAAAACTACGTAGTTTTGATTAATTTCTATTAAAAAAAAGGAAAAAATAATATTAGCCTCCTTCAACCTAATCGACTAATTCCAAGAGAAATACTGATTGACCAATTCCAAAAGAATTAGGGTTTTTTTTTCCCAGTTCTTCCATACCTGCACTCATACCAAGTTGCAAAATCCATGAAAAGGTGAAATCTTGGAGAAAATAAAGATCATCCAGATGAATTCAAAGCTCAAAACTTGGAGAAATAAAGATCACCTAGATGAATTCAAAGCAAATAATGATGACCCAAAACTTGGATGATTGTAATCGAATTCGATGGTTATAAGTGAAATCGAATTTGCATTTGAAATCGATTTGTTTGATTGTAATCGAATTAGATGGTGAAAACAAATTTGCAATCGAATTTGATTTGTAATCGATTTGTCTGAGGATGAAAAATGGATTTGATGGCAATCCATAAGTAACGAATTTGCAATAGAATTAGATTTGTAATCAATTTGTCTGATAGTGAAAACAAATTTGATGGCAATCAATTAGTATTTCTCTTGGATTTGCAATTGAATTTTTGACTTTTGATTTGGCAATTGAATAAAGCTACTGTCGAATTTGATGGCAATGGATTAGTATTTCTCTTGGTCGATTAGGTTGAAGGAGGCTAATATTATTTGTTCTTTTTTTTTAATAAAAATTAATCAAAACTACGTAGTTTTGATGTGGGTTAACCTTAGGTACATGACAGCCACACCTTCCCTTTTCCCTTTTATAAATATGCAGTATGTATGAATTATTCATTATTGAATTATGATATATGATTGTTACTGTGAATGTGTTATGCACTATGCATAGTACCAAAATTAACCAAAAGTAAAAATCTAAAAGAAATTAAAGGACTAAGGGGAAAAGTGTAAAGTAAAGCCACTAAGAACCTAATTCATTCACACAGCGGCCAACCCCCTTCTCTCACTTCTCAATCGACGCCGCCCTCAGCCCCCTCACGACGGACGCACGGCACCAGTCACCACCACCGTCCATCCACCGGCGACGATGACCGGCAACATCCAGCAGTCCACGGCGACGTCTAGTAGTCCACGCCGGCTCTTCTCTCTCTCTATCTCTCTCTGTTTATTGCAAGTCTCCATCTCCTCTCTCAGTCTCTCTGTTGTTGACTTGTAGTAACTCGAACTTTAAAACCCGAACTCGAACCGAACCCGCCCAAACCAAACTTGTCAGTTACTCGAATTTTTCGGTCGGAGCTTGGGTCTTCAAAAAGCAACCCGAAAAGTTCGGGTACCCGAACTTTAAAACCCGAACCTGCCACACCCATACTAAAAACCATCTTATTTTCCAATGCTTTCCTAACGAAGAAATTGAAAACAAGAAAACCATTCAAGCAAACATAAAAAAAAAATTGATTTTTTTCTATTGCATAGAAATTATACGAGATATGAGTCAAGTCATCTAAAACCATTTAAGGAATCAAAGTCCAATTCCTTTTCCTAAATAATACACACGTGGATGATTCCCTCTTGCACTTGGCCACAACACCCAACAATAATCACATTAGACTTTGGTTGCCACTTCTCTCAACACATATGTTGGCTGGTTTGTGTGTAGATGAATCTTAAAACAAACATGGTCCAGATTCATCCAAAAAAAAAAAAAAAAATCCAAAAATTAGTTTAATAGACGAACACACCACTTACCGTAGTACCCACCACACTCTATAAAACCTCCTTGGTCAAAAACACAGCCGCCTCCCTCGCAACTCCAAAAGCTACTACTCCCTTTCTTTCTTTCCATGGCGTTTGCCCTCTCATTTTCCCCAAAAGCTTCATGAATCAAATCCCAATTTCTCTTCTCTTCTCTTCTATCTTCAAACCAACATATAAAAACCCTACACCCTTTTAATCCCTCATTCCTTTCCAATTCTCTCAACTCCAATGGCTCTCCTAACCAAATTCCCTCCATCTTCATCATCACTCCAAAACCCCAATTCCAATTCCAAAACCCCCAATTCCAAATCCCCAATTTCAAACCCTCCAATTCTTCCCTCCATTTCACCAAAACAACAACCACCACATGTTGTTCATCAGCTTCCCCTTTCACCGAAAAGCATTCGATCGAGCGATACCAAAGGGACAGATGGGTATTCAAGAACCAGTTATTAGATCATCAACCTCCATCCGAAAATGAAAACGACAACTCCAATTTCTCCACTAGGGATTACGAGATCGCTGTTCAGCTTCCTGAGCTGAAGAACTTGCTTCAGGTTTTGAGGGAGAAGAGAGAGGAAGGTGGTGGTGGAGATGGTGGAAAAGGTGGGGTTGGGAATGTGTTTTTGGTGGGTACTGGTCCTGGTGATCCAGAGTTGTTGACATTGAAGGCTTTGAAGGTGATTCAGAATGCTGATTTGGTGTTGTATGATAGATTGGTGTCTAATGATGTTATGGATTTGGTGGGGCCTCAGGCTAAGCTGCTTTATGTTGGTAAAACTGCTGGATATCATAGCAGGACTCAGGTTAGTCATCTTTTCTTAATTCTTCTTCTATATATATATATGTATGTATGTATATTAGTTGTGTATATGGTTTGAGTAAATGTGACAATGGATGCAAAGTATATATAGGAATTTGCTAAATAAAACATATAATTGTATGCATGTTATGTAGAGTGGGAAGTTGTACAACACATTGTGGATTTGTATCTATATAGGGTCCGGTTCAGGAAAACCTTAAAAAATGGAAATTTGGGGAATATCTTGGTATGTATGCATACTAGTAATTTTAACATGCAAATGTGCATAGAAATCAAAAAGCTACTTAATTATGAATTCCATCTAGATGAAGGGAAACCGTTATATGCACAACTTAATTGTACATGTAAAAGGTCCAGCAGAATTTAAACTTTATATACTGTTGCCTAACCTTTAAAGGAAGAATTAGTTAAGGCCTAGCAGGCGTTTGGTTTGACGCAATGTTTTTTTAGGGATTTGATTTTGGGTTTCATGGAAGGATTTGGAAATATTGGTGTGTTTGATTTGTAAGAATTTGGAATGGAATTGATTTCCATTTGTTATAGATAATTTGTAATGATAATTTATAAGATTGAATTATAAACATAATTAAAGTACCTTTTATTAATTGATTATTACATAATGAATCCCCTGAACATATTATAAAACATTATTTCAAACAAATCCTATGAACCAAGAAATCCCAATTACCTGGATGGGATTTCTAGATCCAATTGTTTGTGGATTTCAGTTCCGAACTTTTCTATAAACCAAAAGCAGGATTGGAACCGCAACCTTGAGTTACTACCACTTAAGGTTAGGCTGGGTACCATGAAAGAGCATCCACAACGGCAAATCTTTTTGCATATAGAGAGTACATGATAAGTAACTTTCAAGATGAAGTCAAACTTCTTAGGTTGCATACTCTACTTTTGTCTAGTATAACCTCTCAATGACTTAAATATCATCTATAAGAACGTTTAGCATGAAGAAAGTCGCAATGCTTATGTAGATATTTAATGAAAAAAATGAGATATCAAACAACAAAATCACTGCACGAATCACGATGCTAAGGGCTAAGCGTCTATTACATCTACGCAACACGTTGTTTGTATATTTAGCAGTAGGGTACCTCCCTCTCTCCTATAGCCTATATAGAAATCAGGAACCATAACGTCCTATAGTACAAGAATCGGCAATCCTAAAAAGTGTACAACACCTAAATGTCCCTCGGAAAGAAACAAAGAGTACAAACTAAAAAAAGATGAAAACATTGGATTCACAAAATGTTGAAAATCATGTATTCTTGTTTTTTAATCAAATGTTTGAATAATGTGAATGCAGGAAGAGATTCATGAGTTGCTTTTGAGTTTTGCTGAAGTTGGTGCGAATGTCGTGAGGCTCAAAGGAGGGGATCCATTGGTGAGTTTTTCATTTGCAAATTTTGGAATACTGAAAACAGTTGGTGTTTACAAATCGATTCGTTATGCTAATTTGTGAAGTGGATTGGGTTCAATATATAGGTGTTTGGAAGAGGTGGAGAGGAGATGGATTTTCTTCAACAAAAGGGCATTCAAGTCAAAGTTATTCCAGGTAATTCACGAGAAACTATTTTGACTTTCGGGTATCATATTGTCATGTAGGTTAATCGAGCTCGGCTCGAAAAAGTTATACCAGACTCAAGCTCGAATAACTTTTTCAAAGTAGGGCTCGAGCTTGAACTCAAATAATTTGTGGATTATTTGAGCTCAATCTCGATGCTTGTTTATAGCTAGAATTTTGCGATGGACTATATTGTTTATTTGCTCGAGCTCGATAACTTTTATATATATTTATTGTATGGTTTATGAATATATGAGAATGTTTGGCTCGTATAAGTGCATGTAGCCATGGCAATGGGGGGGGGAATGCATTCCTTGGCCTCAGCAAAATCAAATCCCCTCACTGGTTTTTGTTGGGCCTATCTACAGTTCAACAATAAATAGTTCAAAAATTAGTCAATGGTTGAAAAAAATAATATGTTTTATAACGCATATTAAAGAAATATAATTTTAAAATATATACACACACACCACATACATACATACATACATACATGGAAGGGGTGAGTTGTAAAATTCATGACCTGGCCCTGGTTTTCAACAAACCCAGTACCCTTTTCGTGGGGAATCACCGGCCCCAAACAGGGCGGGTGAACTGGGTTCGCCAGTGGGGCTGGGCAAACCGCCATATGCCTAATTGTATTCTTGAATAATTCGGCTTAATTCGACTCAAAAAATTTAATCAAGTTCTCAAACGAGCTGAGTCGAACATTGGTGTTACGAGGCTGCACTCGTTAAGTTAAACAAGTTCTATTTTGTGTTCGAGACCGACTTGAGATCAATAATTATTAATCCTGAGTTTGAGTAGCTCGTTAAAAGCTTGAATCGTTTACACCCCAAGTGAGTGAGTATGGTTGAAGGTATTGTAGAAGGTTTTAGGTGTTAATTTGTCCCATCTCTTAATATTTATTTCAACCTATTATGGCGGGAAAGTAATCATAAGCGGTGATAATAGAAGGGTATATTAGACATTTCACGAATAGTGATCGACTTGTTTCTTATGGATATAAATTCAACCATGGAAACGGTTTTATAGGTATAACTGCCGCCTCTGGAATAGCAGCAGAGCTGGGTGTTCCACTGACACACCGGGGAGTAGCAAACAGTGTCCGGTTTCTAACCGGCCACTCGAGAAAAGGCGGAGCCGATCCACTTTTTGTAGCGGAAAATGCAGCCGATCCTGATTCGACCTTAGTTGTCTACATGGGATTGTCTACTTTCCCATCCCTCGTCTTAAAGTTAATCCACCACGGCTTACCACCCGACACACCAGCAGCCGCCGTTGAGCGTGGCACCACACCACAACAACGCATTGTAAGTACATCTACAAGAATGGCTCTTTTGACCAAAATGGTCAAAACTTGTTTCTAATTTCGGTTATATCTAATGATGATCGCTAAATTCTGCAGGTTTTGGCTGAGCTGAAGGATCTTGCCGATAAAATCGCGTCAGAACAACTCGTATCTCCAACTCTGATCTTCATCGGAAAGGTCGTGGCACTTTCACCCTTATGGCCACAATCATGTTCCACACAGACTTCCCAGTTAATCCAAATGGCAGACACGGGTTCATGAGAACGACAACATCACAACAAGCGGTGAGTTTTCTTGACGTTAAGTGGCAAAAGAACCAAAGATTGTGGAACAACGGTTGCTTATGCTATTGAACGGAAATGATTTTCGTGACTGTGCACAAAGGTTATAGAGCGAAAAGATTTGCAAAATTTGAGTCGAAATTTTTGGTTGGATGTTACTTTTGGTTTTTTTGGTCTTCTGGTACCTAGATCAGAACTAGTGGTAATATTTGGTGGATTTCGGTTATTTGATTTGGGTTGTTCCAAAGTGGCTCGAGTGAGTCGTGGAAGAGGCGAACAACCGGGACTAGGCCCGGGACTGATCTCGAGCCTGGGCTAAGAGGAGTCCTTAAAATCGAGGTTCTTCAAGGTCCGGTTCGGCTCGGTGGTTCTTTTTCGGTCGTATATTTTCTTGGATGTTGTTTAGGACCATTTTTTGGCTAGTTTAAAGCTGGTAATAAATTTATGCATTTTTGATCTTTTATTTTCTTATGTGTTTTTTATCTTGTTATAATATTGTTTGTTATATTTGTTTTTTATAAAATTAAATGCACTATAATTAAATGTTCAGTACAAAAAAATAAGTCATTGAAAGATAAAATTATTATAAAAATTGTAATCCAAGGCTGGGCCTTGTTTATGGCACTTTATGGCTACCTCCTGGGCTTGAAGCAGAGTTGCCTGCCACCCATGCTTCCTACTACAGCCAGAAGGATGGGACTGGGTGTGGATCAGTGGGGCCCATCTTTCACCTTTTTGTCTTGGAAAATTGACTCAAATACTGATTTTACCAAGTAAATTGGAAATGTTACCCAAGTAAACTTCAAAATATTTAGGAAAAAATGTATCTAATTGATTTTTTTTTTAAAAAGGTTGCTATTCCTACCCTTCAACACACAGTCATTTTGATACTCTTTTATCCCATTTACATATACCTATCGACACCTTCCTATAAGGCCATCCGCAGCGCGGACGGTATGGGAGCTGCACCGCTCCCATACCAGCGGTAACACCGCCGCGTGTTAACGGTATGGGAGCTGCAAGATGGGCGAACGGTGAATGCTCACCGGTGGTAAAGCACACACACACATACATATACATACATATATATACATATTTTATTATTTAAATAATGCAGGTGGTATGAGTGGTACGGGTGTGGGTGAATGGTATGGTAATGGTAAGGTAATGGTAAAGCTGATGTGGCGCTGAGGTGGCAGCCTATGCAGGTGGTATGGGTGGTACGGCTGTGGATGGCCTAAGGAGTTGTGGATTGAAACCGCCTAAGGTCTTTTAGACCTAGATCCTTTAATATACGCGGACCCAAATAATCTTTTAAAGACCATTTAAAAAAAAAATAATGTCGTTTAGTCAGGTCCTTGAGTTAAAGAACCCAGACATTTATGTGAATTCGAAAGAGAAATAATTAAGAGACCAATGTTAGTTGATAAAGTAGCTATTTAACTCTATTTCTCTTTTATCTTTGCTATTTTTGTTTCTAATTTCTATTTAAACACCAAAAGCTAAAAGGAGATTCCCTATTTCAGAAAGCCCATTTAAAAAATCAAAAGCTCATTGGTTTGTGGTATATCCTTTTACCGATCATTCAATTTAACCTTTGCCAAAAAGGATGATTGAGAGTTAGATTTACCTACAACGTAATTCATTATGAATGCTTACAAAAATATGATATAATACAATAAACTAATAACTGTATGTCAGAAAAGCAACTAACGTGAATATTTCTGTATATATATTAGCGTATGATTTATTTACATCTTACCAATCTAGTATACATCTGTATAATAAACAAAACAATGAATATCTCGAAGTTGAATCAATTTTTTTAGTACGAAGAATCGTTACGCATACACTCAGGGATCGGAAACTTTGTGACATCCCGTCCCGCTTTGCTCATTCTGAGCTCCGGTTGTCCCATGGAGTCGCGGTGCAACCCCAATATGATCTTATTGAATTCCGATTCCTGAAGAGAAGTGTTAAGAAAGTACGACAACATTTGTCGCTTGTTGGGCGTAATCGTCTTTTTATGCCCTGCATATGCCCGATGTCCTTGGATCGCGTGACCCATGTTCCCACCATGTGATGCCATGAACACATCGCTGTTTTCGGACACAATGTAGTCAATGGCAGCCATGATCGAGGCTTTTTTGGCAAACGGCTCTAACTCTTCGGCTAACCCAAGGTCCTCTTTGTTGTAGAAATGAGGAAATTCTGTTTCTAATGGTAACAACGTATCCCGACCCCCTAACGGAGTTCCACCTGCCCAAAAGATCCGCCCATTTTTCGGCACCCGAGAGCTTTTAAGAGCCTATAAATTCACATCACTCGTAACAATTAGATCGATGTTAATTCGTAACAATTAACATATTCCTAGATGCAGTCTATTAGAATAATCAAACATTTTTGGCATCCTATAAAACTGATTTTGCTATGGTAATTTAAATTAGGATATTTGAGGCTTACCGAGTGACCTCCAAGGCGTTTAACGGGCAAAGACCCGCAAGTTTTCGGTCATGGTACGTCATATTCGATCTCGAAGTTAAGAGCTCGGGACGACGTTTTCGTTCGTTTTGGATTATTTCGTCATACTCTCGGCTTAAGCCCGGAAGACAACCGGTTCTCACCCATACGTCTTTCTCCATTCGAAGATGAAGCGCAAGATAAGGCCCTTTGCTTCTCATTCTCTCTGTGAGCTTGTTTCCTAGTTCACGGATCGGCGGTGCAAACCGCAAAGCGTGAAACGCAACCTAAACAAGTTTATAACGTTCGTTTATAACATAATTGGAGAAAAGTGAAAAAAAAATCCCCTGAAACTTATTGAAACGCTCCAATTATACCTTGCATCGAAGCTTTTGGAGATCAGAAGGAAGATCCTTGGAAAGCCTCGAGTCCAAGCCACGCAACAACAAAACGCCTTCTCGTTTCATCTGTATTAACGAACAAAAACAACCCGAATTTAAAAACCAATTTACCGTGTCAAACGGACGGCTCATAATTTACTAAATGCAACAAAGTTTGATTCTTTGTGGACAAAACTTGAATCTTGTTATCATCCATCTTAACTATTTGACTTGGTAAACAACCTTAAACAAAACAAAGAGACAAACTAACACATTTGTGAACATGGGAAACGTTCAAACCAGAACCATAAACATTTTGAGAACCGTGAGAACCAATAATGCCATAGTTTATATCGGTCACAGTTTCAAAATATTTACAGTTCTCGTTTGAATTTTTCCAATTGCGAACATTATGAGTCTTGAATCGGATAACGGATTCGGTGATTACCCTTTTGAGGTAACGGGCGCGAATCCATTGAGGGGAAACATGAAGTGGAGTGTGTTTCTCTTCGACAGGCCTCGACATCAAATGGTTAGATGGCAACGATGAGATGATTCTAACATCGTCCGCTAGCGATTCCTTGAAGTGATCCACGTCAAATATATCAGAAAATTCACTGTGGAAACAAATCAAAGATTACAAAAAGATCCTCAAAAATGGCTACATTTTAGCGGAAATTGATCTTTCAATAATAAGAAAACAATTCGGTAATCGGGTTTTGAAACACAAGAAATCTTGAAACTCTATAAAGATCAACAAGGGGGTGTTTCAAGATTATAAGAGAAATCAAACCATATGGAAAACCAACCTTGTGATTAACTCAAAAGTCAAAAGGGTGTTTTCAAAATGGCTCATATTTTGCTAGAATTTTACACATTTGCTAAAAAGGCAAATAAAAGATGAAATAACAAACCGGTACACAACATATTCAAGAATAAGCCTCGGCCGCTGAATCAACTCTGAAATGTCTCGGTCACATGTGGTTTTGGGATGCGGGTTTCGTGTGGGACCGACTAGGGTCACCAATTATCAATCCTTTTGGCTCAATTAACAAACCCCATGAGAGAGAGCAATCTTGTCATTAACTTGAAAGATATCTCAAAAGGGTTTAACAAGATTGGATTTTTAAGAGGAATTATGTGATCTTTATGCAAAAAAGATAGTTTCTTTAACATCAAATAAGAGGTATTTATAAATAAAGAAAAGCAAATAAAAGATGAGATGAATACCTTTCATCTCCCCAGATAACATTAACTTGCAAGATTGGTACAACAAGAGCAGCACCAAGAATTCTAGCAATCACAACAGCATCAACAATCTGGTTTCTCTGTTGATTTATGCCACCAGAAACCACCACCACCAAATACTTTGTTCTGTCTTTTAAAATCTCAACACTTGATTTCTTATATTCTTGGCTGAAATCCAAACAAGGCCTGTACCCTAAACCCATCAGGCTGCTTCCAAAAACCATTCATTTCTTCATCTTTTTCTTTATCTTTTTCTTCAGTTTTTTTCAGCTCAACAAATTCTGAAAACCCATTTGGGATTAAGCTTAAAGAGTCCTTTTGTGGGATAATCCCACATGGGTTTGGTGAAAAAGGGTCAAAATTATACCACATCTTCAACATAACAAAAAACCCACATAGAAAAAGGAACAAGAACCATGTTGTAGGGTTCTTGAGGACCTTTGATCTTGTCTTTGAAGCAGAGGATGGCTTTTTGGGGGAAAGAAGGAGAGATTGGAGTGAGTTAGATGAGAGGGAGTTTATGATCTCAGAAGGTACAGATATGTAACATTGATGATGATGGTGTTTCTTGTTGTTGTTGTTGTTGTTGACATTCTTTGAAATCGCCATTGAAGAGATGATGAAAGAAGCTAACTTGGAGTAAAAACAAAAACAACCCTCATATGGGAGATCAAAAAATGAAGCTAACTTTTTTGTTGGTTTTGTGTGTGGATTTTGTTCTTATATCTTCTGTTCATGATGTTGTTACAAAGAAAGAAAGAGGGTATGGAGATTTTTTAAGAATCTCCGTTTGAAAAATGAAGAAATGAGTGAGAAATGTGTGAAGTTATAAATTTGTGTCAGAGATTTATATATGGAGTTATGGACGGGTATGAAGTTGGAGAGGAGTTGGAGGGGGTGGGGTGGGGTGGGGGGGTGGGGTGGGGTGGGTGTATGGGGTGTTATTATTTTAGTGTTGGCAGTTTGAATCTTTTTGTGGAGAATGGAGATTTATTTTATGCTTTCAATCCATTGGGTGGTTTTTGAAATCCATCATGAAAGAAGTGCCCTTTTGGTTTTCTGGGTAAAAGATACAATCAGTCTGTCCTGAAAACAAGTTGTTTTAAATTGAATTAAATCATAATTTTAGTCTATGTAATTGTGTAGCATCATCCTTAAGGTTCTTGGTATGTATAACAAGATGAAACATGATATGATGAAGGGAGTCGTTATCCCTTCACTCCTCTTGTTACGTCAACCTTTTACTCTATCTCTATTTTATCATTTTATCCCTATGAAATCCTTATAGTACACATCGTTTCATTCATGCACCCCACTAACTATTTAGAAAAAGAAAAAAAGAAGATGAAAGAGATAGACACAGAAAAGAGAACAAAAAAAAGGGATTCCCTGTGGGATGGCCAACCTACCGGGGTTGAAAATGTTGATCCCACAGGGGTAGGGGTGGTGTTCCCCTTTCACCCCGCTACCACATCACCATTACCCCGCTGAGTGGGGCTCCCACTCCCTTCCTCCTAATAGTATCTTAGAGGTTTTTATAAAAACTTACTTTTTACATTTTTCATTGGTATATCATCTCCGACTCAAAATATTAAGAATTTTTTTAGAAGTACACAATAGTAGTTCTTATAAGGACCTCCTTTTTATGGATCTCATTGGTTGTTTTTTTTAACATCAATGATATATAGTTTTAAAAATCAAGAAAATGAATAAAACTAAAAACTAACAAATATGTTACTTCGTATCAACATCAATGTAAGAATCAAAGTTCTTTTTTAAAAGCATCTGCTGGTTTTTATAAGAACTTCTTTAATCTTTTCTATACCTTTTGATGTTTTCTCATCTGCAACTCATTAAAATAATAACCTTCTTAAATATCAACAACGGTAGTTTCTATAAGAACCTCATGTTTATGGTCTCGTTGATTTTTTTAACATCAATAATAATCACAAAGTCAATAAAGTTAAATAGAAAACCAGGAAAATGTTACTTTTCACGATTTCATAGTAAGAACCAATGCAAGGTTTTTACAAAGCAAAAAGTGTAATGGATTGTAGAAACTATCATTGATACATTGTGGAGAGTTGTTATAAATATCCAAACTCCTTTAGGTTCTTACATCTCTAATGGAGGTTCTTATAAGAACCTTCTTTTTACATTTTGTCACCTCACTTTCAACTCACTAAAATAACAACTTATATAAAATGTCACAATATTAGTTCTTACATAAACCTCCTTTTGTAGGTCTTGTGTATTTTTTAAACTTCAAACATCATTATTATTATTATAAATATATATTTAATAATAATGATGTTAAGAAAAAAAATATTAATATGTTATTCCACACCAAACAACAAGGTAAGTATCAAACTTCTTATTTAGAAACCTAGATGAGTTTGAGTTCTTATAATGGTAGTTCCTACCAAACACTACAAATTTTGCTTGTAAGATCATTGCATTGGAGATGCATGCTCAAACACTTGGTTCTTACCTTGATGTTTGATATGAAGTTATATATTACAAGTTTTTTTTTACTTTATAAATGTTATTTAAACTAAATATCTATTTATAACAATAATTGTGGAAGTTTAAAAATTACATAGGACCCACAAAAAGAGGTTCTTGTAAGGTCGTGTGTACCGGGCCCTTGGGTTCGACGGGTTGGAAGGCGCCGGGCTGGTGGGTTCAGTGGGCTGTCGGTACGCCGGCAGCAGCTTCAGCTTGTTGAACACACCGGCGGTTTGCACACACCGCTCCTGGTGTGTGTGTGTGTGTGTGTGTGTGTCTTGTGTGTGTGTAGTGTATATGTGAGAGGGTTGGGTACTAATCAGAGAGGGTTCCAGAGGGTTAATGGAAGGGTTGGAGAAAAACTGATTTGACAGTGGGGTTGGGAAGGTTGGGAGGATTGGGTACTCATGGCCTAAGAAGTATCATTGTGACATTTTATATGAGTTCTTGTTTTTGTGATATGGAAGTCAAGTGTATCTCCAATGCAAGGTTTTTTGCAAACAAAAAGTGTAATGGCATGTAGAAACTACTTTTGTGGAGAGTTCTTATAAGATCCAAACTCCACTGTTCTTACCTTGATTTTTTAGTGTGAAGTGAGATATTACTAGTTTTTTCCTTAACCTTATAATTATTAATATTATATATATCTTTAAATTATATGTGTGTATGTATATATATATAAACACTATAAATTATAAATGTTTTATCGTTATTTGCATATTAAATAAAGAAACACAATAAAATCTTTGAATAAATATTACAATAATTCAGTGGATGATTTTTGAAGTAAAAATGTGCAACGGCTATTCGCCAACTAGCATATGGAACTCCTGCCAATCATGACGATGAGTATCTACGTGTTGCTGAATCAACTACCAACGAGTGTTTTTATTTTATACAAATATTTGGTAAACAATACATGAGAAAGCCAAATGCTACTAACATCCTACGATTGCTTCAAATACATGAACAAAGATAAGGATTTATAGGTATGTTGGGTGGTCTTGATTGTATGCACTAGGAATCGAAAAATTGTTATGTTGCTTGGAAAGGTCAGTTCATTCGTGGTGATCATGGGTCCCCGACAATTATACTTGAAGCAGTTGCATCTGAAGACTTGTGCATATGGCATGCATTCTTTGGGATCGTAGGATCACGTAATGATATTATAATATTAATATACCCAATAAATCTAATTTATTTAATAATGTCTTACGAGGGAAGGCACCACCGGTGTAATTTACGATAAATGGTACACACTATACAAAGGGTATTATCTTACTGATGGTATATATCCAGAATGAGCAACGTTTCTGAAGAGCTTTCCTTGCCTACAAGAAGCAAAAAGAATATTGTCTAAGCAACAACACGAGAGTATGGATGGAGTGGTATAAATGAGCAACATTCAATCTCGTTGGTTTATTATTAAAGAACCGTCACGAATGTGGTATAAAGAACAATTAAGGGACATTGTGCACACGTGCATAATTTTGCATAATATGATTGTCGAAGATATGAGAGTGACGTGTTGATTAATTGGATCAATGATGAAACAAATAACTCTACTAAAATATTTTAAGGTCATACCTACGATTTTCAAGAATATCTTCAACAAAATTATGAGATACGATTAAAGGAAATGGATCCTTAACTTTGTGGTGACTTGGTTCAAACATATTTGGCTCAATTGTGACTGTGAATGTATCTACTTATTATGATTAATATCTTTGTTACATTTCAATTCTATGATTGATTGATCGTAATGAAAAATCATATTTATGTTTTAATTAATTTTCGGGCTTGATATGACTTCTTCCGAATGTTATGTATGTTATACAGTAACACACTAGAAAGTTATGTCAACTAGAAACAACTATTTTAGGTTTGCTTTGTTTGGGTTTGGATTAATTGGTCCTAGCAGAATAAAATCTTTTTTTTTAATATCTTCTCAATTTAGGTTTTGGATTTGATAATTTTACATCTCCATCAAATAGTTATTTGTCATCGAAGATGGTTAGAGTAGGGGGTTGTGGTTGGGGTTTGTAAGGGTACCATTTTCTCAACTACTAGTACAACCCATAAATGCAATAAAACAAACAAAGCTCAATGATTGCATATTGATGTTAATGTAATAAAGCCAAGGGTTCTTAATACATCCATATATAGGGAAAGTAAAGATGGATGTATTATCCTTTGGGAAATATAAACAAGTGAGAAATGAATAAACTAACACCATGTTCTCGAGTTTAAGAAGAAATGGGAAGGTGAATCTTTTCCTTCCAAATCCTCCTATTTTTTAGATGACAAGAATTAAGGCAAAATAAGCTTAAACTCTTCCTTCATATTCCTTTCTTTCCTCTTATTTCCTTCATTAAATGAAACTCAAGAATACTAATTTTCTGCCTTTTCTTCCGGATCCTTTTCTTTTCCTTCGCTAAAAAAACTTGAGAACAAAGTGTAAAGGAAGAGGACATGTAGGAAGGGGATGGGTGGGGGTTATGACAGGGTAGTAGGAAGAAGATGTGAAATCGACTTCCAATGAGATGCTTGTGGTGGAATGGAGTCACGCTCGTTGATAGTGGTGATGATCGGTGAAAGAGTTCTAATGTGATATCAGAGAATGACAATCTCATTTTTATATAATAGTATGTGTGTGTTTTATTTTTTTTTAATGAAAATAAAAAGAAATTGATTACAAAGACTAAAACACCTTTGAGTTAACCTACTTTTTTATCTCTAGTTGGTCACACAGAACAAAAGTGAAACAAAATGACAACCACATGAATCAAAAGTCCCATGGATCAAAAGCGTAATTATCAATTATCACGTAGACCAAATATGGGAACCCGAGGGAACAAAAGTGGACATAAGGACTAGACTTGATATTGAATGGCAACCACGTACACCGTAATTCATTCTTTAAGTTATTATAAAATTTTCAAATAAAATGTTATCCTATATGCAATCTACATGAACGTCTTATCGAGTTTAAGTTCACGCTCTCTTTCTGCCATTGAGGATACATGCACAACTTACATCTTCCATGATTACCATCAGACCAATGTGGTGTGGACATTCCAAAAGCTAGCGTCTACCTTTGTTTGTCTTTATTATTATGTAATTAGGATGATACACATTTAATGCAGTTTAATATATCTCGATTTCAATGCTAAGAATCTAAATATTCAATCGTTTATGTTCATGTTCTGTTTTATTCTGTCTCTCAGTTTTATATTTTCGCGTGTGTGATTTTGAGAGGACATATGAATTTACGGTTGATTATCTTGGAAGGAAAAGAAACTTTGTTGTTCACACATTAACAAGGCAATCATTGTTTATGCTTCATCACATGTGGGTGAGGTTTCTCCTACTTGAGTTTTTGAAGATCTAAACATATTTGGTAATTTCATTCATCATTATTCACGAAAGTGCTTATCTGATTGAATTATTTTTATGACGTTTGAAGATAAAGATCATCGATTTTGTTTTATAAAATTATAAAATTATGATTTTAATCGTAAATTTATCAAAATTTATGTTATGTTTAAGCAAGGTTCAAAAAGGCGTGAGGCGTGGCGTGGCGGCGAGGTCAAGCCTTAAGCTTTACGAGATATGGCGAGGACGCGGCGTTTTCCAAGGCGTGACATACGGCGGCAAATTTGTATGTCATATATAGAATTATACATATACATATATGTTTTATATAAATTATTTTAATCAAATAATGGAATTGAAATTGTACATTCATATTAAAAGAAGAAAAAACATATTGATTATTATTATAAAAGTAGTTTTTGATTGAATATGTAGGATAAAACATACGAAGGTAACTTTATAACTTCGTTTTGATCGTGAAACCATAACATTTATGAATTCGTGGTACTGTGAGTGATGAGATTAGATAAATTTATAAAAATGAGAAAATTAAAGTTAAATATGTAACAATACAAAAGATAAAAAAATAACAAAAATCAAAAAAATCAAAAAAAATAAAAAAAAATAAAAAAAAATCACGTCTTACAAAAAACGCACGCCGCGGCGCGATATGGCGCGCCTTGAGGCGCCATGGCGTGAGCCACGCCTTACAGAAACGCTATGGGACATTTCGTAACGGCGGAGACGCGTCTTGCGCCATATCGCGCCATGGCGCGCCTTTTTGAACACTGTGTTTAAGTGACAACACTTTTAGCTTTTAAACCATAGATTTGGTCATAATTTCAATACTAACATTTATATATAAGGAAATAGTTAAACACTTACGGTATAAAATTAATTCTTATAAAATACATTAATATATCTAGACCATAAAAACAACATTATACATAATAAATTCATAAAATTTTAATCATACATACAGAAGTCAACATAAAACAATGGACACCAAAGTCAACTCTAAATTAAATTCCTTTTTTGGTTTGGCTACATGAACATATACACACAAAAATTGCAAGTTGAATATAACTAAAAAGTCTCTTAACAAACTATATTGTTCTATGAGATGTCATTAATCAGTTTCTTTTTTCAACTTTCAAATATAACAATTTGAGCCTTAATATCAGTACCTCAACCCTCCCAACATAACTGTCACATCAGTTTTTCTTCAACCCTCTACAACCCGTACCCCAACCCTCTCAACCCTCTTACACAACACACACACAACTCACGCAACCCTCTGCAGTTTCTCCAACCCGCCAAGGCTGCAGCCCGCCCAGCTTGATCCTCGTGTACCCCCAACCCGCCAGGCTTGTTAAAGCTGGCAGGCTTCAACCCGCCCAAAATTTGGCTCCGGTATGTTTAGCCTTAGGCACAAAATTCTAATTAGTTTACTTATATGTTAAATTATAATATATTAAAACTTAGAGCATCTCTAATAGCTTCTCTAAAATAGAGAAAATGAATGTTTTGTTCTCTACATTGCTCCGACAGCTTCTGTATAATGTTCTCTGAAAGAAAGAAAACAAGAAAAATGTGACAACCCGTCCCACATGGATAGATGGTAGAATTTGGAAGCTCCTTATAAGCCTCAAGCCATAGGCTACCAATAACTTCCACCATGGTTTTTAGTTGGACTCGAAGTTATTGAGCCAGTCTGTTGCTTCGGGCTTTGGGGTGTTACAAATGGTATCAGAGCCGATCCTTGTACCATCGGGATGGTGGGGCAAACCTCATCGGGAATGATGAGTCCTCGAGGGGGGATGTTGGTAACATCTTAGGCAAATCCCACATCGCCGAGGACAAGGAGAGAAAGATTCTGGGTAGGCCTGACGAGGACGTCAGGAGTTCAAGTGGGGGAGTTTGTGACAACCCGTCCCACATGGATAGATGGTAGAATTTGGAAGCTCCTTATAAGCCTCAAGCCATAGGCTACCAATAACTTCCACCATGGTTTTTAGTTGGACTCGAAGTTATTGAGCCAGTCTGTTGCTTCGGGCTTTGGGGTGTTACAAAAAAACTCCAAGTTTAGAGAATTCTCTAAAACTTGGTTGGAGGTGAAAGAAACTATTCTTTTATTCATTTTCACCAATAGCATCAAACTATTATTATTTTATATAATTTTCTTTAAATAAAGTACATTGAAATGATAAATCATATAATATTTTAATGATATAATTGATGTTAAATGATCTAAAATGGAGAATCTGTTGAAGTGAAACGTAACTTTGTTAAAAGAACCTCTGTCGTAGATGCTCTTGTCTAATTGATTATAATTGCATGTGTTATGTGTATTTTGTTAAATATTACATATATTATTAATATCTTTGTATTTCCAAAATTCATAAAATCTCTTACATGACGTGTGCATGCTTTATTTTGGTGATCTTTTACTGATTTATATTTCTCTTCTGTCATTTCGACACTTGACAAAACAAAAGGCGATTTACATTTTTAGATCTTGAGGACCATGTAACATTTAAAAACAATTTACTAAGTACCATATTGATAAAATAATGTACATGTTTTCTTTCAAAAAAGTAAAAAATAATGTACATGTTAAATAATGAATGGGCCCGATCAATAATTTTGATACATAAATTTAACAATAGTAGAAAGATTGTTCGGAATTCAATCGAAAGGACCAATTTGTTAAAACAAAAAACTGCAACGAGCAAAACAAAGTCTCCTTTCTATATGCATAGATGACCAATCATCGTTTGCAATCATTTTGCAAAATGTTTAGCGTTGAACATGGTATTATGCTATATTTAGTTTTCTCAATACCTTGTATCAAACAAGTATAATTGGTAGGTAAATGTTCATACTGTATACCAACCAACTATATTGTGGTACCAACTTAAATGGTATCAACGTTTTAGTTGGTACATGTTGGTATGATTTGTACCAACATTTCAAAAGTTGAATTTACAGTGGGCTCCAATGGGTCAAAGAATAGATATAGAATATGCATTAGAGCGTCTTCGATGATCATTTGCATATTCACATGGCCCCCTTAGGAGAGTATTTTATGAGTTGACTGTAACCCGAAGGCTTCTTTCCCATTTACTAGTGTAGAAGTGTGGTAGTGTGGCCATGAGACGGTGGAAGTATGGACTGTAGAGGCTATAGGAGTGCGTTGAAGAGAGGAGGAGACGAAGAGTTATTGAGTTAGGAGTTAGGGTTGCTATGAGAAGGCGTGAAAGAGTTAATGTACTAAACGGTAAACAATAAAATATTAAATTGATAAATTACTCTAAAAGAAAACAAAATTCAGATTTATTAATAATTAAACATAATTCAGATTTTTATTTAGTAAATAATGATACATATATATAAGCCCTATATTACGGTATTACCGTGGTATACGATTTTCAATACCACGTACCAACCAAGTTTATGAAATTGGTACGGTACTACCACCAAATTAGTTGGTAATGCCATTAGTTAATATGTTATAGTACAGATTTTACACCCATAGCAAAAAACAAGAAAGGACATATGAAGGACCGAACGGGGCCCCATGTACCCACTCAATTGATTTCGTATATAACCTTTTGATAAGAAGTACACACATTTAAGTTTTTTGAACGTCAACCATAAAACTGAAAAATACCTATTAATATGAACTAAAAAGGTTATTTTAACCTGAACAAAAAATTTAATCCTTTGAAAATCAATAAATAAACATATAACTCTTAAATCGGTGAAATCCGATTGAAAACACACCGAAGTTGTATGTAAGACGTAGTCTTACATATTGCTTAAAAGATTACTTCTAGTTTTTAAATTTAAGATTCTTAAAGTTGTGTAAACGATAGTTCTAAATCAAAAAATTTATGTTAATATTTTTATGAATTACATAAAACACAGGCTGACGGTTGATTATTTGGTATTAATGAAATTAAAATATTGTTTTTATTTAGGCTATGTTTGGCAAGCGTAGCTTATAAGCTAGCTGGTAGCTGATAAGCTAGCTGTTGATTGATAAGCTTGCTAGTAGCTGATAAGCTAGCTGTTGAACAAATTATGTTTGGCAAAAACTAGCTTATGAGTATGTAAAATGATCAAAAAGGGTATATTTGAATTTAATAATTAATATTAATAAGGGTATAATTGGAAAAAGCTACAATAAGCTCCTCATAAGCTACTCAAAGTAGCGTTTCAAAAAGCTAGCTTATAAGCTAGCTTCCTGGTACATGTTTGGATGAACTAGCTTATAAGCTAGCTTATGCTTGCCAAACACAGCTTTAGTAATGTGACTACATATTGATGTGAAACAAAAATCAAAGAATGAACGTGTTTTGCCAATATATGAAAAGAACCAAAAATAGAAGGACTGGTTTTGCCAATAAATGAAATATAAAGGTTTGTAAAAGTAAAACTATTATTTATTTACATCTTAATCAGAAATAGGAGGCGAATTGCAATGCCTCATTCATAGGAATGATAAACGTGTCGTGTAGTGCGTGGCGCCAGCTGTACAACTGAGTATTTATCAAATTAATTAAAAGAATTATCAGAAAATTTTATTTTTTAAGAATTAAATTTTTTGAACTTCTTTTGATAAGATGGAGATTATTTACGTGCACTAGTTTAACCTAAAAAACCAATTTCTAACCAATTAAATAGAGTTAAAAGAAAAACTTAAATCAGTTTTATCGTTTTTAAACCTAACACCATTCGGACATCAAGCATTAAAGCACACAACAATACAACATCACTACCCATTGCCACTCCTCATGACCCCATCATTGTCCATTCGCCCCCTTTTGATTTATTTCGTTATTGTTCGATTCTCTTTACAACAGTTTAATATGGACATTATCAAAAAAAAGATGGATAACCAAAAACAAAAACAAAAGTGATCGGAGATCGATTGTAGGGGCAAACAACGGCGATAGAAAGTAGATGATGAGGAGGAGAGGGGTTCGCGTGGGGTATATATGTTGTAGTGTTTAGGAATAGTAATACCTATTAATGTATTTTTCTTTTACTTTAAACTCTTCCAAAATAATTTTAGGTAGGATTCTTTTTAGTTAAAAGAATAAAGTTAACTGACCTTTAGAAGGCTAATGAATTGTTTATATATAAAAAGTTTATCGACTTAACCATTTAAAATGAAATGGTTAAACCGTTTTTTATTTAAATTATACTTTAGTATTATCCAAACCGAAAATTTTTGATTGATTTTTTTGAACTTTTTTCATAACTAACATATATCCATTTTGTTTAGAGCTAAAATGATACACATAACACATTAAAGAAAAGGTAAAATTCGTAAAAAAAACTTCTTTTAATATATAATATTTAATTTACTTATTTTGAATGATAAAGTATTTAAACATCTTTTTAAATAAATCTATTTTATTATTCTCAAGCCATAAGTGATTCAAGTTCTTTGCACCCGACGACGTCCCTCCCCGCGTCACTATTTTCCGTCCTATCGTTGTTCGTTATCATACCGTTCATCGTAGTTGTTGGCCCATACCACATATGTCATTATTTTAATTGGTCACATTAACTAATCTTTCACGTCCTCATGGATATATCGACATCAGATGTTATTATACGCTAGAATCATATATAATTTGATATTACTTTTCGCGTATAGTCTACAAATATAAGTACACTCTATAATCACATATAATTATACTCTAGGATTGACTTTTTTGTATGGTCTTCACTTGCATGTACATATACAAGCCAATACATATGCAAATAGGTTTTTATTTAATTTATATAGAAAATTAGCCATTTAATATGTTTTATAATAATAAGATAGATAAGAAACATTCTGAAAAGGGCAACATGTGACATGCTGCCATTGCCACAGAGGGCCTAGTGGCTATCTATCTATATTGGACAGCCTGGCATTTAATTAAAAGTACTCTATACTCTCAATAATATTTTTCTTTTAAATTTTTCTGTCTTAGCTGAATAGCTAAGCTCAGCTCAGCTGCTGTTCAAGCTGGCACTTTTTTTGTCCTACGTGGAAACAGTGACCTCTCAACTTCAATCTTGCCACCTTGGCTTCCAACACTCTTTCCCACGTCACAAATCTTTCCAAATATAATAACAATAATAATGAATATAAAAAAATTCAATAGTAAAATTTGATCAAACATAATAACTAGTTACCTTTATAAATTATTTAAGAGTCATGTTATTGTCACATGTGTTAAGTAATTGCCACGTAATACACAAAACTGGAAAACAGTGATATCCGGTCGGAATAATATTATGTGAATAATTAGAAAAAAGTTCAATGGTAAAATGTGATCAAACAGAATAATTCGTTACTCTTATAAGTCATTAACCCCTATATATAATTATCACAAAAAATTGTGGCTTTAACGACTATACTTATTTCTGAAGGCATTCATTAATATATTATTTTAAATTGATAAAATAGATATTCTATCATGTTTTGGATGTTTTATTTTCTTTGGATTAAATCAACTTGTCAAATGATATTGCAACAATATTTTTTCTATAAATAAAAGAATCATTTAAGTGGTGGAAATTTTAATCATTAAAATAGATAACTTCAACAACAACTAATTTTATTATCGATGTAAAGATCTGGTTTTATTTGATGCAAATTGAAAAATCTTACCTGGCCACGAATCCACCAATGTATTAGAAATGATACCTTGTGATGGATGTAATGCCAAACAAAGTTTTTGAAGTCGATTGTAATACTTATTGTTCTTTGGATTAAATCAACTTGTCAATGAACGAAAATCTTATTTGTCACATGCATAACAATGACTAAGGTTTTGTCTCTCTTTTTTGTTGCTTTTCAGCTCTTATTTATCACTTATTTTTAATTTGGTTAGATATAAAATAATACTGACTATTTTTTTTTTCTTTTGAACCCACTTAACAATTAACGTCCTCTTATAAATTAACTTATAATTTAGTCACTTAATTACCTTTTCTTTCTGACCAACACCATTCTTTCAATTTTCAATGTCGGTTTTAGCCTAAATGCACCACAAATTTGACAAAAATGCATAACACAAAGATTGTAGATCTGTATGTTGACTTTTCATAACATCTTGAATCACTTAAATCAGAGCTTCATTATATTAGATATGATTAAAACTCCACAACCTCACAAATCTTTCAACATCCTCCTTTTGTTTTGTATACGTCTTATCCTTCAATCATCAATGCCCACTTCAAGTGAACATTTGTTACATTAATTGAGAAATTAATATAAGGTAAGAAAATTTGTTGCACTTTAAATATTTAACTTATGTGTGGTAGAGTCGGATACAAGTAAGTTCCTAATTAGAAGTTTATCAAAGCTTAGTGGTATTAATAATTATAGCATCTGATGGCTATTTGAGTTTAAGCTAAGTAATTTTCAATTTTGAGTTGATCTCGAATACAAAGTTAAGTTTTCTTACTTTAAAGAGTCAAACTCCCTAACATCACTATCAACGTGTTCGAGAATCAAAATTTCCAGTTAAGACAAGTTGATGTGAACCATAAAAATACAAACATAATTTCGACCCGACAATGTATAGATGTTCATACATCATACAACCAAAAATACAAAAGCATACATCATACAACCAAAAATACCAAAGCTAAAAAGAAGTTTGTTGCTAGTGCGAGACAATAAACGAGTTAATCAAGTTCATTGAGCTCATGTCTATAAATAAATTTATTTATATCAAGTATGAGGCCAAAATTGAGCTTTCAAAAGCTTTCATTTTTAGGTTATATGCTATTTAACTGAACTTTTTAAATGAATATCAAAATCGAACTCCTATATGAAATAAGTATTCAAGCTTAAACATTATTTTAAAAACATATTCAAGCTTACTCGACCTCATGTCTAAATATTCTTTAACCAAATAATATGCTATTCGATTAGACTTGATTCAACTCATTAACGTTCCTATTTATATAAACCATATTTATATCGATTTGTTTTCACCATTTCATTATTTCTTGGTTTTAAAAAACACTATGGTATAAAAACAATAGTATGAAAAATAAAAAAGAAATGGGACCACATCATATCATGAATTATGATTGGAATAGTATGATGATTCATAATAGCAACCAAAATAATTGGTACTACATCATAAAACTTATTCATGAGACAAGAGAATTTAATATTTCAATTTATTAGTTCGCGTGAGTTGAAATCTGTTTTTCATTAAACCATTTAATTATAAAATTTAAGTAATTTATTGTTGTAATGTAATTAGGTCACATCGGTTAAATATCTAAAATAGAAAAAAAAAATACATAAAAATATTATTTCAAATGCTAAAAAAGGAAAGATTAATTGCACACTTAACTACATCCATACTCTATTTACATATATTAACAATAAAGTTTGCTTTTTACACTCTCAATGAACAGAATAGCCTGATCCATACTTATTACATATATAACATAAGTTGCTTTACACCTCAATAACAAATAGCCTGATTATCAGGATACTCATCGACTCGAATTTTGAGTTTCTCAAATTCTTATAATCGGATTGTTCGGGTTTGAAAGTTTTTTTTACGTAAATTCAAAACTTAAATCGAATTCGAAATGAAATATGTAAAAATGACTCGAATTCGCATTGTCGAATTTGAATCGAATTCGAGCTTATCCAAATTCAGTAGAAAAAATATTCTACTACAAAATAAAGGGATATAAACTAACAATTTGATCCAAAAAAGGGATGAACATCCACATTACATTAAACCATTTACTTAAATTGAGTATCAACCATTCAAATATTCATATTACAAAATATCAAATAACAATTAACAATGGCAAGCATTCAACATTCTATATAACAACAACAACAACAAATATCAGATACCAAACTCCAGATAACCTAAAAAACCTCTTGCAATGTAGATAACCAACAAAAATCCAAAGTAAACTTTCCGCAATGTGGATAACTAGAAATCAGCAAGCTTGAAATTTATATATCTTTATATCTATATGTGTGTGTGTGTGTGTGTGTAATCTTATGTAGAGTCAAGTTCATTTAGAAACCAAAATAAGAGTAAAAACCGTAAAACCTCATTTTTTGTATTCTGTTTTGTAAAAATGACAATATCTCATAAGAATGAAAAAATGTATGAAACATTTTCATTTTTACATAAAAAAAAACACCGAAATATGACAGAATTTCATCAAAAAATGAGTTATATGAAACATTTGCATCATATTAAACAACTCCACGAAGAGTTTTCGTTGATTTAAGCCCCCAAAAAAACATCGATTTGTACGGTTTTTACTTTTATTATGATTTCTAAATGAACTTCTCTCAACTAATGTATGTATATATATATATATATATATATATTCAAATTTCGAGTCGGGTTTCGAATTTTTTTATAAAGTCAAAATTCGATTTATATGATTTATGTTAGATTATTCGAGTTGAATCCAAAACCGATTTGAAAACAAAAGCAACAAATTCTTATTGATTTCAGAAGAATCAACTTTAAAAGGTTTAAAGGTCTGAAGAAAGGACTCAGAAGCTCTAACTTGGTCAAAGTTAGCTTAGAAGGTCCAAGAGAGAGCCATCTAATTTGGTCAAAATTAGTTAAGTTTCAAAGTTAGTTAAAGAAGGTTTCTAAACTTTTGTATAACATCCAGAATATTTCGAAATTAAAATTCCTAGATAAAAATTTACACAAATATAATTTAAAGTTGGTTTGTGGAACTTTAATCAAATGTAGATTGGCCTTTCAAAATAAACAAGACAAACAACGAAAAATAAATGAGAAAGGATTTTGGTGACGTAGAAAATTCCATTAAGGGTAAAACTACAGATGATCGTAGAGGCTGTCAATGCACTATGAACGTCAAAGAAGGATAACATCCTTAATAATAATGATTGCTATTACAAGTTGTGAATCATAAGAAAATAAACATTAGCGTATTAAAATGCCATTGATCATTGTTAGCAGATATTTCGAGAATTGATGTCTTCATTGAGAGCGATTGTTTAAAATTTCTTGTTGCTTTTAGTCTAGAAATTCTTGTCCATCTTTGAGTGCTCTGAGTTCTCATTTACAGGTTGTGTTTGTAACGTCTAACATTAATTGCCATAATGGGTGCAAAGGTCTTGTCATGAATGTTGGTCATCGGTCATGTCTAAGTCATTATGGAAAATTTCGTAAAAAATGTTTAATAACGAGCTTGTTTGAAAACATTAATGAGACAATTATAATTATATAGTTTTTAAAATAAAAAGGAAAGTATTTAACTAATTTTTAATATGATAAATGTGTAAAATAAAAAATGTAAGACATATAAACACATTAATTTGTATATATTAATGACATTGAATAATATAATTAAATCAAAACACAATATTGGATTCATTTCAATGGTATCGTCGAAATGATTAAGATAGATAGTATAATTTGTAAAAGGTAGAAGCATTTTTTAATGTATCTTAGTTCATATTCATTATTTATGTTTATATGATAAGAGTCAAAAAATGAAAAATGAAAAGGTAATAAATTAAGAGCAACTACATATCTAATTGTAGGGGCACTAAAATATAATATATGAATTAAAAAAATTGAATTAATGAAAGATTTAAGATACAGTGGGATGGATGTGCTAAGGCCATCCTTAACCGTACCCCTCATATCCCTCATATCTGCTGCCATCTCAGCGCCACATCAGCTTTACCAACATCTTACCAACACCATACCATATCATCCTTAACCGTACCAATTTCATACACCTCTAAATAATTAATTAAAAAAGTAAAAGAAAAAAAGAAGAAGAGAGAGATATAGATAAAGGTGGGGTGGGGTGGGGTAGGCAATTAGCACCATCTTGCCGATGCTCCTTCATACCTTCCTATACCCTTCATCCTCAATGGTGTTCTCCATTGGTAAAGGAGTGGTAATTGAACTGATTATGTAAACTATATGTTTAAATGAAAAAAATACGGAATTACATATTTATTTTATATATATATATATAGATATAGACTTTATGCGAGCCGGTTGAAACAAGTTTTTTTTAATATTTGATCCGTCTAAAGTGGGTGGGAATGTTTGTTGCATTGTAATTTTCGGAAATTTAATATTTATTTCACCATTAAAACTCTTTAATCGAAGTTTGGGTTATTAAAATTCTCAAGTTTGTTGGGATGCATCTTTCAGTGCTTTTATTGTTAAAACCATTGTAAACACGATATAGAACTCTCGAAAAAATTAGTATCAAGAACACAAAAATTATAAAATATTACTTACTAATTACTAATATATTATAGTTATATTTTGTCGATAACCTTTAGCTACAATTTAGAAAGAACATGAAAACATGTTTGATACATACAAATCATGAGGCGTTCCTTTTTGTTGTTAAAATCGTATAATCGCTTGTATAGCACCAGATGTTACGGTTTATAATTTTTATGGTGGGCTTTTGCAGTTTATACTTCTTATACACCATTATAGGGTTTCTATTTGTGGTTCTTAATCACCCAAATAGCGATTTGAACTCCAAAACACTATGTATTAAAATTTTTAATCAATAAAAATCATAATCTTACCAACGAACGTCTAGTCCAGCAGTGGTAGGTAACATCCTTGCGCTTGCCTTTGAAAGATAGATTGGCGCGGGTTTGAGCCCCGCTCAGTACAAAAAAGGCCAAAGGCCTTATAGACCTCTTCTGCGGTATCCATCTCTTGACCGGTCTTCGGGTCGGTTCAGGGGGCGAGTCCATGGGTTGGCCTTCGGGTCGGCTCATGGGCGCGGGGGATTACTCGGTGCCCGTATGGATCCGGATACCCCCGGAACGTGTGTGTGTGTGTTAAAATGCCGTTAAAAAAAATCATAATGTTGAATAAATTACTATTATCCACACGCAATAGGTAATTCGTCTCATCCAATTAAGTCTGTAAACTTTTAAATCACTAGCCTTTTCTATGAATCTTGCAAGTCGATTACCATTTTGACTAAAACTTTTATAAACGAGCTTTACCTTCTTAGCATCAACCATTTTACCTTTATAGATAGAGGTCGGTCTTGCATACGTTTTATCTTTCTTAGGCTTTATCTCAACTATGATATATTGAATTCTTTTAATATGGTTTCTTACAAGCTTATTCAATTTCAATTATTCATCTCAACTATGATATATGATATATTGAATTCTTTATTTTGCATTTATTTTAGTAATTTGATTAAAATTTATTTTAGTCAAATATATTTGATCAAATATATATTTATTTTGGTCTTTATATTTTAGTCAAATATATTTGATCAAATATATTTTACCAAAGCGTTGGTTTAGAAATACCCCAATCAAATATATTTGATCCATTTTTCTTGTTATCTTATATAAATGTTGGTACAATTGAGGTTCCGCCTAAAATATTAGTTTCATAGTTTGTATGATTGTAATAACAGTCGGTTAATTTTCTCTTAAGAGACTAATGTTTTTTAGAATAATAATAAAAAGTTTTAGTATATTTAGGCTATGTTTGGCAAGCGTAGCTTATAAGCTAGCTGGTAGCTGATAAGCTAGTTGTTGATTGATAAGCTTGCTAGTAGCTGATAAACTAGCTGTTGAACAAATTATGTTTGGCAAAAACTAACTTATGATTATGTAAAATGACCAAAAAGGGTATATTTGAATTTAATAATTAATATTAATAAGGGTATAATTGGAAAAAGCTACAATAAACTCCTCATAAGCTACTTAAAGTAGCGTTTCAAAAAACTAGCTTATAAGCTAGCTTCCTGGTACATGTTTGGATGGACTAGCTTATAAGCTAGCTTATGCTTGCCAAACAAAGCCTTAGTCATCTATGTACAAATATGCATGACTGGAAGTGATTCTAGTTTCAATTTTATTCAAACATAAATTCTAGTAATTTTTCTTCTTTTTTTCTTTCCTTTTTTTGATGAGGAATTTGATTGATTTTCTTGTTGCAAAGATTCACAGTGTTATGGTATTTAAATGTGTAGGTTGTTTATTTTATTTGAATGTTCGTTTTATCCCATGTGAAGATTTTGTTCTTGTGAATGTTTGGCGTTTTATAGTTATACCGTTTCAGTTCTACAAGATACAGAAACTCATCATATGAGCCTAGGTCTAGGATGGTCTTAATAGTTCTCACAAAATTTGGACCATCTCACATTATCCAAAATTTACATGTAGTGGCGGAACACAAACATCGTAGCCACGGGGCTGAAGAATAATCTTATAAAAATTCGAAGACCCAAAATATAGAAATATACATTCACTAGGTTTATTTAATTTATTTGTTTGACAATAATCTATTAATAACTTTTATAAAAATAAAACTCGAAACCTTTTACCTAATAGAATACTCTAATAACAAAGAAATTATTAGTACATAAAACTTTTATACTATTAATTAATATAGATATATCAATGGTTTATATACTCTTTTACTATTATATACGATAAATTTCTAACTAACTTAAAGATAGAAACAAAGATCGACTAATGTAAAATGAAAATCTAGACGTTTATTTCATATTAGTTATATAAAACTTAAAACCAATTCATAAATTTTTATATAACTTTTAGATATTTCACATTGTTTATATAAAATTTTAAATTAATTTATAAACTTTAATATAATATTATAAAAATTATATGTAATGAATATGCATTATGAGAAGAAAATATTCTTTGGAGGGAAAATGGTAATTGACAACCCCAATGGGGCAGCCTACCGGTTAAGGCTTGGTGTTGGGGAAAAACCCACCCAAGTTCGAATCCGGGGGTGAGCAACCAGGGGCCACTGAGTGTTAATCTCAGGGGAGCATGCTTTAGCTCTCGGTAAAAATTGTCAAGGATGTAGTCTGGCCAAAGTCCAGGTGAACCTTCCAAAAAAAAAAAAAAAAAAAAAATGGTAATTGACAGTAAAAGGTTTAATATGATATTATAAATATTTCTTGGAAGGAAAATGGTAATTGGTAGTAAAAAGAAAAAAAAGAAAATATTCTTGGAGGGAAAATGGTAATTGGCAGTAAAGAGCAAAAAAAAAAATATTCTTGGACGAAAAATGGTATTTGACAGTAAAAGGAAAAAAATGGTATTTGACAGTAAAAGGAAAAAAAAAGTATCCCATAAATTCGAACGAGGGACCTTTTGCAAGGAGGCCAAGGGTGATAACCACTTCAACAACAACATCTTATGCAAACCTCTTTCCTATTATATGGTATTTATTCTTAAAACCGCAGGGGCCATGGCCCCCTTTGGCCCTCACTGTGTTCCACCCCTGATTACATGTATATAGATATCCATAAATAATGCATGCAGTGTGCACTTGTATATGTGCTTTCAAAACAATATCTTCTAGCGTTTGGAATAGAATGTCTATTTTGATTACTTATTTAAATGCTTTCATGAATATCCTTGATAATTTGTATCTTCATATTATCGGGTGGTTGACTCTTGAATCCTTAACGTGTTATATTTGAAATTGCTTTTGCAAAAAATTGTACACTAATAATGCATTAAGCTTTTAGAAGACGTATCATAACAACTATTTAAAAATCGACAATCTTACCAAACAAAGAAAAATATGAAAGACATGTGACATGGAAAGATAGAGTCTTCTTGAAGGAAAAATGACAAATCATGAAGTCGATGGATTATACATATGGGGTACAATTGTCTATCAACATCATAATTATTTGGTTATTAGCACGAGTAATGACAAACTTAAAAGCGGATTTTTTTCCTTTCAAAGTATCTCCAATGGATAACAATAGCTCGTGTACAAAATCCATAAAAAATTGTCGTAAATTTTGGTGCACATAATAAATATTATATAGGGTAACACCAAATCTTACATCTAAATGCGAGATTTCATGTGTGTTTTCTTTTTATCTTTTTTCTATTGGTATAAATTTAGTGTAAACTTTGTTGTATCCAATTAAGTAATTTAATGTCAAAATTAATATTTGGTGTAAGATCTAATGTCACTATTATAGACCGTCTTAAATATTTTCTGCAAATTTGTTAGATAATTCGTACATGGTTAAAATAATATTTAAGTAAATTACAAAATCATCCATGAGTATTGGTTAATATGCACATTGGTCCAAATAGTATTTTAGATTTTACTTTATTATGTCATTTAAGAGCCGTTCAAATGGTTTTATGTTTGACACATGATAAAACAAGCGGGCAAAAATGACAACTTTCTAATCTTTTTTCTATCTTTTCTTTTCGGCTTTTTTCATCTTCATCTTCTCTTACTTAAAAAAAATTATATCGGCACAATAGAGCGGATCCACTCTGCACCTGATCCCCACAACCCCGCCTGTCTACAAGTCAACAACTCTAGACAACATCATGTGAGAGGTAATTAGGTGCACAATGTCCCACTTAGGTGATTGGATCATCCTTTTTCAACCAAATGTATATATCTAGCACAAAAATTTACAAATGTGAGATAATTACCTTATAATTTACATTATTTTGATCAAAGGAAATGAACAAGTCTGTTTTTTTTTTTTTTTATTTAACATGTAATTAATACACATAACACATGAGAACTTGTTGGACATATAGTTTCCAAAAGTTAGTTTACCACAAAGAAACCAAACTAATTGTCTTTCCATATAAATTAGTATCACATGTTAATGTTGATGGACATACATTTTAATGTTAAAATATATTTAAAGATCAAATGTTATATTTCTTGACTTCGTGTAAAAAGTTCATATCAAATTTATATTTATTAAAACAATATGAAAGGTAATCAGTATAATAAGAATGTAATACCTAAAATCAGTAGAACACAAATAGATTTTAGACCAAAATTAAAATTATAAATATCAAATAACTAGTTTGAGCAAGAAAAAATAAATAAATTGGAAACTTAAGAAATAATTTTTATAGACATTTGACCTAAAAATATGCTAGGGCACGTTTTAGATAAAATAGTTTAAGTGGGCTAGAATCATGCAAATAAATGTCACTTTTAATTCTATTTATAGGTGGCATTATCGTTAGGGATGGAAATTCTAGACACCATTCAAAATACGACATACGTTCGATACGAAGGAAAATAAGTTTGGATTGAGTTTTCTGACCAAATCAACCCATTGCGGGTTATGTTCGGGTTGATATATGGGTTTGCGAGTCAATCTGTCAACATGTTATTAAATATTTTTTTATATAACAACATTTTATTTTGAGTTTTTCGATTTCAAGTCAGCGCCTAAATATGTAAATCAATAAACCACTATCTAAACCCTAATCGACGCATTACGCATGTCGTTTCACTCTCAGTTCACTTCTCCAATCTTAAATCAATGAACGTTGTCAACGACCACCATGTCTCACTGAACTCTTGTTCTTTTTATCACACATTTACACAAACGCATCGTCTTTTGAAAGTTGTACTTTATCTGGGCGTGTTCAAGATTTTTTTATTCTCGTCAAGGTAAGTTAAGATTCGATTTCTTACATAGTTTTGTAATTTCAATTTTGTTCGATTTCATGGGTAATTGTTTGTTTTCTTTAACTGTTGCCATTGCCTTCACTATTCGTTGTTAATTTTACCCTTTTGGTTTTCAATTTGGGGTTTTTTTCAATCAAATCCGTTTTGATTTCACCACTCTTTACCCTTTGATTTTGTTGTTACCAGTTCTGTAATTGTGTTGTCTTCTCGATTGTTGCATCGCGTTTGATCTTGCGTATGATTTTTCGTCGGCCCGTATAGTTAAACGGGTTAATGGGAGTCATGTTCGGGTTGGCGGATCACAGGTTAGGATTGAAGATGTCGACACGATTAGTTAAACGGATCGTGTTCGTGTTGTGCCTTTCTAGCCCACCAACCCGAACAAAACACAAACACAACCCCTGCCTATTGTAATCCCAAATGTCCAAATCCAAACCGCATAATATTCTGATAACTTATAAATATATTTCATACCAACCCGTATTAATTAAAATAACTTATTAGTTAAAGCAAAAAATTCTTAAAATTCTCAACATCTTCGTTTTAAAGAATGTACTAAAAGTGTTCTTCCACCTTGATATCGAATTGTGAATAATTAAAAAGTCCATAAAATTTGAATTTATTAACATATACATTTAAATTGAATAAAAATTTAACATTAACATATACATTTAAATTGAATAAAAAATTTAACATGAGAAATGATCATACAACAAGATGGGTATAACGGTCTTTTTGCCATTTAGGCAACCGTTGGGGTTTCACTTGTCCTAAATTATGTATTCGTAGTTGATGGCGATTTAAGAACTAAATACATATTATATGTCAACGCCTCAACATAATCTTTAAAGTATTAAAGAAAAAAAGAATCCTACTTTCCCTCTTAATTTAATATCATAAATGTCATTACTTAGAAGAAAAAAAATTGCATCTTTTTGGGATAAATCACTCCATTAAAACCGAGGTTCCAAATAACGTGAGGCATAGCGTGACGGCAAGACCAATCTTCAAGCCTTGGAAGCCATGGTGAGGATATGGCGTTTTCCAAGGCGTGACTTATGACGACAAATCTCTGTATCTTATATAATATTATACACATAAACATACGTTTTTTAACTATTACTCAATGAATCAAAGATAATAAACCATCTAAATTAAGTTATATAATAAAAACTATCAAATAAGACATTAAAAAAAACAAGTTTAATCAAATATTAGGTTTCAAAAATCTGCGCATTACTCTATGGTGTGCCTGCGGGATAACGTGGCGTGAGACACAAGCCTTGAGTCAAGGCACGCCAAGGCGGTTGTTGCGACGAGCTTTTTCGAACATTGATTAAGACCTGGAATCAGAATTTTCAACAACTAACTTATATAGAAGATCAAAGCTTATATGTAATTTTAAATTAAATTGTTATACGAAATATGTTATTTTTGTATATATTGTTGAATTAAATTGCAATTTCCTGTTAGAAAAATTAGAAAGTTTAATTGGACTTTGAAATGTTCAAATAAAGAATAAAATGACTTATTGATTAAAAGATTTAGTTAGCGAAGCAATTTTATTTAATATGCAAAATGTTGAGTTGTTGCAACCAATTTAATATATATAGTGAGACATTAGTTGCAACTAATTCTTAATAAGATTAAGGAGAGAGTGGCATTATTTATCAATTAGGTGGAAATTAGGTTTAGATAATGTTGACAAGTTGATTTTTATTTTCCAAATGTAATATGCGATGTTGATACTTGGTATTTTTGATATTTGCGTTTTTTAAAAGGGTTATGTTACTGGATTTAATATAAGAAAATTTAGGTTAGGTTACCAAAATACCCTTTATGTTGTGGTGTTATTTGGTTGACTTATATTTTATGAAGAGTAAACTACTGCTAAAGGTAAATCTGGGGATTTTATTTTAATATTTTCTGAAAAATGGCGCTGAGATGTGGTGGAAAAATCATATTTATTTACGGTTTAGGCATTAGCATTCTATGATCAGATTTAGTTTCAGACGATTGCAACTTACCATGGATGTAGTTTTTTTTTCTTTTTTGAAGAGGTATCCCAGGCCACATTGGGCCCAGACTAATCCTCGGCAATTTTGGAGCAAATTTTTATCTAAAACCCCCAAAATCTGAATTTTAGCATAGCTTTTTCAAATAGAGATTTTGGTAAAAATAAAGTTGAGACTTAGGCCGTGCGTAGCGATCAGTAGGGCTCGGCGGGCTCAAGGCCTGTTGGGCTCTAGTACGCCCTCCAGGGGGCTGGCGGCATGCGGACTCCAACGGCGTGGAGACATCGCCTACCCGCTCTCTCCCTCTCTCACATTCTATTTTTTTTTTTATTGTATTGAGTATTTGGTTTGAGAGAGTTTGGGTAGTAACAGAGAGGGGCTCCAAAGGGCTTATTGTTGGTTTATGAATAAGCTGATGTGGCGCAGTGACGCAGATGTGGCAGTGGGTTGGGAGGGCTGGGAGGGCTTTGCTACGCATAGCCTTATAAGCTATGTACATGATTTATGTAAAAACCCCATCCAAACACGTACATGATTTATAAGTTAGTTAACTTATAAGCTATCTTATTTTACCAAACAATGCCTTAGAAAAAAATTTTAACCAATATTTCCAATTCAAATATTTAAGTCTCAACTTTATTTCAAACGTAAAATTTTTTTCATATTGAATGATTAAATTTCGAATTTTTTTTTTAATAAATAAACCATCAAACTTTGAAAAATTAGTTACCTACATTATTTTTGACAGAAAGAAAAACTATCTGTAACCAGCTAAAAAGCATATAAAAAAACATAAACCAATTTTACCGTTCTCAAACTCTACATCACTCTAACCCCTTGCATCCAACTGAATCGTGCGCTCTCTCGCTACCCTACTCTTTTCTGTCCTCCATAAATCCTATGGTGCTTTCATTAATCTCTCTCTTTTATCCTTCTTTTGGTCTTTCGATTCTCTTTTTTTTAAAACAATTAAAGAAAACACGTATTAAAAAAAAACTAAAAAAAAAAAACGATACATAAGAGGAGATGACAAAAGCCAATGGAGGTGATAGAGTAAAAACAATATTGGGCACTGAGGGTTCGAATGATGGGTTTAAATGATTTAGGCTATGTTTGGCAAACGTAGCTTATAAGCTAGCTGGTAGCTGATAAGCTAGCGGATAGCTGATAAGCTAGCTGTTGATTGGTAAGCTTGCTAGTAGCTGATAAGCTAGCTGTTGAACAAATTATGTTTGGCAAAAACTAGCTTATGAGTATGTAAAATGACCAAAAAGGGTATATTTGAATTTTATTATTAATATTAATAAGGGTATAATTGGAAAAAGCTACAATAAGCTCCTCATAAGCTACTCAAAGTAGTGTTTCAAAAAACTAGCTTATAAGCTAGTTTCCTGATACATGTTTAGATGGACTAGCTTATAAGTTAGCTTATCAGCTAGCTTATGTTTGGAATGGTAACATTGATTTAGGAATGGTAATATTCATTATTGTTATTATTATTATTAGTAGTACGTTGATTTTATATTTTTAAATCCAAAATATTCGATTAAAATATCAATTATAAAACATATATAAAAGAAAAGGCAAAAATCAAGAATCATGCATTGAAATTTGTCTTCTAGATATACAATTAACATAGAAAGCATGAAATAGACCTCTAAATAAATAGATAAAAAAATTTTTATTGCTTGAGTTCAAACAATAGAAGAGTTTTGCAATGTTTGAATTAAATTCAAAAAATAGTCTTTATATTTTTAACTCAAAGTTACTACTTAAAAATACTTCAGGAGGTTTGAATGATTACGTCTACGTGTATTGATAATATGTGCCTTAGAAGATGTTGTTAGTCTTGTTTTTTTTTTTTTTTGAGAAGGTTCACCTGGACTTTGGCCAGACTACATCCTTGGCAATTTTTACCGAGAGCTAAAGCATGCTCCCCTGGGATTAATACTCAGTGGCCCCTGGTTGCTCACCCCCGGATTCGAACTTGGGTGGGTTTTTCCCAAACACCAAGCCTTAACCGGTAGGCTGCCCCATTGGGGTTATGTTGTTAGTCTTGTTATAAACATTAATATAGCTTACATTGATTTAAGGACACTATTTGAATATTCTATAGTCTGTAGGGACACCTTTACCAAACATTAACCGTTAAATATTTATCAAGTGAATTACCTTAATGGTGAGCATGCAAAAACCAAGAACTTTATTACATCCTCAGATGAAAATTTATCAAGTTAGCATTTGATAAATTGTACTTTTAAGTTTAGACCTTTTTAGAATCATAGGCATAGAAGAGAAGAATAGATAAGGGGTTTGGGGAACCAATAAGAGTACAAACACAAAGTGTCCTAAATAGTAGAAGCAAAGGAAGGAAATGGCATGTTTGATTCATGTGAGGATTGTCCCCCCATGTGCCCCTTTGTACCAATTAAACTCAAGCTTCCCTACTTGTTTCTATTTCATCTACTAAATGATTGGTGCATCCCTTTCTCCCTTTTCAAAATCTTTCAATCCTTTTTTTCTTATCCTCAAAAGTTGTAGCTTTTCTTCTTTTCCTTTGGCACATGCCACCATTTGCCAACCATATCCTCAAGCATAACTTTGCCACATTAATTACAAGTTGTTTTACAACAACTCAACTATTTTCTTAATTTACTGACAAACAATAAAATCAGATATTTAACCGGTATATTCATTTACACTTTTTGATCTTCGTATCTTTAATTTATCATTATTGCTACTTCGACTTAAGTATTATGGTTGTTAAATTTAAAAAAAGAAATTGTTAGGGTAACGCTAGAGCGGAGTGAGTTCATGGTTTTCTTGCAATAAATTCGCCCTCGACATCAAATAGTTCTAAACAATATTTCAATATGCACATGCAATGAAATTCTTGCTAAATAAACTTGCATTTCTCATAAAGCCTGTCATACCCTGTCAAGTAGGGATAGTGACTGTGAAGATCCAAGGAATGTGTACTACTTTCCTAATTATTTTCTCTATTCTTCTGATATACTATGGTGAACACAAGTGTAATAAGTGAATTATAAGGACCCCATCTATAATTTTCATTAAAATATATGGACGAAGTATGTGGTTAACTTTTTATTTATCTAATTTTAATTTTTATTAGTTATTGGAAAATATATGTATATATGTGTGTAACATATTCTCCCTCTTCCCCAAAAATACTAGATACTAAAAGGATAATACATATATGATAAGTTTTTTTAACATATCACCAATCCAAAGAGATAATGTTAAGTGCATATAATAACATTTCCAGCAATTGTTACAAATGTTAAAATTATGAATTTCACTTGTAAATCATAACTTATAGGTAAAACATATAATATCCTTGTATTGATTGGAGTGTCATACATCATGTTATTAATATTATATGTTTCATTGAAAAAATTATGTTTAAAATTGTATCCGATAAAAATCTAAACACCATGAAAGTGAGTAGAAATATGTTTTTATATGGGTTTTCAAGAGATTGGTAATACAATACATTGAGACATTCCAAAGTTATGCCTTTATGGAGATTGTGAAAAAGCAAAGCTTCAATCCAAAGTATGAGGAAAGTGACTTTTGGATAATGAACATCCCCAAAATGCAAGTTTCTATTTGCTTTATTGATCAAAGGTGTTTGCACACAACTTTTAAAATATATTCTTGTGATTTTTTTTTTACAAATAAAAATAGGTAATGAGTTGATTAATATTAGAAGTTAACCTAATAAATTTATATCTTATAACTATTGATAGTAAAAATTACATTGCCAAAATTATTTTGATCCAAGTAAACATTTCATAATAATTTACTTAATTTGTTCGTATTACGTTTGATCACGTGGCATCAATGTTTTTCTCCATCGAGGAATGGATTCATTCAGGGGTACCAATGGTGGCATGTGCTACCGTATCGCTTCTTTGCCATAAAATGGAATATTGAACTTTTATTTTATTTATTGTGAAAAGAATATTGAACACTATTTATATAATCTAACCAATATTAAAATATACATGCAGGTTTATGATCTTTCAAAATAACTACTAAAAAGAACAAATATTCTGAGCTTGGGCTCTAAATGGGCTAAACTTTGGGTCCACGTACTGAAGATAAAATTAAAAATAATAAATTAATTATAATCAAACAAAGAAAATACCTTTTCTATTATTACATAGCTCTCTTATATTGATGGAAACTGAAATTAAAAAGCTTGTAAGAGTGTCTTTAACTAATTATTTTAGAGAATAATTATGATTTTTGTTGGAAAATAAATATAAATAATTGTTTTAGTTTTATATATTTATCTTCGTCATTTTCTCATAATGTTAAAAAGTTGTTACTTCTGTAAATAATAACTCTTTAATTAACAGAGGGTCAAATTGTAAAAAAGAAAAAAAAATGAACATCGTCCACAAGTACAAGAACAAATCCGTAAACTAGTCCAACCACTTCACTTGAACCAAACCAATTTACTGAGTTAGTCTATATACTCATAAAATACATGTGGCAAAGTGAAAAGATTCGACACATTTTTTTTTAACTCAAAACATGTTCATGTAAAAAATGAGTAAAATTTTAGAACATCTTGGCATGTTGCATTCACCTGTCAATATATACAGGAGGCCTTCTTCTAAGAAGTTGGATAATTTGTGAGATCGGTAAGATCTAATTTAAACCAAAAAAATTAGTTAAAAAAAAATAAATTTAATATAAATAGAAACTTATCTTTTCCATTTCCTTTTTTTCTCAAATATTTTCTCTCTTCTCTAACCTATTTTCTCTCGGTGTTTCCCCTAACATACATGTAAATGCATGATTAAATACAAGATTGTGAACAAATTCTAAATCTATAAGATTTGGTATTGTTTATGAATGTATTATGAACACATGCTAAATCTAATTATCTAAACATATGATACTACTTGTAAATACAATATGAACCTTGAGTTGGAAATACTATGGTTAAAAAATAATTAAGATTTTTATTTTGTATAAACAATGTGTTTTGTATGCACGATGTGCATATTAATACAGAGATAAGAGATAGGAGAGGGAAGGGAAAAAACTTGACATGGAGGTATCTTAAAAAATTAATTGTTTTTTAATTAATAAATTTGGGTGATTAACAAGATTAATTATCTTTTTAGTGGATTAGAATGGATTTCATATTATTTTGGAGTTTTCAATAATTAATCTCCTATATTAAATATGGTTCAAGGGTTAGGTTTTGATAAGAAGTTGAATTTAACATGAGAAACATGAGAAGTGGTCATCAATCGTAAGATGAGAAGTGGATGCACATCGCATGAGATGGATCGAGATAAGATGCAGCAGATCAATTTTCTTCTAAAACGCAATTCATGAGAGGGAAAAAAGATTAAAAGAAGTCAATCGTTCAGAGCCATTTTTCACGCTTCTCACCATTTACTCAATTTTCTCACACCTTCACCAATGCTTAAACAAAATATTTATCAAAAGATATTATTACACAAATATTTAACCAACTTGAATATTTATTTAACTTCAAATTTCTACTTGATTAAATCTTATCTTAAATAAAACATCAAATTGGACACCCCTCTTTTTGTTACTTTCTACTTTCTAGAAGTGGATATGTGGCCCAAGGGCTTACAAGTGGTTGGGCCCATTCCAAACTGGCCTTGGTAAAAATCGTAATCTCGGTCAAAGATTCTTAGGGACAAACTAGGCCCATTAACCCGGTCCCATAGGGTTCATAAATTATCATTGAAGTAACTTTTAACTTATAAATTTACTCGAAAAATAATATTGGAAAACTTGGAAATTTTGATATTTTTTTTGAAAAATCTTGAAAAACCTGTATTACATAGTTATTAGAAACTTCTAAAAGAATTTAAAGAGTCGTGAAATTAGATAAATTAAAACCTGTATTACATAGTTATTAGAAACTTCTAAAACAATTTAAAGAGTCGTGAAATTAAATAAATTTTGTAACATGTTCTAATAGTCTTAGAGAATCTCCAAGAGATTCCTCAAAATTTCTTTAAAATAATTCATTCGTACCTTAAAATATTATTTCTCTTTCTCACTTCTTATTTTCAAGGTTTTCTATTCGTTCATCTATTTTGTGACGATATTTTAGGTTATCCTCATATTTGGGAGAAAAAGGAAAAAAAAAAAAAACATTTTCTCACTCGTGCGTTTTGAAGATAGTTTTGGAAAAACTCTCTGAGTAATTTTGTTGCTAAAAATCTTCATATTCTCTATTTACTCCATTTAGGAGAAGCTCTTAGGAGATAATCTTATAAGCCCCAATTTGGTCATCTAGAGGCTACATAATGATTAATATATAACTCTTCACTGAAATATACAAAGTATTTTTAGAACAAGTTATGTAAAAAAGCCATATGCAACATTTGCATATTGTGAGGCTACCTCAACTATGGTTTGGGCTTCCTAATATAAAACCAGGTGTACACAAATTGACCTGGATAGGACAAGTTAAAAGAAAAAACATATTGCATGTACATACAAAATAATTATTTTGACAAAGAAAAGACAACCAAAAAATTTTGCATCTTCATATATTTAAAGTTTTAATACATCCATCAAAATGCATTTGTGTACATCTTTCCATACTCCCAACTGCTATAATTTCAAAATCCCCCTTCCTCCGAACTTCGTCATCACCGGAAAGACTAAAATCGAGTTGCATAATCAACATAAAATAGGCATTTCGACACAAAAAAACATATACGCTAAATGCACCTGCATAAGTTGTGCACAACCACCCAAAAAAAGGCTAGTCAGAATCCGGTATCTCTCCTTCCTCCAATTCTTCTTTGGTAACCCTGCAATCGCTCTTTTCTCCATGCAGTTGCATATTGTCGCTCAATAAACCATCAAAATCAAGAAAATCATCAGGGTTCGTCTCCGAGATGAGATTAGAATAAACATCGATTAACTCGGGATCAAAGTCGAAGTTCATCATGTCAGCAACCCCGAGTTCCTTATCTTTGTCGGTGGAATCAACAGGTTTGTGATTAAGCCCTTCTTCGTCTTTGGGCTCTGTTTTGTGATTTGATTGATTCATGAGATCCAAAACGGAGGATCGGCAGAGTCGTGATCTTTGATTTCTTCTTCCTTGAAGAACGTGCCTTTGGGGCTTGGTTGACTATCTTTGACCGGGTCCGTCTTAGGCTGCACTGGAGGAGGGATTATGTCTTTGACTACTTCAAAATCGAGGCTATGTGAAGGAAGGAACACGTGAATCACAGGGTACTCTATGATGACTAAATTGGCCAATTGTTGGTGTATCGGGGCCTTTATGTCCAACTCACGAAATGGTGATCTTGGTTGCTACATTCAAACAACAAAACACAAACGTTACAATTAGAGCCAAAACACACATTTCTACCCTTAATTATGAGAAAGAACTCATTACTCCCTTTATTGTAAACGGTAAAAATTTTCATTTAGTAAACCAAAAACTGTAATAATTATACATTCCCTAAAATTGTATTTTTCATTGCGAACGTTTATTTTGGATGGAGGGAATAATTTTACTTTTTGATTATTTCATGCAACTTGAAGTAGGCATTCTAGTTACACGCTTGTATCCGGAATTTTAATAAAGAAATGATCCTAATGAAACCAACAAACTTGGCTTGTACACAACTTATAAGCATCTATTGAGTTAACTCAGGACCAACGAACTAAACTGGTCCATTGTATATGCAAATAAATATTCAATAACTAAAGAAAAGTAGATGACCAACAATAATATAAGTTGGATTGAGATAGAAAAGAAAACCTTTGGGTGTTTACTAATGAAAAACTTGAGAGATTCCACAGGCTCGAGACGAAACGGCTGCAATGGATGATTTCTTGGACCAGGTTTTAGATGGTTCTCAATCACTGAGTGGAGATTTGAATCTTCGTGTACTCTGAAACAACACAAGTTTAGATTGCGGTGAAGTGAAAGACATTTAACTTAAAGAAGTCCAAAATTTATATTTTCGCCCGAATATGATGCATAAACGGCAAAGATATGCCACCACAAGATTATATATTTCAAGATATGAATGGCACGTAAGCTTTACCCGTGGTCAATCAGCTTGACACTGGTTGTATGAAAGCGCCATTCTATTGTCCACGAGATAGATTTCGTCCTGGAAAACCAATTTGAAACAGCTTTTCAGTGATTCTTCTAGAAACTAGACAGACTTATTGTGGAGCAACAGGCCATGAATTAAATGTTGCAAAGACTATATAGTACTTCAAGTGTTGAGGTTGTGAATTGTGATGTTGACTGTATCCGTGAATATTGACCATGTGATATGGGATGGGAAATTTGGTCTTTTTTCAAATCGGGAAGATCAAAACTCACATTTTATAGAACCAGATTAAAAATATAAAGAGGTATAACAACATGACAGGCTATGGTTTGGAAGGACATAGGTGCAATATTTGGTAAGCCATATGCTCAACCGTCTTAATTATATATATTTAATACATGAATGGCCATATCATCCCTTCCTTTGATTTTGGCGTTCGTGCCGCGCGCATACACACACACACATATGGAGAGAGAGAGAGAGGGAGGGGAGGGGGTTCAAGGGAAAACCTCAAAAAATGGAAAACAAACACCGCTAGTGGCCCTTTATCTAGACGGTATGCACTTTTGCATACAAGTAAAATTAAGTTATTTTTATGCACTTGTCTTAACTCATATGCATGTGTGCATTTACAAATTACTTATATGCACAAATCCATACCGTCAAAATGAAGGGCTAGCAGGGTGTTCCTTATTTTCCATTTTTGAGGCTTTCCCCTTAACCTAACCTCGTATGTGTGTGTGTATAATATATAGACGAAAGTTGGCTGTAAACTCAAATTTCATTGCGAACGTGAGGACAGCCGAGAGCATGCCACATGGCATATTCATTCTGAATAATCATGTATTATTCAGAGTGAATAATACAACACAACATAATGGTGTATTATTCACTCTGAATAACTCAATAACACTGAACGATGTGTTATTCACTCTGAATAATACATGATTATCCAGAGTGAATATGCCATATGGCATGCTCTGGTTGTCCTCACGTTCCAATAAAATTGAGTTTTCATTTGAACCTCCTATATATATATACCATATATAGGTATATATATATATATAGAAGTTCAAACGAGAAGCATGTCAATTTAAGAGAAGTGAGGAGCAATCTCAGTCACTCATCTCGCGGTTACGTGGACGTGATCATGGAGGATTGACGATTCATGGGAGGGTAGAGATTATTAAAGGGGGGACCGTCAAAGCCGCCTTTGTTGACCGATGAGTGGTTGTGATTGCTTCTCACGTTCTCTTAAATTGATATGTTTCTCGTTTGAACCTCCCCCTATATCCTCGAACATCTAGAATCTACAAAATACAGTGCATCGTATCCACTTGGACCACTTGCCAATAGCACATATCCACGTGACAGAGAAAAATATGATGTAAAGTATTTACTTACTTAGGAGCTTGATCCATTGATAGAAGTCTTCATTTGAAACTTCTCATAATAAGTCTTTTAAAGTCTAAAAAGATAACTAGGTGGGCCATAAAGCTCAATAGATGCATGCCAAGAAGTGGGTTGCAATTATATAGAACAAGTTAAAACAATTTCTTATGTGAAAAGTATTAATCCGTGAGGAAAAATAATATGAGCTCAGCATACAAAGGTGACCTGTTATCATGATATGTCCGGTTGGTTTCCCTTTTTGACATTCCATTTGGCAAAATAAAAAGTCTAATCCTCCGACTCCCAGCAGCCTTCGACAAGTTTTTAAGGTGGTTCGGAAGCCGATGAAAGATTTTTCCGCAGAGCTGTACTCTCCTTCTCTTGGCGGAATCAGCTATTCTCTTCACATCCTCAAGCATGCTGTAATCTGCTTGTGAATATAAAAATCACAACGATTGCAGTTGTCAACCGATTGACCATTAGACAACAACTCCAATCCAAAAGTGATTGAACCCTCATGATATTAAATTCAAGAAATCTTGAATCATTTCAAATGTGATGAAAAGTCTATGATGAGCCTAAATTGTATTCAAATAACAATAAGATACCAATAAGTGACTGATTTTAGACCATGTAAGTGGAAACAAACTTAAAGAGCCTTTCAAGTTCAAATTGTGACAAGATTTGAAAGAAAATACAGTGTTGGAAAATAGGCTTAGGTTAACAGGACTTGCAGGACATAAAAGTATAAAACCAACTTCTTGATGTTTTCTAACAACTTAAACAAAGAAAAAGCTCACAAAAAGGAGTTTGGATGATCATATTTGATATTGGTGGCAATACAACAAGTTTTTTTTTTTTTTTGGGAAGGTTCACCTGGACTTTGGCCAGACTACATCCTTGGCAATTTTTACCGAGAGCTAAAGCATGCTCCCCTGGGATTAATACTCAGTGGCCCCTGGTTGCTCACCCCCGGATTCGAACTTGGGTGGGTTTTTCCCCAACACCAAGCCTTAACCGGTAGGCTGCCCCATTGGGGTTAACAAGACTTGAACTTGAGACATTACACTTGAAAAGCAATGGACCAACCATTAGGCTAATATAAACTCTGTAAAACAAAGCTTTTCCTTGTCATTTTATATATTACTTAAATGATATAATGAATAAATCATTGCCCTTAAACGATTTCAAAAATGCAGAAAAACAAACAGGCAGAAAGTAGTAAAAGAATAGCTACAATATGCTGGAAAATAGCAAAAATAAACACACTAAGAGAGAATTAAGCTGTGTTTGGCAAAACTAGTTGATAGGTGATAAACTGGTTGTTGACTAATAAGCTAGCAGCTAGTAGCTGATAAGCTAGCTTAATAAATAAATTATGTTATGCAAAAACTAGCTTAATAAATAAATTATGTTATGCAAAAACTAGCTTAATAAATAAATTATGTTATGCAAAAACTAGCTTATGAAAATATAAAATAACCATAAAGGGTATCTTGGGGTATAATAATTGATATTAACAAGAGTATAATTGGAAGAAAAAAAAAACTACAAAAAGCTCTTGAATCGCTACTCCAAATAGCGTTTCAATAAGCTAGCTTATAATCCTTCCAAACATGCCCGAGCTTATTAGCTAGCTTATTTTTGCCAAACACAACCTTAGACTATGTTTGGCAAACTAGCTGGTAGCTGATAAGCTAGCAATGAATAAATTATGTTTGGCAAAAACTAGCCTATGAGTATCTAAAATGACCAAAAAGGATATCTTTGAAATTAATAATTAATATAACAACTGTATATTTGGAAAAAGCTATAATAAGCTCCCAAAAAGCTACTCAAAGTAGCGTTTTAAAAAAGCTAGCTTATAGTACATGTTTGGTTAGCTTATGTTTGGTTAGCTAGCTTCTTTTCTTTTTTTTTTGCCAAACACAGCCTTAGTGTTGGTACTGTTCTTATGCAATTATCACCATAGAAACAAAGCTCCAACTACAACAGTTATAAACCCTAATCATTTTGTAAGCAAACAAAAAAACTGGAATTTGGGGGAATTGGGATAAAATTGAAATTAAGCAAAATTAAGAAGTGGATTGTATTACCAGATAGAAGGAGATTATCATCGAATTGAGAAAGAGGAACGAACTGTGTATGCTGTTGTCTTTTGCCTGTGCATCCAGTGCGTTGTTTGTGAGCTTTAACACAAGGGAGACTGCAAGAACGTACGGAACAACCTGGACATTTGTACTTGAATATGTTCGTTTTACATTCTTCGCAGAACTTAGATGATGATTGTGGTGGTTCTTCCATGGCTGGATTTGGGATGCAAATAGCTACGCCTCCATACTGCTGTTCTCCCATGGAGGTTTAAGCAAGGTCTAGGGTTTATGTGTATTATTCGGCTTCAATTCTAGCTTACACAAACCTTTTAAAGTGTCTTTGGGAACCTTACAAAGTTAGGTTTTTTACGTGGCACCAAAGATATTGTTCCACGCCTGGCTGATAAGCTAACTCATTACCGATAAGGTAGTTGATTAATAAGATACATTCGATAAAAACTAGCTAATAAGGTAGCTTATAATTGTAAAATGATTAAAAAAAATATGTGTAAAAATTAAAAAGTTTCATAGTCATATAAGTCATCAAAACACTAATAAAAGTAGTTTTTCAAAAAACTAGGTTATGGTTTATTCAAACATGTACCTGACTTATAAGCTAGTCATGCCTTTTTTATAAACTTAAAGGATTGCAACATCGTGCATTTTTTTAAAACGTTTGTTTTCATATATTACAAAACTACATTTCATAGGCCTACTTGTGACTCAGGTTCCAATGACAATTCTAATTCATAAAGGTCTTGTAATCCGGCATTAAGAATACCGCTTGTGAGTTAGGTTCAAACTTTTTTAAACACTTATTGAAAAACATGGATAAGTTGGTTTGGTTTCGTAACCCTTGGATCATATGTCTCAATCGTAACCTTAAGGAAATACTAAGTACTGTTAATTCAAAAGACACAAAATCAAAATTAATTATTTTTATAATGACTTATACCTACAGAAACATAGTTTGTACATTTTTTTAAGTTTGTCAAAATATGTTCAAATAAGGGACTTTTATAATATATTAATGGTTTAAGACTTTTTATAATATATATATACATATATATATATATATGATATTTTACCATGTTATTAAATTTAAACATATTAAATCATAAGTTTATTTTGAAAATACTTACCATAGAATTATAGTGATATAATACTTACCATAGAATTATGGTGATATAAGTTGTAAGATTATGTATTTTAATATGCTTAAGGTGTAAAATGGGGATATGTGTTACACCTTCAAATTTTTAAATATAACTCCGAACTAAAATAAATTTTATAAACAAAACAATTGAATGACCTAAAGTAGTCATATTCTAACTTCAAACCACCATTTTATTTTTTTGACCAATTAATAGATTAGTATCAAGTTACTAAAGTAACTTTTATTTGTTAAACGATTAATCTTTACAGAACTTAATGAAATACATGACTCAACTATAAAAATTAATAGGTCGGAACATAGTTTTTATCTTAAACTTAAATTTGTGTTTTCCAACAATTCATGGCAGTTCCCTACAACTTGCTCTAACCACTCCTATTTTCATCACTGGTAGAGCATCGTGGCAAATGTTAGTTTGTTCGTGGTTTCGAGGAATTCGTTTTCGGTGCGTTGGTCGAGGTAAGTTTTATTCGAGTTCACCGGATGATTGCACTTAAGTGGCTTACGAGTTTTTGGTTACGGTAGTCGATTCGTCCTTATCTGTTGGATATTTTCAAGTGTATCATTTAGAGCAGCGATGGTTAAAATTATCATGTATTTTCGTTGTAATTTCTAGCATTTTGCTAGTTTTATTCTAATATATCGTTATTCAAAAAATAAAAACTGAACCCTTAAAAATTCAATGTTATAATAAAAATTTGACTTTTATTTAAAGGCGTGTTACTGTAATAAGAAAAAACTACAAATCAAACAGGGTGTTTGAGAGTGATTATTACCAAAAGTGTTTATCTTGTTATTTGCTTCTCCAAGAAGTTAAAAAAATTACGACTTCTTTAAAAACTCCGTATTAACTTCTTCTCCAAAAAGCAAATAAGCTAATCTAAACACCTTGAAAAAACTTAGGGGCGTTTGGTTCATTTCAGGAAAGGGAATGACAATGAAAATGGGAATGCAGAGAAGGAAATAGGAATGAGCATTGCATTGATGCTGTTTGGTTAACCCACTATAATCAATGAAAAATTGTTTCATATTAAAAAAATATGTTTTCCCTACTTGAAAATACAAAAGATATTTCATTTAACATCCATAGATGGAACAATGGGTGAAAAAAGAACCAGGTATAAATAAAAATTTCATTCCCCCCAATATGGTCAGGAATGGAAATTAACGGATCTGCAGGAATGATTCCATTATATAATATCAAACCAAACAGCAGTTTTCATTATCATTCCCATTCCTGACTGCTCAATACCCCCAACTAAACGCCCCCTTATAAGGCCGTTAGTAGCGGTAGCGGGATGAAGAGTTGGGCTAGCAGGCTGCCGGCGGTCCTCCGGTAACGCCTGCCGGCGATCTGCGGCCTTAAATACATGGGGAGGGCGATCATGCTGTTGATGTGTGTGTGATTGTTAGGTGCGTGTTGTATTCACATAATTAAAAAAATAAGAGGATTGAGAAGGTTCGAGTATTAACAGAGAGACTTAAAAAGGTTTATGTAAAAGCCGACATGATAAAAGGGCTCAGAAAACTCAGCTACGAGTAACCTAACTTCTCCAAAAAAGATATTAGTCCTATAACCAGCCACTTTCAAATAAGCACTCCAAAACATCCGAAAACACCCTGGAAAGTCTATATAATCACTACAGTTAAATCACTAGTAAAATTGTTTAGATCACACGTTCTCTTTTGACGCCCCACCACAAACTGTCTCTCTCTCTCTCTCTATCCCTTTTCTTTTCTTATGTTCAAAGTTACAAATCGAGATCTACGAAAACACAATCAGGTACCAAATCTAAATCCACTCATTGATTTCATTTTGATATCATCGAAAATCTCGCTTTTGATCGCAGATCTTGCGCAAATAAACAATCGGAATCCATAAAACATACTCTGAATCTTTAGCTGTTCACTGATCCATCCGATTCGATCTCACAAGGTTAGGGTTTGCTTTCAATTTTTGGTGTTCTTCGTTCATTTGCAGTGCTTTAAAACGCAGATTCTACTTTATATAATAGTTTATTTGTGCTTATTAGAGTTGATGATTTTAGCCGTGAAGAAGTTTACTAGATCTAGGTCTTTGTGTCGTACGATCCATTTGTGAATTGGACTTAATTAAGGACGTGGAAAAGTTGTGTGCATGGGAAATTTATTGAATCTGTCAGATCTCTTATGCAGATTCGAACAATCTGTTGTTACTTTGTTTATTTTATACATCAGGATATGCGATGTAAGTTTTTTCATGTTATTGAATTTAATAAAGCGTAAGCCGTTGGACTTAAAGATCATTACCGAGTGGATTGTATAACGACGTGCTGCTTTGATCAGCCGAGAATTAAAATGTAAAGCTTGATCTTGCCTCGTCCCACTTTGATTGCTATCGCGGGAGGTGATGGATGCGGTTTCATTCATAACTAGTTTTTGGTCATTTCAAACACAAAAGATGCATGGTTCTGGTATTTATATGTCATCTATCTTAATAAAAAGTAGTATGGTTCGTTATAAACTTTTTAATCTATGTTTAGTTGAACGTGTTACGGATGACTTAACCTTTGCTAGTTGTTGGTTTTACAAGAACTTTACAACCAGAAAAACAAAACCGACATAGTATTGTAAATTGTTTTCTTTCATTTGACCACCACTCAGCAATCAGGTAATGACCATGCATAGACAGGATGTTAAAATCAGCTTCTAAATGGAAGTTAGAATGAAGAAATTCATTGTTTGTGTTGTCTGCCCAAGTATAGGTTGTTGGTAAAACCACAGTCAGATGAGAGAGTTTTTTTTTTTTTCGTCTCTGGAAAACTCCCATATGCAGCTTCTTACTTCCATTTACAGTATGATGCATATGCTTAGTATTGGATCTGATCTGAAACAAGGGAAGATATAGATAGGAACTCCTTATGTTTTGAACCCAAAATTACTGCATTCTTCTGGTGCATAAAAATGATAGTATATGTTTAAATATTTTGTGTTTCGGGGATGGCTCTGGTTACATTCTTAATTTGCCTGAGATGGCAAAGGACATCCACTACCAAATACAGACCCAAGTGGTTATCACCTTGTGCCCATATTCACCCATCCACCTTTCTAATTAGTGTGTTTGGGGACTCGACCAAATATACAGCCCACCAAATTCATCTTGTCTATTTCGACGGTTTATTGTTCTCTGCAAGTTTTACTGAAATTCCTATGTGAATAAGTTCAGGAAAGGGGATTACAACTTTGATATCGTGGAGACATTCGATAGTTTCATGTGTGCCCTACTCTGTATCTAGTTACTAGAAATATAGTTTTATATCTGGGTGATCTGCATATAAGTTTGCTTTTACATTTAAGAATATGTGATTTTTAATTGCTAACAACATTGTGCAGATTCATCTGTTTGCTATCAAACATGTGGAGAATCAAGCAATTCATGCCCAAGGAGAAGTCCGGGCTTGAAGGTCGTATGATTGACATCGGGAATCTGAAAATCCATGTGCGCAATGTCATAGCCGAGGGGGGATTCTCTTGTGTTTACTTGGCTCAGGATGCTCTAAATGGTTCAAAGCAGTATGCACTGAAGCACATGATATGTAACGATGAAGAATCTCTAGATCTGGTGAGGAAAGAAATATCTGTGCTGAAATCGCTTCAAGGCCACCCCAATGTTGTCATGCTATGTGCTCATACTATTTTAGATATGGGGCGGACAAAGGAAGCGCTCCTTGTAATGGAGTATTGTGATAAATCTCTGGTTAGTGTGCTGGAGAGCAGAGGTGCTGGGTTCTTTGAAGAGAAACAGATACTTCTAATATTTAGGGACGTCTGTAATGCCGTTTTTGCAATGCACTGTCAGTCACCTCCCATTGCTCACCGGTAAACATACCAATACTAAAATTTATGGCTCTATGGTTTCACAGTAATTTGTTTGAAAGCATGCTATTTGTCGTGTTTTAACATACAACAATTAAAACTATATTTTCTGTTGCAAATGTAGCGACTTGAAGGCGGAGAATGTTTTGCTCGGATCTGATGGGTTATGGAAGTTATGTGATTTTGGTAGTACCTCCACGAATCATAAACGTTTTGAGAGGCCAGAAGAAATGGGTATCGAAGAAGACAACATAAGGAAGCACACAACACCCGCCTATAGATCCCCTGAGGTTTAATTTAATAAAGAACTTATTAATTTCTGACAGGACAATAAATAATCAGATTGTTCTTTTTCGTTCCTTTCTAATCTTTTGTTCTTGATTCAGATGTGGGACTTGCTCCTCAGAGAAGTTATAAGCGAGAAAGTTGATATTTGGGTAAGTCGAGTAGACCTTAATTTGTCTGTGATGGATCCAGCTCTTTAGCTTTTACCAGAAGAACCAAGTTGGGCCTGTCGCCATACTGATGCTAAACTTCCATTTTATGCAGGCGCTTGGGTGTCTCCTATTCCGGATCTGCTACTTCAAGTCTGCATTTGATGGTGAATCGAAGCTACAAGTTCTGAATGGAAATTATCGCATTCCAGAATTGCCCAAGTACAGCTCATCCGTGACAGATCTCATTAAGGACATGCTACAATCTTCACCAGCTTCCAGACCAGACATCACGCAGGCAAGAGCTTTGCTTGATTGGACATTCATCTCCATGAATTTAGGTTAGTTATAGATTATATATATGTACATGGAACATAGCTCCCATGTGGAGGTCCATGTTTACTCATGTTACTTCTTTGATTGATGCAGGTGTGGTTTCGAGCTAATGGTCTATTATCTGATGGATTACAGAAGTCGTTACCGATAGGCCCCCGGAAATGCTTCAAGCGGACATGCTTGAAGGTGAGAAACCAAAATTACATCCAGCTTTTTCTTTGGTATTGATCGTCTAAAATAAAATTTGCACTTGCTGATATGATTCATTGACCATTTAGTTTGTTCACATCAAACTTTACTTAGAATATTTAAATCTCAAATCACAAAGTTAGAGATCACTTATTTATGAATACTAAAGTAGGTTTATGGCCTAATTTTAGAACACAGTGTTTCCTCCTCTTGTACCTGCCATGTTGTGTATGTGTAGGTTCCTTCAGTACTAAGAGCATCCACAAGAGGGTCGTATTTTGCCACATCATTTTCTCTTTCCTGCACATCTTATAAACCTTTCATCTTCAATTATGGACCGGTTCATGGTTTATATAACAGAAAACTACAATAGCGAAAATTATAATAAATAAAGATTACTTATTTAATTAAATTACATCGAAATTTACGTTAAGTTAAATTCATTATAGAAGTTCAAAATTATAATACTTTGTAATGACAATAAAATTAGCCGAAGATAATATAACATTACATTTATTAAGAATAATTTTTGACACTGAAAGAATTTTTTTTTTATATAGTTTTTAAATTTTTAATGAAATAAACTAATTAATTTGAGAAGTACAAATTTGGTTTGATAAAGTAAAAAAAACACCCGAAATTCTAACTTTTTATTATTAATATATTACTGGGCCCGCCATTTCTTGAGGAAGAATCGGTCCATGCTAAGGAACTGATTCCTCCTAGGTGACAATGAACCGTCTTTCCTGATGGTAGCATTTTTTTAGAAGCGGTCCTGAACTTTTATGAACCTAGTGCTGCAGATGCTCTAAGGCGCTATTGGTATATAAGAAATTCATATTTAGACATGAGATTCATACACTATGTCTTTCCCAGATCAAATTTGTATGCCAGTAAAACTTGTAAAAATTGTTTTAAGATGCTCATGAGGTTGGATATGTGTTATACCTTGTACAAATATTTTCTTAATTTTCTCTCTTCTCTTAAGAATTAAACTTTCTTTAACATCATTGTATCTTTATGCAAAATGCACTATATTTAATCTTTGTTGCAAATGGTGGTTTACCAGGTCTTCCAAAGTCTGCAAATAAATCTAGTCCCATGCCTCGTAGAAGTCCACCTCCTCCTCCAACGGCTGCGGAATCAGCTCGGAATTCACCTCAACCGGTTCCTACTTTGAGGTCGGAGGGATCTGGTGGGCCCATAGGTGCTTTCTGGACAACTCAACATGCTAAGGATTCAGCCGTCGTTGAAGAGCTTAGCAAAGTTAAGTTTGATGAAGAGATCCCTAGTGCCGAAAGGAGTCGTTCAGACAGGTATTCTTTACACAGAACTAGTCCTCCAAAAGACGAAGCTCCTCATGCCCCCCGCCCATCGCAAAAAACCGTCCAAGGAAAGTCAGGTCCTTCAAAGGACTTTGAAATGAACTTTTTCCAGGATGGTCCAAGCCATGCCACTGAGAGACCGAAAGCGAACTCCAATGACGCTTTCAATGCTTTTGCAACTGAATTTGGAGGCAATAAAGTTAGCCCTGGAAGAAGTAGTGTTAACACTGGGAAAGATGGGCAGTTAGAGGCTGAGGTGGAAAGATTAAGGGAACAGCTGAAGCAGGCTAATTTGGAGAAAAGTGAACTAAGTTCCAAGTATGAAAAGTTATCTGCTATCTGCCGATCACAGAGACAAGAGCTACATGAGCTGAAGCAAACTCTTGCTTCTAGAACTCCGTCACCAAATAAAAGTGCCCCAAGACCCAGCCATCGCCTGGAACTCAACACCAGTCTCCCTCTCAGCAGGTAAATTTCTCAATGTCTTGTTTTTTCTTCATGTTGACTTCTATTTATAGTTACTCATACATACATAGGTAAATAATTCTTTAAAAACAACTTAAGGACATTAGGTACTTTTTAATAATTCGAGTTTGCAAGTAACTACTGCATACGAACAATTTCTTAAAGCTCTTTGAACTCCATTAATACCAACTAATAGACACATTGATAAACTAAATTATCATCGAGTTCGAGCCATACTGTCATACACTTATCATTATCTTTATTCCCAAAGATACTATATCATTAAAAATAAATTGCTTCTTTATTTTAAAATCTGAAATATGATAAAAGTTTTGAATTAAATAAAATTATACCAAGAAAAACAAGAATTTTGTAATATTTAATTTGACACCAATAACGATTTATTGTTTTTGGGTTCTTTTACCGGGTTCTTAAATTAGAAAGACATGTTCAACCACCGGCTGTAAATTTTGTTTTATTCAAACATAAGTTTCAAATATTCTCTTTTAATGAGAAGCTGTATTAGTTTTCTTGTTTTACAATAAAATTTTGCATCGTGATGCACGAGTACACGACCAGCACATTCCTAAATGAATATTTGAATTCCATCTTTTGAGTGTTATTTGAAAACTGTTTGGAGCAGCTTGCATATGAATTTAAGGTGTCTGAGATTAGGACAGCCAGTACTTGTTATTTTTCTTTGCAATTTTGACATTGTTTTTGCATAAAAATGGTTGTTTTTCTTATAAATTAGCATTATACAATACATGCATCCTAGATTAGAGTTCAGTCATACCACCTACCTCCCACAGAGACTTTCTTTGTCATGAATGATAATTAGATTTTCCTGTTTTTATATGAATTGCTTACTCTATCTATGTCTATCCCGAGACAATGTTACCTATACCCTGAAAGACAAACATTTATGATCCTTATTTATTGAAGGCTGTTTTGATATTTGTTTGAATATCAAAACCCTTGGTTGAAATACATAATATCACATTTACTTTAGGACGGATGGAGGGAGTGTCATCTTAGATAGTAATAACTCCTAAATGGCTTAGCCTTGTTTATTTGGAACTTGAGCTGGCAAGTGCAAACATTTATTGGTCGTCATATATATTGCATGTTGCAACTCTATATCGATCAGCCTGTGGTTATGTTTGTTTGTTTGATACACAGCAGCAGCAGAAAGAGGGAATAAGTTGGGAGCAACAAAAGGGATTGTTCGATAAAAGCTCTCCAAGCTCCGACCAAAACTCATGGCAAGCATTTCCCGAGGCACCAAGTTTGACAAACTCCTCAAAATCTGTTAGAACCAGAAATGGGCACCAGAACAAGCAAGGCAGTGGTGAAGTAGCAGGAGGAGGTGGCAACAGCAGTTGGAGTTTTGGAGCAGAAAGCTTTACAGCGGTTCCTGCTGGTAGCCCTCAGGTAAAAAACAACATACCCAGCCCCACTTCGAATAATAATAATTCTCAGCGTTTTGGTGAGTCGAAAAACAAAGAAAGCAAGTCGGTTTCCCAACCTGCGGGATGGGCTGGGTTCTAGTCTCCTCATCCTTAATTTGTCGGAGATGTTATAGAAATTGTGTGTGGAACCCTGTGAAACATTTGAGAAATTTAATTTGGGTATAGAAGGTGGGTGGGGGATTGGGGAACACACTTGAAAGAAACGATTTCTGGGTTTGTTTTTGTGCCGTTACTATGTGTGTTTCTGTATACAAATCGACGTTATTATGAATGACTATGGCTTGGCCTTTTGTTGTGTTTATATATACTTGCTCTTATCATGTGGTTAAACTTTGGTACTTTACTAGTAAAATACAAACAAATCTTTGTGGTGTTGGTAAAAAGTAAAATAAAACACCTCAGCTTGGTTGGAAATGGATGATGTGCATAATCAGTTGTGAACTCGTGATGCAACTAACATAAACAACTGTATCATTAACAATTCGTGCATATTTCATTATTAAAAATCATCTAAAACTTGTAGTCATAAAAAAACATATGCGTTTAGAAATTTCTACATCAAAAAACGATAAGTTTTTATTGTTAATTATCTTCTAAATTTCTTCATTAAAAGGGTTCATTTTTTATTATAAAATTTTGATGATATGCTTATTCTAATTCATACCAATCTGTAATGTATGGTATCCAAAAAGATCAAACTTTTTTCCCTTATGCAATTGCTAATCTCTATCCTATCGGCTGGAAGGTGAAACATCGTGTGAGAAGTTGATTAAAACTCTTGATCATTTCTAATCTCAAGTCAATCCATGAATGGTACTTGATGTGAGAAATGATCTAATGCGTCTCATCTTATATCCTATTGTGCGATAATCATTTCTTATGTTTTTCACGTTAAATCAACTTCTTACCCGAACTCAATTTTTATAGAAAACTTTTACGTACTCCTTTAGTTGGTGCATTGTTTTAACAATGTTAGTATCAAAGATCAAAATCTAGTAAAACAAAAGCATACCATGAGAGTAATTTATTTATTATAAAACAAAATAAATAAATAATTTATATTTTTTATCAGTTTTAACTTGTATATTTTATAGATTTAGTAAAAGTATGGCTGAACATTGCAAAATAATACATCCCGATTATAAATGTATTGTTTTTACTCTTTATTGATTTTATAATACGGTTTTGTATGGTTTTAATGAAACAAAAATGTTTTTATGTTTGAATAAAATATAAGCTTAAAAACCCCATAAATATTTAAATAAATTATATTGATATTAATATCATATTAACAATTTAAAACTTTTATTTTTTATATAAATATGTCTAATTCAAAGTTTTTTTATTATAGTTTAATTTAAGTCTAATAATGTAATGTTAGTTTTATAAAAATAATCATTAAGAGTTTGTTAGAGGTGAATATTTCACTTAATTATATTTTAGATTTTTTATATTTAAAATAAAAGATTTACCATGCATTTATTTATGCTTGTCACTTAATTATGTGAATTCTTATTAAGTACAAGATAGGTTTTAAGATTTTGTCTTTAATAATTTATAACATATTATAGATCAAAAAAAGTTTAAAACAAGAATGAAAACGAATGTAGTTAAAAACCCGAATTCTTATTTAAGTAAACAAAAACCTTAATGCCATGTTCTCGAGTTTAAAATTTAACGAAGAAAAGGGAATGAGAGAAAATGAAAAGAAAAGAAGGAAGATAGTTATCCTTCCAAATCATCCCATTTTTGGAAGAAAATGGAAGAAAAACTTTCAAGAGGAAAAAGATAGGGATGTAAATGAGCCGAGCCGAGCCGAGCTTTAAGCTAATTGAGCCAGGCTCTTTTAAAGTATATAAGCTCGAACTCGTTCGAGCTTGGCTTGCTAATGCTCGGTTGCTTCATGAGCCTAAACGAGCCTTAAGTAAACGAGCCTAAGTGATCCCTGATTCTAAGGATATGCTTTGAATATTAATTTTTTTATATATGTTAAATACATAATGCTAATAAAATATAAAATACATAGGGGCTGTTTACCAAATTTTCCATTAAGACCTGTATGGATAAAGTTGTCTGTGTAGATAAATCTGTCTGTCTAGATAAAGATATGTTGTTGTTTACCTTTTTACCTGAATCAACTGTCTGAACAATGAAAATGACTATACTACCCCTCAATTAGTTTTTCACATTTTGAACAAATTGTTATGTTAGTTCAATCAAAATTAAACAAAAAAAAAAAAAAGCTAAATCATCAAACAGAAAAGGCTACCATTCATCACAAATATCTAAACATCAAAACCATAATAATCTAATTATCTAATCATATAAAAAAATACTACTTCCAATCCAATAAAAATGAAAAGAAAAACAAGTAATGGAAACCTACTGTTCATCGACCCTAAACCCAAAACCACCGATCCAAATTATAAATCTATACATTTACCAACTTATTTTTCACTGTTCATAAGGAACAGTAAAAAATATAATAAGGAATAAAAAAATACATAAACATATTTAGAAATATGATGGTAAGCATGATATCATCCGGTATCTTCACTTCTTCACCTTTTTTTAATATAAACCTATTATAAATTTTATATTTTGTACCCCTCATAGTTACGTAACTATTTAGTTTGTTCCTTTTAATCTTTAACCTTTCATTTTACATTTTATTATATTAATATATAATCGTATTTTGATTAAAATGCGTTAACAAAATACGTATTTTTAATAAGTTGCATCATTATAATTGTCTTTTTTACACCTTTCAAATGAGTCTAATATTGAATATTTTTCGATTTAATTATAATTTTTTATATAATATGTAGTACTACGTAGAAATATTTCAAATATTTACAACTCATGCCATTATATAATATTTACAGACTTAATTGTTAAAAGAACACGTCTTAATTCTGAAAACTTGATCGTTAATTTATTTCGAATACTTAATTCTAATTTTAATCGGTATAGTTAACCAGAGATATTGACCACACCAAAATCTACGTTAACCCGATTTTAATTTTATATTTTCTCACGAGATTTTCTTTTCTACGTTAATCGCCGCTTGAGTCATAGTTGTTCTATCGATTTAAGTTACATTTCAACTATTTTATTGTTGATTTATATCGTTATAATTTTATAACCTCCCATTTCCCTGCAACGCGGGACCAGAAACCTAGTTTCCTACAATTTCGATCCAATCAAACAATCTCGCAAATCGATCGGGGGTGCAGACCTTACCTAATCAGAACTAAGTTTCAATAATAAGGTGCAGGTCGGCGGCGATGCAAGTTGCTAAACTCGATCCGAGTGTTTGCAGTGACCGGAAAGTGCAGTTCCTCCGTCGGTCGGCTAAAGTCGATTCGATTGTTTGCAGCTACGGGAAAGTTCAGTGGCAGAGGAGGTGCACGTCGGGACTTTCTAGCCATGGGTCGGTGCAGCGGCTGAGATCTGTTGTCGATGTTGGGATTGAGTGAAGGAGTGGGCTGAGATGTGAGAAGGAAGAGAGATCCATGGATGGTTTTTTGGGGAGATGTCTTCAAAAGTGAAAAGGGTAGGCATGGAATTTCTGTGGCTGAACGGGGACAACACCCCCTCCTTGGCTGTGCGAAAAAGCCAAAGGCTTTTTGAATAAGCTATAAGTAAACAAGACTATGTAGCTGTGCGAATAAGTTTGTTGGGCCATTAAGCCCATTAAGCTCTAAGTAAACAACCCCATAATATTATATGTGAAGCTCGTTTAAGCTCGCGAGCCTAAACTATCTCTGATTTTGAGACTCGAGCTCGGCTCGTTTAGTAAATGAGCTCTGTTTTAGGCTCGAGTTTGAGCTCGTTTCGAGCTTTTAATGATCCAAGCTCGGATAGCTCTCGAGTAGCTCAGCTCATTTACATCCCTAGAAAAAGAGGAAGAGGTTTTAATCCCTCCAAATCCTTTCCTTTTATTCCTTTAAAAAACTCGAGAACACACATATCCCTCCAAATCCTTTTCTTTTCTTTCCTTTAAAAAAACTCGAAAACACAATCCCTCAAAATCTTTTCTTTCCTTCCCTTCCTTTAGAAAAACTCGAAAACACACTTTAAATGTAGATTCTTATTGAATCCTAATAGAAACCTCACCAATAACCTCAATATTCTTCAAGGATGGATTTAGGGAGGTAGTTATAGTGAAGTTAATGGTGTATTTGGTCGTGAAACTTTTTACGGTTAATCTTTTTTTTTATAAAAAAAATAAATATTTTAAAAACGGATTTGGTTCATTAAATTTTCAAAAGTCTTTTAACAAAATGAAATTTTTTTACTTTCTAATATATGAATTAAAAAACTGATTTTAATAGTTTTCTAAAATTTTATAAACACAATTTTTTATTTTATAAAAATTAAAAACTTCACCATTTCAACTAAACACATTTTCTAAAATTTTAATACAAAACTAAAAATAAAACTCACTTATATTATATGAAAAAATAAAAACATTTTTCTATTACTAAACACATATTAAAATTTTTTAGATTCATTAAAAATACAATCATATAGTTTTTAACTATAACCGCAATATAGAAATAATTCTTTATTACATTAAAATAAGGAATGTGAATGAATGATAAAAGAAAGCAATATGACTTTCTATATAATTACTCTCACAACTCAACAATCAAGTTTAGTCCTTTTGTTTGAGTCAATTGTAAAAAGTCAAACCCTCAAACTCAAAAAATCAACAAAAAAAAAGGAAAAAAAAAAAGAAAAAAAAGGAGCAAATTGCCAAATTCTGATATAGAAGATCCCTTTCAAATCCGCGCCTCCCCCCTTTTGTCATCACTCTTCTTCTAAACTCCAAAATCAAACCCTAAATTCTTCCCCAAATCATTGCCTTCTAACCCTCAATCCATTCCTTAATCTCACATATAACCCCCAATTTAACCCTACACACCCCCAATCGAGGTTGAATTTTGATGATTATCGTTCTCTTTAAGTTTTTTCCGACAATTAGGGTTTTTCTGCGCTTAGTTCTTGTCGAATTTTGATAAATTCTTGTCTTCTTTTTGCAATCTGGCTATGGATTACGAACCCTTCGATAGCAGCGGTGAGCTCTTTATATCTATAATCACCGATGTCTATACATATATATATATATATATATATATTATAAATTTAGGTTCAGCTACGGTTTTCTGGTGAAGTTGTTATCTTTCCCAGCATTGTCTTTCTTGATTTTGTTTTAGTCGTTTTTTACAGAAATTTGACAGCATAAGAATTTTGAATTTGTTGCGGTGGTTGGGTGTGGGATTGACCAGAAAGAAGGAATTTTTGGTTGAATTATGTTTTAGTTTATATGTTTTCAATTAAAGAAAGGGGTTATAAAAGGAAAGAGAAAGTTAATCTCAGTGTTTGGTTGGTAATAGATTGTGTTAACTCTGGATATTGATTATACAGAGATAGTGATAGAGCAATGTGTTGGTTTTTGAACAGTTTAAGTAGGTGTAGTATATTATGAAGATGAACTGCTTTTGTTACAATTTTATAGGGTTGCCAAGTGTGAATTCAAGATAGGCTGGCCTGGCCTGGCCCCTAAGGAAATATGAATCATCAATTAAGTTGGACCCTTAGACATTGACTTTTGGTTTTAATGATTGCTTCTTATTTTCTGACTGAGAAACTTGTTGGCCTATTTTATTATGTGGGCTTCTTTTTGAAGAAGGGGGAGTGAGGGTGGGAAAGGTCTAGAAAGCCCTTGCATTATTGATGGGGGCTCAGACAGCTAATTAGGATAGGAGGTAATACCAGCTCCTGAGGCATAAGTGGTGAAGGTCTGAATAATCTAATCTGGAGGTAGGAGTCTATTTTTTGCATTACGATTTTTATTGAATGATTCGTAAAAATGTTAAGGTGGATAACGTGGATAGTAAACCTTCTGTTCTTTTATCACATAATTTTCTTTGAAGATTATGCATTGTTGCCTATCTTTTGGATCCTCACCTCATGCTTGAAGTGGTAGAAGAGAGTATCTGAGGAGCAATCATATCGATTAGGCGTAAACCAAAGTTAGATGCAAATCACTAGCATCTTTACCCCTCCCTCAAGGCCCAAACAAAGCAAAACATACAAACTATATGCCTCTTTTTTGAATGTCCTCATAAATTGTAAATATATTATATATATACACACACACACTAATGGTAGCACTCATAACTAATTAGTATAGGATGCACCAAACGGCTAATGCTTACTTTCGTTCCTTTAACACCTAAGTGCAAACCATGTATGCATCTTAAAGTAATAAGCATATGTTTTTGAACTATAATCTGTGCTTTACTTTTACCTTTTAGATCAAGTGCAACAAGAGAATGCCTCTCCATAGACTAATGTTGGCTTTGCTGGCAGTGGCAGAGGCAGCATTTTCTTATCCTTCATATAATACTTGATGCTAATTGCAAGATAAATTCAGGGAGAGACAGAGTATATAGAAAAGTACTTCTTTATTACCCTTTCTAGGGTAAAGCTTGAATTATGTTTGAGTTGGTTCCGTCTGTTTCCGTTCTTACCTGTTAGGTTTCAATGCTTTGTTGATGGAATGTACACACGATGATATTGCTTGCGAGTGGCTTTTTTCTTTTTCATTTTTAGCATTCACAATTCATATATTGCTTTCTGGTGCTAGACCTGAAGCTGATGATGATTTTTTTTGCTGATTATTTGGATTAATTGCAGGAACTGATGATGATCTTCCGCCTTCCCATCAAAATAGAATTCCAAGAGGTGGGCGTGTTACAGGGAATGGAAGATCTGCCGTTATGGCTCCCGTGCAATATCCTAGGATGTATGGGGAAACCGATATGGAAGCCCAAATTCACCACCTAGAGCAAGAAGCATACAGTTCAGTTTTACGAGCCTTCAAAGCTCAAGCTGATGCAATTACTTGGGTATATGTTTTTCATTGTTTTTGCATACTTCTACATATCCATATGTTCTGTATCAGGTTTTAGTTTAGTTTAGTCGTTGACTGAAATGTATTTATATCTTCAGGAAAAGGAAAGTTTAATAACCGAACTTCGAAAAGAGTTGAGATTATCAAATGAAGAGCACAGGGAGCTTTTGGGCAAAGTAAATGCAGATGATGTTATCCGGAGAATAAGGTCTAATAGTTTCACAAAGACATGCTTTGGCATTTTATCATGAAAAACTTTTTTGTCTTATTGTAAAGGGTGTTTGGATAAGCTTTTTGAACGTGCTTATTGACTTATTGTCTTCTCAAAAAGCCAATAAGTCAAAAAGCTTGTTTGGGTACTCAAAAGCACTTTTCAAAAGTGCTTTTGGAGAAGGGTGCAAACGTGATTTTGAAGAAGTCACAATTTGTGAAAATTTGATTTTAACCAGTGCTTTTTGGAGGAAATTGCCACAAAAGCTTCTCAAAATTCAAAAAGCTGATAAGCTAAGCTAAACACCCTCTTGAAAAACAACTTATTGACTGATTGGCTTTTACCACCACTGTAGCTAATCCAAACACTTTTTAAAAAACTCCTTTTTCCACCACCATGAAAGTCTAATAGGCACTTTTGACCAAAAGCACTTTTGGAACTCAAAAAGCTTATCCAAACACCCTAAAATGTGACATACATTTGTGTCATGCAAATAGGGAGTGGAGACAATCCGGTGGGCTTCAACCTGGGATGCTCAACACAGGGCAAGCCGTTCATGATCCATTACCAAGCCCATCTGTCTCAGCATCTCGTAAGAAGCAGAAAGTGAACACTTCGGTACCTTCTCAATCATTTGGTGCACCATCTCCATCTTTTCATTCACAACCGATACCTGCACCAAACCAGCCATCTTCATCATCTGCTCGAAGAGCACCCATGACGAAGGGGAAAAACAAGAAATCTGTAAGCTCGGATTCCTGATTTTGGTAGCATGTTACCATTTTAGCTATTGTTTTCACACCTTTCTTTTGGCAGGGACAGATGATGGGGGGAGTATCTTCCATGAAAATGCAGTACCCTCCAACTGGGAGGGGCCAGATTGGTAATCGTGTCAATAATCCTGGTGCACTTGCGAATGAGTCTGCTGAAACCTCATCGTTGATTGGAAGAAAAGTGAGAACCAGGTGGCCTGATGACAACAATTTCTATGAAGCTGTTATTACAGATTACAATCCTCATGAGGTAATTCGGTTTTTCCAACATGCATGCAATTCCAAATTGATTCCCTTTCATCAACCCGGAATTTTGTGCTGAAAGCCTTATACAAAATTTCAGGGTCGGCATGCTCTAGTTTATGATATTGGTACAGCAAATGAGACATGGGAGTGGGTCAATCTTGCAGAGGTAATTGAAGAAATTATTTCTCACATTGAACTTGAAGCATAATAAATGTTACGCAATGAATGCATGGCTGGCATATATTTAATTCATATGTGGTCCAGGTGTAGATGCTATGCTGCTAATACTTGTTTTCTTTTCTAATTTATTTGATAACTTGTACAATGTCTGCATAGGTAGTTAGTTAGCAACTCTTCTTTTATGTTGTTCTTTCATGTTCGGAAAGAGAAAGTGGGGTCAAGACGGCTGTGGTAATTGGGATGGGCATTATGTTCGTAGGCCATCCATGAATTAGTCATCTTAAGCAGGATATGATAATGCTGGCCGTGATAGATCAATTGGAGATTTCACTGATCATATAAATGATTTCATCATATATTCTTTTTCATATTTGTCCAACAAAAAGTCTCCAGAATAGATTCTGGCATACAATTGCATCTTTGGCTAGAGTACTCTCATTTTCATACATGCGAATGACGTTGATTTTTCTGCCGATCTTGATTCATGGTTATGGTATTATCGAGATTAGGATGGTCTGTTTCTGCAGGAGATATTTAATTCTATAATCTTAATTAATATTTTAGTGAAATCCATGACATATAAGCATCTCATTACTTTAGATTGACTATTAGGTAAAAAACACTAAAAGTCTCATCAGGGGTAAAATGGTCATTTAATCAGTCCTGTTTTGTCCAGTGCTACCCTGTCATGTCTTACCAAACGCTGAACAGCCGTTCTGTTTGTGATCCTGTCTGCGTACCAAACGCACCCTAAATGACCCGTTTCTGCAAATACTTATCACTTATGTTTGTTGATGTGTGGTAGCAACTGTAATTGGATATTAGCAATTCCGTTATCTGCAAATCCTGCATCAACAGTTCTGCTGACTAAAAACTCTTCTTTTCATGTTCTACTTGATGTATCAATTTTGACATTTTGATGTCATATTTTTGAAATTCAACGTGATTCTTTACGTTTCTGTGACAATGTTTTTACATTTTCAGAAATATTTCTATCTTTTAATGTATATATCAAATTCCAACTGAAAATGTCATTTCAGTTTGAGGTAGAAAAATAGTTTGTGTGAAATTTGAAACTTGAAAGTCAAAAGGGACTCTAAAGTGGAATAGAGGGAGCAATTACTTATGTTGATGTGGTCTCATAAATGGTACTCTCCTCTGTCATCATTTCCTAACATGTAATCAAAGACTTCTGTTAAAAAAATATTATTAAGTTAGTTTGAAAAATTGAAAGAGTAGTATGTTTTGGAAGATGGGATCTGATGTGAACGGGATGGAATGCTTCCTAATATTACGGTTGAAGTGGTGTATCTCAGGCTCTTTAGTAATTCTATTCCCATTCTTTTTTGTGGAAGTCTTTATGATGTGATTAGTTTATTCTTATTTACTTCTGTTTGTAATTAAAGGCAGAGGGCAGGGGTTTAACAATGTGGCTTCACAGGTTTAGATGGGTGCAAATGTGCAATTCGTTTACTGGTGGCTTACATATTATATAGTTTTGTTTGTATTCTTGTTGCCACATGCTAATTTCTAGACACTGTATTTACATTGTGGACTACCATTTATAACGACATATTCTTCTTCAGGTGTTTTATCTCAGAACCTGTTAACCTTCCTAAATGCTGTTAATTAAAACCGATATTGTTCGTTTCTTGGATCTTAATTTTTTGAGAAAAGTTGTAATTTTGTTGTTGATACAGATATCTCCAGAGGATATACAATGGGATGGTGAGGACCCTGGGATTTCTCATAAAGGCGGGTACGGTGGTCCAGGCCATGGAATGAGTAGACCCGTTGGTGGAGGAAGAGGTAGAGGGATGTCAAAGGGTCAAACAAGAAAAGATTTTCCACCATCACAGAATGGGATAGGGAAGAAAGGGATAGATGATATTCAATTACTTCACACAGATACTCTAATAAAGGAGGTAGAAACAATTTGGATGGATTCTAGATAGTACTGTGAAATGAAATCTCACCCTTTTTCATACTATAGTAGTTAATGACTTAAATTCATTGATGAATATGTGCAGGTGGAGAGGGTATTTGGGTCTAGTCATCCAGATCCTCTTGAAATGGAGAAAGCTAAGAAAGTGTTGAAGGTTAGGAACACAAGTTCAGAGTTGTGAATCTTTTCAATTTTCTGTATTGGTTGAAATATGTGATCGATGATTGATGGTTATTATAATGCAGGAACATGAACAAGCACTTACAGATGCTATTGCCAGGCTTGCAGATATCTCAGATGGCGAAAGTGGTACATACTCTCATTTAAATCTACTATGGTTTTACACCCGTTTACTATTGGGTTCATTTTAAAGTTTGGATGGACCATAAGCTAACTTATAAGCTAGCTTATTGAAAAGCTACTTTCACTAGCGTTTTGGTGGCTTATGGGACTTATTATTATTTTTATTCCAAATATACCCCTGCTAAGTTTTACACTACCAATTTTTAAACATGTAATTTTTTTTTGTCATTTTACAGTCATAAGCTACCTTATCAGCTAGTTTTTGCCAAACGCAACTTAGTCATCAGCTAGCTTATCAGTCATCATGCCAGTCATCAGCTAGCTTATCTGCTAGTTTGCCAAACATAGCCTTAATAAAATTTGCTTCTTGGGGCAATTTTGTAATTTTGCCTATGAATATATATAATTGGTGGAATTGGGATTGCCTCCATCAACCATTGGAGGCTCATGTTTTATCATCTTTAAAAATATTGAATGTAGCTGAAGTTACTAATTCACAATTTGCAATGGAAATAGGTGTTATGATGTAGATCCCTGACCCCTTCCATGTGCATCATTGTTGGATATTACAACAATATGACAGTGATCCTATTGGCATTTTAGTGAATAGAAAGGGTATGAAATACATAGGGAAAGGAAAAGAGAATGATGAAACAAATAATTTATATGTGTGTGTGTGAGTGAGTGTGTATGTTTACTAGGGCAGGTTCGCTTAGGAACCTTAAATATTTTGAGAGCCCAGGGCCGCCTGTTTTATATATTATTCATGATGAATAACATTTGTTATTATTAATGTTATTCATCATGAATGTCATTTAGAAATAGGTGGTCCTTATGTTCTTGAAAGTTAAAATATTTAAGGTTCCTAACTGAACCCCATATATATAGTATTAGGTTCAAATGAGAAGTGCTAAAAAAATATGAAGTAGAGAAGTGATCTCCATCACTCATCTGGTCAATAAAGGCGGCTTTGACCTTTGCCCCTTCGTGAATCGTGTCCAACTGAACTTTGACTAGTCAACTATGATCTCAACCGTATCTACGATTGAGATCACTTCTCTACTTCGTATCTTTTAGCACTTCTCATTGAACCTTTCTCCATATATATATATATATATATATATATATATATATATATAGGGGTGGGTTCAAATGTGAACCACTTTTTGGTTGTGAACGTGAGGACAACCGATAGCGCGACACGTGGCGGATGATTAGGCGCCACGTCAGATCTACGGCGGATGACTAGGCGCGATTCATGAAAGGGCATTGAATTAAAGAGGGGACCACACTCAAAGTCGCCACGTGTCGCGCTCTCGGTTGTCCTCACGTTCACAACCAAAAAGTGGTTCACATTTGAACTTTCCTCTATATATATATATATAGAGGAAAGTTCAAATGTGAACTACTTTTTGGTTGTGAACGTGAGGACAACCGAGAGCGCGACACGTGGCGGCTTTGAGTGTAGTCCCCCCTTTAATTCAATGCCCTCCAATGAATCGCGCCTAGTCATCCGCCGTTGATCTAACGTGGCGCCTAGTCATCCGCTACGTGTCGCGCTCTCGGTTGTCCTCACGTTCACAACCAAATAGTGGTTCACATCTGAACCCACCCCTATATATATATATATTGTGTGCGTGCGTGTGTGTGTGTCTATATATATATATAGAGAGAGGGTTGGGTTTAGGTGAGAAGTGGAGTTATCATGAGAAGGGATCTCCACCAATGCACGTTAGGAGGAGATGCACCGGATAAATTCCCTATATATATAGTTGATTCAGTATTGTAATTTTTTTTTATCTTTCTCATAATTTAAGAGGTTAGAGTTACGTGGTTCATGTAGATAAGGACTTTAAATCAGACTTTATTCTGCTTTGCTTCCTTTGTTATTCTTAATCCTTTTAAAAGAACAAGGGTTGTTGATACCATATAGTAACCATCTTTTTATTATCTTCAGATAAATCTACATTATCCTCTTGTGATCTCATTTCATTACATGGATCTGTAAATTTCTGTAATAGCAAAGGGATTATATTGATAATTGATGTTTCTTACAGAGGAAGGTGGACGATTGATGCGTGGGCAGGCAATGGATCGAGAATAACGGAAAATTACAAATAGGTAGCGTGCGTAATACTAACGGTTAATGGCATGGGAATAGATGTGTATTTTAGGTTAGGGATATAGAAAGAATTATTATTTGCTAGGAAGAGGAGGCAGGCATTGTAAAATATGAGGTTGTAAAGTTAGGCCTTATAATTAATTGTTATAATGGTATGGTTGGGAGAGAGGGGTAAGTTGTTCATGTTTCTTGTATAAATTCATTTGAATTTCATCTGCAGATCTGCTCTGTAATTTCTCATATTTTAACATTGCAAGGGCACTTCCAATTCTATGTGCCAACTTCATATGGATTTTAAATGCAACATATGTTCTTTTCCATATGAAATCATTAAATACCCACTCAATGAGACACAAAAGGGCAAAAAGAAAATAAAAATGAACCACAGTTCATGTTTTTTACCTATAGATTTTCCTTGGGTTGCTTTTGAGAAACTTAGAGAGAAGCATGAGGCATCATCTTGTCAAGTCTAATATGAGTTTCTCATAAACCTTGATAAAAGAACAAAATCAATATGTCTTGTACAATTTTTGTTTTGAGTTTCTCATATGATCACTTTGGCTATAGTTTTATATACATTCATGAAAAGACACCAACAATGTAAAAGTTGGTCACCAAAAGTCTAGGTCTTGTTTAAAATCACATATTTAACATGCTAAAGTATGGACTTGCTTACCGTGTAAGTGCTTATTATAGGTCACTTGCCTTAGCACTGAGCGTCGTAGGAACTAAATTTTTTACCGGTTAGCGACATAGCAAAAACCAAGAGTCTTGCCGATAAAGTGAGGAAGAAAGCTCTTACTTAGTAAACGCTTACTGAGTAAGAAATGCTTAATAAGAAAATCTTACCAATACTCCACTTTCATGACTAAATTTCAATCGATAAGTTAAGTGAATGTGGTAACTTTTGTTGGTAAGTGTTTCTTTGGTACTCAAATTCCTTATCCATGTGGAACTAGGCTTTTAAATGTGATGTTTTTGCTTCGTTTTTTCATTGATATTAATCAAAGTTGAGTTATCTTACTAATCTCTCGATTCATTTTTTCAACATTCTATTTGATTTAAAGAATTGTGAATCAAATGTGAATTGTCTTCGATACTTTGTAGAATAAACAAAGTCTTGAATCAGGCATGAGTTAAACAAAGTCTTGAATCAGGCATGAGTTATCATTCAAGTTGCATCATTAACAAAAGTAGTAAACAACCAAAACCTAATCTGATCTTAACTAAATTAGATATTTACACAGTTCAAGAACCATAATGTTTACAACTGTCACTAACCTTAAAAATTTGGATTTGAGGGGATTCATCTCTTTACTTGCTAAATAAACCCATTTACCATTTCCACAGTCACATAATAACCACGAGGTTGCTTACTTTATCAGGTAAGTATATACGATTGAGAATTTTATCTTTCCAAAAACATAACAATTATCAAAATTCAACAAGTAAGGCGATGATTAACGTTTGTTGAATAAAAGACATTTTATTACATCACTGTGATAGTCGAAAATTTTACTCTTAGGCTATGTTTGGCAAAAATGAGCTAGCTGGTAAGCTAGTTTGTGTTTGAATAAACCATAAACTAGCTTATTGAAACACTTAGCGTTTCAGGAGCCTTTTGTAGCTTTTTCCAATTATACCCTTATTAATATTAATTATTATAATTCAAGGTGCCTTTTTTGATCATTTTACATACTCATAAGCTATTTTTGCCAAAGATAGTTTATTCATAAGATAGCTTATCAGCCACTGCCTAGTTTATCAGCTACCGCCAAATACAACCTTAAAGCAAGCAAGGATGATGATTCACATTGTTTTTTTGTGACAAATTATAAGAAATTTCGTTCTCCTATAATCAATCCTACTTTTAATCAACTTTGAAAATACTAAATTTCTCTTTAGTTAAACCTAGAGATGGCCAAAAAGGACCGGACCGGACCGGACCGGCCGGTTAACCGGGGACTTGACCGAGCCGTAACTGGTTAGGACCGGACCGATTAAGGACCGGTCCGTCAACCGGTCCACACCATCGGTTACGATTTTTGGCGTTTTTCACAGGACCGGTTAGGACCGGACCGGGACTGGTTAAGGACCGAACCGGGACCGGTTAAGGACCGAACCGATGCATTCAAAAATATTACCGTTAATATAGACGTTAATATAGATGTTAGCTTCGTTTTTTGGCACCATTTGCCATATAAATAAGTGGTGTGGGGTTTGGGATGAATACCAACTTACAAACTTACGAAAAACGCAAAAAACGCAAAGTTCTCGTTGTAATTCGTATTCGTTTTTGCAAGTTCTACTCTCTCAACTCTTTCTCGTTAAACGATGTGTTTTATTTTATATATAATTAATGTACTTAGCTTATATTTTCGAAGAATAATAAGACGTATTTTTAAAGTAACGAACGTGGCCTTTCTTTTGCAAGTTTATATAGTTGTAAAAAAAAACAAAACCGGTCTTGATCCATAACCGGTCCCTTAACCGGTTCTAACCGGTTAAGGTTAACCGGTTATCTGAAGTAGCCTAACCAGTCCTCACCTTCGAATCATAGGACCGGACCGAACCGTAACCGGTTACTCCTTAACCGGTCCCGGTGTGTTACTGTTTAGGACCGGACCGATTAAGGACCGGTTAGGACCGGCCCGGGACCGGTATTTGGCCATCTCTAGTTAAACCTAATAAAGGCCCAATTGGTAAATAGTCGGCCCAAATAGATTCTTTCCGAAAACTTATTAACCAAATTTGAATCGAAAATTTTCAGTTCCGCCAAGCCAAACCGCCTCTTTCCCCTTTCCATCTACCAAACCCTAGGGTTTGTTTTTCTCTCTATTTCTACCACCTCAAGAGTTCTTTCTTTGCCAATTACAATATATATATATATATATAATACAAGAACGCAATCGTTGAAGAAGAAGGTCTGAGGTTACGTAGCTTGAAGCTTTTTATCCAAATTTTGATACTGTAATGGATTTTGGTGGGCGTAAAAGAGGCAGGCAAGATGGCGGTTGGAATGGAGCTCCTAAGAGAGCAAGAGACGGTTAGTATTGAATTTATTATATGTTTGTGAAGCTTTTTGGTGTTTTTCCCCATGGTTATTTGTGGTATTAGTTGTTTTATCGTGTTCTTAGATCTGTATTTGTGTTCTTCGTGGAATTTTATCTATTTATGTTCTAATTGTGGATTTCACTTTCGTATTATGATTTTCATGCTTATATATGTATATATATTCGTTAACGTTTATTGATTCATGGGTTTATTTGTAGTTGAGTTTCAATTTTTATCAGTAAGCAACCTTGGAAATCTGGTTTATTTATTGGTTTATCGTATTGAATTACAATGTTGGGAAACAAAGTTAGCAATTATTTGTTTTCAAAACCGGATTACAAACAAACTCACAACAGATTTGGGGCAAACTTAAAACCGGATTACTTCATAGAAATCTTCAGAGGTTCAAGAATCATGTACCTTTTAACTTTTTTGAAGCTACTAAATTTTTGGGACAAACCCAAAAGCAGAGTAAGGGGACGTTTATTAAACACTTACCCAGGTAAGTACCTACCAAGTCATATTAGTAGCTGATAAGCTAGCTAGTAGCTGAAACTAGCTTATGAACAAATTATGTTGGCAAATACTAGCTTATGGTATGTAAAATGACCAAAAAGGGTATCTTTGAATTTAATAATTAGTATTAATAAGGGTATAATTGGAAACAGCTGCAATAAGCTCCAAAAAGTTACTCAAAGTAGTGTTTCAAAAAGCTAGCTATTTTTGCCAAACACAGCCTAAGAGCGAAAGCAAGGATGAGAGTCTTACCCCAGTAAGTGAGGGTTGTTGTCTCTTACCATGGTAGCACTTACTGCATAAATTGTTGCATACGGTACAGTTTTGTGGACTAAAATATTAGCCGGTAGTTAGTGATAGTGTTGAATTTTGTTGGTAAGCACTTACCTGGGTAAGCGTTTGGTAAACGGGGCTTAAGTGTATTTTTTCTTTTATTCAATCTTATCTTGAGTCAGTGGTCTGAACGAAAATAAACAATGAAGAAGGTATGTTAAATTTTGGTGCAACAGTGTTGTAACTAATTGTCAGTTCATTGTTAACCATATGGTTATCAATTGTAATAATATGGTTCTAAATAATTAGCAAATTTGATGTTACTTAAAAGATTGATAATTGAATTAAGAAGTTGTTCAAATATCAACTGAAACAAAGTAATTAATTTTCTGTAACAGAAATGGAGTCCTTTACACCTGGTGTAGGAAGCAAATCAAAGCCATGCACGAAGTTTTTCAGGTTAAAATCTAAACCTATACAAGACAAATATATTACAATTGCCTAAAATCTAATGATGTATATTCAAGTATGTGTAACATCTAATAAGATCATGTGATGCAATTGAGAGCAAGATTTTAAGATATGATGGCTGCAGCAAAAGTTGCAATATTGATCAAGGTTTAAGGTTTAACATGTAAAGATTACAGGTCAAGATTACTATTATTTCACTATTGATCACCCTAAAGATTATGCTTCACTGAAAATCTGCTACCTGGTAATGCAGTGTTCTTGTTGAAGTTCTTTTTTTTATTCTAACTGCATTATAATTGTGCTTATTTTCCGACTTGCAGCCGCTTTATATACTTCATGTAACCTTTTGTCTTTAATTCACTATTACATATAATGTTTTTGGTATGGACATGATCTTAAATTATATTTTATGCCTTATGTTTGCAAAAACCATTTAACTCTGTTTTTAAAAGATCTTTCACTATAATATGCAAGTCAACTGATTTTTTGCAAAAAGAGTCCATGAAAAATAATTTAGATCATGTGTATACCAATAGAAAATTATGTGTACTAATTATTATTGTCCAATCAAAGTTTTTTGATAAGCTGTGATTTTTCTTTTTTATTTATTATAGTATCATGTATAGTTTAGTGTTGTTTAAAGTGCTACGCTGTCTTTACTTTCTGAATAACCTTCAATTATCATGGATGGCGTATACAATTGGTTATTGGTTAATGTCAATTAATAATCATCTGTTTGTGTTGGTATTGATGTCACAACAGTTAATTAACCTTAAGCATGCAAGCAAAATAATCAAAGTAGAAGATGAATATTTGTATTTGAAGTAGAGAAAATGTTTGATTTAGATTGTCTGATCATCTTTGTTTTGGTTTTAGGGGCATATTAGTTAAAAGGATGTTTGTTGATGCAGATTTTCTTATGTTTGGTGATATTTTTGTTCAATGAACTCACTTTTTGATGGGCCCCATTCTTAGGTTTGTCTTCAACAGAAATTGTATATTGTATCAATTCATGGGTCTTTTCAACCTTCTCATTTACTTCAAAAGAGTGGGGTTTTCTTTTGTAGTTATTGATTTTTATAATGTGGCTTAGGAGTGCGCTAACATTGTTGATATGGGTCTTTAAGAAATGAAGTTACTGTCACTTCCTGCAGTACTTCTTTCTAGAATGTAGCTTGATGCCCCAGCTTTGGTTATTGTATTCTTTTTGTATCTTTTTTCAGAAACTATACAAGTTGAAAAGTTCCACTTTAGGTAATTTGTGATCTATTTAGCATGTAGGTGTTTTTTGTGCATTTAGTGCCACCTGTTGAGACTTTTAGCTTGCTCGGTCAGCTATACATGAGTGCTTGGCACTAGAGGTGCACACGACCGGTTAAATAGCCTAACCGGTTATTTCAAAACCGGTTAGGAAAAAAACCAGTTAGGAAAAAACCGGTTAGGAAAAAAACCAAGCGAACATATAACCGGTTATGGACCTCGAATACAATACTACTTGCAACCGGTTAGGTTAGAGTAATAACCGGTTAGGACAAAAACCGGTTAGAAAAAAACCTATTTTGTTGGGTTTTTTTTGGGCTTGGATTAAAAATCTGATTTATTGGGTTTTTTTGTTTATTTAATTTTATAATTATATAATAATTATATTTAATATAATTATACAAATATATATAAATATAAATATAATAAAAAAATACATATAATTATATAAATACCATTATACCAAATTACTAATGACCAGTTACCAACCATTACTATAAAAATATTATAAATATAATTTCAAATAGAAATACATATAAATCCAAATAAAAATGCATATATATGCATATATATATATATATAATATTACAAATTAAAAGAGAACACTAGAACGGAGCTTTGGCATGGCCATCACCCCACATGTCACCCAAGTGACCTGGGTTTGATCTCCCCTGGCCACAACAGTATATTTCTTAATTTTTTAGTATATTGAAAATAACCAGTTAAAAACCGGTTAAAAAACCAGTTAATAAAAAACCGGTTAAAAACCAGTTAAAAAACCGGTAATTACATAAAAATTCTCAAAATTTATAACCAGTTAGAAAACCGGTTAAAAAAATAACCTGTTCGGTTAGAATTGTAACCGGTTATTTTAAAACCAGTTTCGGTTATTTTTTTCGGTTTTTCGGTTATTCAGTTATTTTGTGCACCTCTACTTGGCACTGGCTTACTGATAGAAAGTGGCTTATTCGGTAAGCTTTATGCAGAAAACCAAGCTTTTTCGAACATGAAAAACCCTTCCAATTAGAAAACACACCCCTTCCATCAATGAAAATACCCAACCAAACAAAAACTTTCCTAATCTATGCTGACTTAATAATCTACACAAATAACTTTATCTATTAATTTATATAAGATTTGATAGAAAACGAACCAAACAGGCAAACAGCCGTGTAGTGAAAAGCTTGAAATCAAACATGTTTTCAATTGGTTGGAAAACCAACACTCTTCTGCTTTTACATGTGTTTTCAATTGGTTGGAAAATCAACACTCTTCTGCTTTTACATGTGTTTTCAAGTGGTATTTCTGCATCAGCTATAGTTTGAAACTTTGTAGTGATTATTTGCTTAGCTTTATGAATATAAGCAATGCATTGAAAGGGTGAAATTGTGAAGGATGGTGATATTGCTGTTTGCTTATGGGACTTTGCTTTTTAGACATGTAACTCAATGATACAAGACACATAATCTTGTATTTGAACTGCCTTTTATATTTTTTTAGAATTTTATTTTTTGTAAATGGTTTATAAGTGTACTAGGGTATTGTTTCCCAGTATGTATCTTATCTGGTTCAAAATCTAATATCAACAACATTCGTTCACTTCATCCTTCATCGTGTTAAATATATATTATGATTTTACTCTTTTTTGGTTCATCAAATTTATCTTGTGGTAAATGCAGTACTTCTGGCTGCCCATTTGGTGAGGGATGCCACTTTTTGCACTATGTTCCCGGTGGCTACCATGCTCCTAGCCCACTGACAAACATGGGTGGGCCCCTTGGGAGAAAACCCCAGATGCAGCAACCCTTCACGGATGGTCCAGCTCCTCAAGTCAAAAGCCGGCTTTGCAACAGAATCAGCACACCAGAAGGATGCAAGTTTGGGGACAAGTGTCGGTTTGCCCACAGTGAGGCGGAGATTGGCAGCAGACCATCGTTTCCCCTGGCTTATGAAAACCCACGTGGTCCAGTGAACTACGGAGGGTACCAAGCACCCCAACCTGGTTTTGGTGGTGCTAACTTTGGTGAATCTGCAACGGCGAAGATCAGCATCGATGCATCTTTGGCTGGAGCTGTAATAGGGAAAGGTGGGGTGAATTCGAAGCAAATATGCAGGATTGCAGGGGTAAAACTGGCAATAAGAGATCACGAGACAGACGAGAATCAGAAGAATATCGAGCTGGAAGGAAGTTTTGATCAGATCAAACAGGCGAGCGCAATGGTTCGAGAGGTGATCATGAATCTTGGTGGCGGTGGCGGTGGTGGTGGCGGAGGAGGAGGAAGGAAAAGTGGCGGTTTTCAGGGCGGCGGTGGCGGTGGTGGTGGTGGTGGTGGAAATAATTTCAAGACAAAGATGTGTGAGAACTTTGGGAAGGGACAGTGTACTTTTGGGGAGAGGTGTCATTTTGCACATGGACCAAATGAGCTTCGTGCTTAATTTTATGATAATAGAATTGTTGTATTTGTTTGGAATAATTTTAATGTTTCAAGTTTTGCATTTGGACTAGTTGTTTATGGCAAGTTTTAGAAGGTATGAGCTTAGCAAAAAGTTAAACTAGATGTGGATTATATATGTATTTGAGGAAAGATAAATTTCATACCTTTTTCTTTGTTATGAAGTTGGAGATAAAAAAAGTGTGATGCGTTTCTAGTTTCTAATCTATTTTCTAATAAAAGTGTCGTTCATCAAGTAAACAACTCCTATGTCCCAAAAGAAGCTTAGAAAGAGTTTTTCTTTTTCCAATTATGATTTATTCAAATATAAAGATAACTTATTATAGTTACTGAAACCGACTACTATATGTATATATTTGTTTTGGATTGCAATTTAACTCGTACACAATATATATTTGTAGGGTGTGTTAGCTTTTTAAAAAAAATTCACTGAAATGGTTTGAAATCTGATTCGGTCAGATCTTCTGCCTTTTAGATTGTTTGTTTTTTTTCAAGTCTTTAGACACTCTTAGGTTTAAAATTGATTTTATAACAGAAGTGATAACCAAGAATTTGAAGTTAATTAAGATTTTTTCCTTGCGCCCCTCACATTCATGATCTTCGAATTATAAAAACCAAAAAGCCTATAGGTTGACGCCACATATTCCATCCCAAAAAACCATATTTTGATTGCGCTTCAACTATATCAACTGTACTTAAACTGTTAGATAATCATAGTCGATGATAACATCACTATTCCTATCCCTATTACAGAACCGTACATGCAAATCGACACTCCAGGTATGTCTGTCGATCTCGTTTCCCTTTTTTCTTGGATTGATTTATCGTCCTTATGGGCCTTGCTGGAGATCAAATCTTCGATTGATTTTCTTCATGGATTTGTGTTCTAATCATAAACCCATATTTATCATAGATTTGTGTTCTTTTGCCTGGTGTTTCGTCCCTGTTCATTGTTAGTCTTGCCTCCTCTCCGGTATCAAAGTCTCAGTTTCGTCCCCGTGGCCTTGCTCCTCTTCCCTCTTAGTGGTGAAGAGAAAGGAGGTAGAATAACGAAAAGGTAGAAGATGGGTAAAAAGTAGATACCTTTAGGGATCTTTGAATAGAAGAAACAGCAGTAGATAGAAGATGATTGTTGATGTATAGAATATAGATGATGAAGATATGAAGAAAGCGACGTCTATGTTTTCTTTTGCAAAAGGAGAATAGGGTTTTTTAAAGTTTTATATGTAAAGATGGAAAATATTGGTTTTCTATATTTTTATTTTAAATAAACTATAAGAAATCATTGTTTTATTTTCTTGTTATTTATTTTATCAGATTTCAGACATGACAAAAACAAACAGTCTTATAGATTCAGATCTCAGACTTCTTAAAAAACAAATGACATCATAGTATTTAGATTAAAATTGGACCTCAAATTATGAATAATTATAAAATAGTTAAATTGCGTTATATCAATTACCCATTAGAAAATAAACTCGTTTTAAAACATTATTACAGACAAATACTACACAATTTTATCCACAATTTCATCCCCACAAGATTTCTTAATTCAATGTTTGCAAAGGTCTATTTTTATTCCTGATAAATCAGTCCTGCATTTTGCTTTAAACCACAAGATTAAAATGGAATCTAATTTCAAATCCTTCATTTTGCTCAGAAATGTTGCACATAGCATTGGAGGTAGGTTATTAGCATTTCTTTATGATCTCTTAAGGTAGTACCACCCTAGTAATGGCCTACCATGCTTTGCATCTTCAAAAGGAGCCATTAGAAGCCAATAAAATGGAATGTTGAAACATACACACATACATTGTTTAAACATCCACTAGTTTCATGATCTATCTTTGTAGTTCATATGAAGTTTTTCCTTTAAAAACGATTTTTTTTACAAGAACGAGCTTGGCGTCTTCATTGCTAATCAGAATCATCAGATTCAGACAGACTTCATGGTTCGAATTTGGGCATCTGATTACATTTTGACACGGGTCAGCCCACTTATATGCATTTTTACCAGTTTTGAAGTCAACGCAGCCTATAAACCTTTGAACCGGCCTCGTTGTGTGCATGATACTCGTAAAGAGAGTAGTTGTTGGAGAGAGCAGTCACCGGAAAGAGAGAGTAGTAGGGATTCAAGGAGTGAGAATGAGAGAGAAAGAGAGGGAACCCATTAATGTTTTTTCTATGATGAAGAAAACCTGTAGGGACCAAAAACAAAAATCTTGAAAACCACAGGGACCAAAACTGCAACTTACTAAAAAAAAATTATATGTTGCAAACGCCAATGCATATATACAGGTAAACAAACAACCATCAAAGGACTTAGACATAAGTTGGGTGCCAATGGCTAAACTTAGAATTAAAATACTCCAAAATTTGAAGTAAAACTGAATTCTAACAAAAACCACATATACATACTACTATTGAGCTACTAATACTATTGCTCAAACTGAAAAGTAAAACACTAAAAAGGTAATAAGAATCAAATATCGTGCTATAAAAATCACGCATTGGGCTTTAATGTAACACGAGCCACAAGCATTGCATCACAGCGATTGCCATGGCGAGCCTTTTGGACATTGTTAAGCGACAAATTTGTGAGCGAGGTCCAAACACACAGACCAAACATTAAATCTGAACATATGACCAAAGAATCTATGCTCTCATCCTCATGACTCAATCTAGACCTCCGGAAAAGAATCCTTAAGGGTGTGTTTAGTTGTGGAAAAATTTTCTGTTTTCTAGAAAAATTTTCCATGAAAACTGAAAATTTAGAAAACTTGTTTACTTGATTCAATTTAAAATTTTTTTTTCAAGAAAACAAAATTTTCATTTTCCAAATTTATACTTGAATCAGAAAACTACTTTTTATAGTTTTCCAATTCTCATTTTTATTTTCCATTTTCATTTTCAATTGTCGTCCCCTTCTCGGCTCTGGCCACCGCCACCGTCGCGCCTGCCGCCGCCGGCGGCCACGGCCACTACCGCTGCCGCCACCAGCCACCGCCGCTCGCCGCCACCACCACCAGCACCGCCGCTCGCCGCCACCGCCGTCACGCTACCGTCATCTCCTTCTCGTCGTCGCGACCACCGTCGCCGCCATCGCCGCCTCAACCACCGCCGCGACCACCCTCTCACCACCGCCCCACCGTCGCCACCACCATCTCCGCCGCCATCGTCGCCGCCACTGCCACCATCGCCATCGCTGTCGAGGCCTCGAGGCCTCCAAGGCCACCGCCGTCGCCGCCGAGGCCACCGCCGTCGCCGCCGAGGCCACCGCCACCACCGCCGAGGCCCCCGAAGCCACCGCCATCGCCGCCGAGTCCACCAAGGCCACCGCCGTCGCCACCGAGGCCACCGCCGTCGCCACCGAGGCCACCACCGTCGCCGCCGAGTCCACCGAGGCCACCGCCGTCGCCACCGAGGCCACCGCAGTCGCCACCGAGGCCACCGTCGTCGCCGCCGAGGCCACCGCCGTCGCCCCCGAGGCCACCGCCGTCGCCACCGAGGCCACCGCCGTCGCCACCGAGGCCACCGCCGTCGTCCGCCGAGTCCCCCGAGGCCACCGCCATCGCCGCTGAGGCCACTGCCACCATCGCCATCGCCGTCGAGGCCTCCAAGGCCACCGAGGCCACCACCACCACCGTCGATGCCACCAAGGCCACCGCCACCATCGTCGCCGCCGCCGTTGCAATATTTGGAAAAATGGAAAATGGAAAATGAAAAGTAATGAAAAATGCACAACTAAACGAGTTTTCTAATTTTCTAAAAATGGAAAATGAAAACTCCATGATTTCAAGTAAACAAGTTTTCCAAAATTTTCCTCGAAAACTGAAAATGAAAAATCAACTCCATTTTCTGTTTTCATTTTCTTGGAAAACAAAAACAGTTTTCCACAACTAAACACAACCTAAATCTCTCCTGTTTTACTTAAAAATAAGGAAACAATAACAAGTACAATTCCTACAGCTAATTTTGTTTTTAGGATTTACCCATACTAGTTTTCTTACCAAACCGAACCTTAACTGGTTAAACCAGCCAAGTCCGAGTCGGGTTTTTAAACATTGGTCAGCTTGCACACATATCTGTAAATGAGCAGGCTGAACCCACAAATTCTAAAAACATAAAAAGAGTAGAATGCACAAAGAAGACCATATACAAAGACTTATCTTGCCGACCTCATAATCCGGCCTAAGGGGAACAAGGGTCGTCTTATGTAAGAATGGCAAATTACTAGTATTATAAAGGGAATCTTCATGCATCAGTTGCATGATCAATCAAAGAAAAGAAATGAAATGAACATGAAAAAGCTCATATCAATGAGTCATTCTTAATTGTTACTGTAAATAAAGGTTAAAAACAGGTTCAAGTGTGGCAACAAGGTCAAGACTCACACTGCAAGACCACAATATTTTTCATAGCATTGGCTTAAGGTGACAAGTTTGTATAGCAAAATACACACACACACAGCTTCATGCTATAACGTGCCTCAAGATACCATGGTGGCGCCTCACCTTTAAGCCAATGCTAAAAAGGTTGGAAATTTCAATCCAACCCAACCCATTTAAATAAATGGGATAGGCAAGTTGACCCATTTACTCAAATGGGTTGAAATTCTCAACCCAACCTGCTAATTATTTGGGTTGGGTTAGCGGGTTGGGTAACTTTTTGCCACCCCTGATTAAAGCGTCATGCCATAATGTGCCTCAAGACACCACCACAGCCTAGCCTCGCCTTAAACAGCCGCTATGAAGGTTAACATGGCAGCCTTTCAGAACCTGGTGGTAAATGTTAGCAACCTATGGTTTAATCTTTATCCTCAAAAGGCAATTATCCTTCCATTGGCTTATTACAATACCAAGGCAAAGTAAAAAAAAAATTAAGACGGGAACTTAAAGCAAAAGGTACTACATTATGACAAAGAAATCATATTACTACATCCTAAAGCTTCACAAAGGTCACAAACTGGTAATTATTCTAAAGAATATAATCATGGCATCTCCAATGGGTAACACCAAATCTTACATCAAAATCAAATCCATAAAACTTGGTGTAAAAAGTAAATCTACTCCAATGGGTAATACCAAAATGTAGTGTAAATTAATAGTGACCGTGTTACAACAAATTTGGTGTCCCCATTGGATTTCATTGGACATCAAATTTGAAATTTGGTTTAAGATTCAGTTTCCCCATTAGAGATGGTCTATATTGGTAAAGGCAAGGCTGCAAAACTCGTTACTCGTTCCCATATCGGCCGACCCCCTTGTAGCGAGTACTCGGAGTACTCGGGGAGTACTCGGATTGGATTTTTTATGTATAAATTTTATATTTTATAATTATATATATAATTATCCAAAATATATGTCTGAAAACACTAACATAATTCCAAAATATATGTTTAAACACACCAACATAATTCCAAAATATATGTTTAAACACACCAACATAATTGTCTTAATTATCCAAAATACATGTTTAAACACACCAACAAAAAAAAGTTCAATTTGGGTGCGATTTGAGGGTGCGATTTCAATTTTGGCTGCTGGATGTTCAATTTGGGTCAGAGAGGGTGTTCGATTTCATGAATTGAGTGTGCGTTTTGGATTCGGCTGCTGGAATAAAAGAGGAGCCGATTTTTTTTTGATAAAACCTAACCTTTTTACCCTTTGACCGTGTTTGACCGAGTCGGACCGAGTCGGCCGGGTTGGCCGAGTAATCTCCGAGTTGGGCCGAGTAGCCGGCTAGCCGAGGAATATCGCCACGGTAGGTGTCCGAGGGCCGAGTACTCCCCGAGTACTCGGCCGAGTAATCCGAGTTTTACAACCATGGGTAAAGGAAGCAGAAAATGGAGTTAAATAGTTTCTGAAGAACTCCACAACCTTGGTAACCAAGATGGCTCCCTATTGACCACGAATTGAGCTCCTTATCAAAGAATTTGGCATATATAAGATATCCAAGATTTCACACACATAGAGAAACATTACTGGGGCAATTGGCATGAGCAACTACATCCCTGCTGCACAAATAATTTCACTAACAAATGTGAAGTATCTATCAACTGTGGTAACACGGGCACTTTGTATAAGCAACAAATCAGGTATTACAATTTTCCAAACCTTAAATACGATAAAACATATGATATGCTGAATGACACAAAATAGAAAAAAGGGAAGGCAGCACTCTCAGACATCTAAAACATGTTCACTGTGGAAAAATTAATGTAACAACGAAACACGATTGAAGGCAAATCTTAGGCAACAGGGTACATCCCCATTAAAATGAAAACTTCATTTCTAAGGAAACATTACCTCAAGCGTCTCCTCCTGAGTTCGCGTGATGTTCCACCTTCTAAACTCAAAGTCCGAGAAACAGCACTTCTCCTAGAAGACGACGATGGATGTGATATAGTCAGATCAATCTCTACAGCACTATCGGTTGACAGGTTATCCAAGTGCACAACAGTAGTAGCAACGGCCCTTTGAGAAGAAGAAGACGATGAAAGTGGCAGAGGCGGATTCATCTCTGCATTCTGGGGTTCTGGTTGAACGTCAGCAGTACTGGCAAGAAACGTATTCCTTTCTTGATTATTTGATAGAATTTGGGCATCCGCCCTCCTCAAAAGACGGTCGTTGATGTACGTCTCAAGATCCTCAACCAACCTTTCTGCATTATTTAGAGCAGACGAAATGGAAGAAAGCGAAGCCGCGCTTTCAGAGATTACCCTAGAGAAGTGGCGAGAACGATGTCGACGACTACCCCCTGCCTCTGAACTGTGTAACGACGGATTGGTTTCGGAAGCGGGTCCTACACTGTTAAGACCTTGAAGAAGAGGGTTTTCCCCAATAGAACCGATTCCGATCCTAATTCTTCTAAGTGCTTCCGCTACAGGAATATGAGAGATCCCCCTGATAACCCTTTGCTGCCTGATACTCTCTACTCGGCGAGCTCGAGGCCTTGGAGGTATTTTCACCCCAGACTCCAACTTCAAGACCGGTTGATTCTTTCCATTGCCATAAATCGGCGTAATACTCGAATCGGTCACCTCTCCCTTGCAAACTGGACACTCTTTTGCACTTGAATCTACATATGACAACTGATAAAAACAACTCCAACAAAACAAGTGACCACAGCAAGTCAAAATAGGATCTCTTGCCATATCCAAACATATATTGCAATCAAAGAAACCACCACTATCATCCTCCTCACCACCTCCATCGTTATCCGTCTTCTTGGAATCCAAATCCATCTCCAACGCTTTCGCCAGCTGGCTAATATCCCTCTTGCTGTTCCTCCCTCTCTCATAACCAGCCCTTTCTTCCACACCAACACCACCATTTACAATTCCTTCCACAACCCTATCCCTATCCCTATCCCGTTCTCGATCCCCAACACCACCATTCCCCCCTTGATTCTGGCTTCCTGCTTCGATCACCGTCGTCATGTAACTCAATTCCGGATTGTTCCTAGCCTGCCGCCACCGCTGGCGTTGCCTAGCCCTAGCCGTAACCGCTTCAAGCTGCCTAATTCGGTCCTCGATCCTACCGTGCGCGGTCTCCAGTTCATTTAACAAAGGTCCATATCCAAAAGGAGGCGGTGGTTGCGGTGGTGGTGGTGGTGAGGGGTCCACTAAAGGCTCCTGGTTCAAATCAAGGTCCATAACCATTTCATCGTTCATATCATCCGCCATCTAGGTCAACAGATCCCTAAATTTTTCCCTAATTCCACAAATTCCTTAACCTAGAACACAAATTAAGACCAAAATAAACATCAGATTGTCACAAGCAAGTGTATTTTTTCATGAATTGAAAGGAATATAGAAATATACATACATATATGTTATGGAATTGCAAAAGCAGACCTGATTTCAATTCATGTGGAATTTTTCTGAGGTTTGTTTGCTTTTTTGTGTGTTTGTTTGTTGTTTTGAAGGAAAGCGTACAGATCTGGTGGAATTAGGAGAGTATTTGGTGGAAGGTGGCGGAGGAGGGCGGCGATGCGGTGGCGATTGAAGAAGAGATAGAGATAGAGAAGATAATGAAAGCACATGCCATGGGCGCACTTTTGGAGCTTCTTTCTTTCACTGGTAGACGTAAAATATAAATATGATATTTTTGCTACACGGAACGAGGCTGGCTTACGAGTACGTCGTCGTATTGGTTCTTAAAACCAGCCGTACACGTGCATGTATCATGAGTTCTAATATTGTAATAATATTATGTGGAAAATTTATTCAATAAAAAATGTCAACAAATTATGAGATATTTATAAAGTAACGCCATCCACAGCCGTACAGGTCATACCACCTGTATAGGCTGCTACAGCAGCATTAAATCAGCTTTACCATCATCTTATCACTATCTTACCATGGTCATACCACCTGTATTATTTAAATAATAAAAAATATATATATTTTTTGTATGTATATATATGTGTGTGTGTTTGGGATTTGTTGTTGAACGGTAAGGAGGCATCGCTCGGGCTCTCTACCGCTGCCCTACCGGCACACCTCGGCGGTGTTACCGCCGGTAGGGGCACGGTACCGGCCTACTTACCGGTGGGCTGCGCATGGCCTAAAGGATTAGTTTTATCTTGAGGTGTTCACGTGGCTGGGGCGGGTAGAGAAGTGAAAGTTTTGAGAACCATATATGATATATGTAATCGGTATTTAATTTTACTAGTCGAAACCGAATCGTGTATGGTATTTGATCGAATTGAATCGAAAAGAAATGAGTATTCAAGGTGTGGTTTACGGTCATCCGCATTTTATCGAATTTTTTGATGTATACTAAAAGATGAAGTTATTTTGTGGCAAACTAAAATAGTTAACACTAACAAATATTAGAAAATGAATATAAGAGTATGGAGGATTTGTCGTCGATACATGTGTGCAAAAACGATCTAGATCGAATCTGGCTGACAAACCAATGACAGTGAGGGTGAACGAAGAAAACACAACATGTGATGGAGATTTTCTTAAGATTAGTATTTTTATTATTATTATTATAAAGTATTAATAAATATATTTTTCTTAATAAACTAAATATATACGGAGCGGAGCGGGTATCCGTGGGTAGTAAATTTAGAGAAGTGAACCCGACTTGCGATTCAGGGGTACCCTTATTTTTGGGTTTTTCACGTTACAGGTTGCTCAGGCTTCGGTTTTCTCGATTTCAGATCCTATGGTTCAGTTCGGTTTGATTTTTTTGACACCCTAGTTTTATCAAAACATCTCCAACAATATTTTTAAAATAAAGAACACATAAAATATTATGATTTTAATAGGTTTTTTCCTTAAAACTATCTTTAAAATGAAGGAAGTAAGAGAAAGAATATTTTTTCTTCAAATATGAAGATAACCGTAAAATGAATATCAATGAACAGAAAACCTTAAAAATATAATACTTAAAGAAAGAAATAATATATTAATATATAAATAGAATATTTTAAAAATATAATCAACGTTGAAATCTTTAAATGAAAAATCTCTTGAAGATGAATGTAATTGTTTTTGGAGATTTAACCTTTTGTTCTTTACGGATTTACTTCTTTGTTCTAATATGTATGATCATACTAAAAATAGATATAGTTCTAAATATTTATGATGATTATACTTTTAGTAGTAGGATATATTTCGTTTATCCAAAAATTCATATGTGAATTAGTTGATTAATTTATATATGAATCATAATTGTTCATATTTGAATCAGTTAAAAGTGTTTATATATAAATCAATTAAAATTAGTAATATGTGGATTACACGAGTTCATATATGAACATATTGTTCGTATGTGAATCATACAGGTTCATATATGAACCTCCTTTTCGCCTATTTGTAAAATTTATGAAAATACCGCTGTACTTTTGGCATAGTCGTAATTTTCGAATAGTCAACGCCGCAATTCTTAACTAGTTATAGACACAACTTTTGACTAGCCAAATTCGATCTTTAAGGTTTATGGTTTATAGGATACAACTATCCATTTGTGTTTTTGCACGAGAACATGAATCTATAGAGTTTCATTATGTGTTCATGGATGAGTTTTGGAGAGAAAACTAGGGAAAAAGGGAAAGCCACGTAAGTTTTTATATCACGAAACCTTACATAGATTTCCCCGTATACAGGGTCGTGAGACTCTCTGTTCAATGATCAAGAGACCTCAAGGCCCTATCTTTAAAATTAAACTAGTTATTAAGAGCCCGGGCTTCGCACCGGTTTATAAACTGTGATAGATTTGATAATAAGTAGTAACATGAATTTATATGAAACATAAAGTTTATATATGTTGTCATATGAAAGGCTTAATAAAATAAATAAAAATATTTAAAAATAAAAATATATAAAATTTTAATTCTAAAAGATTTTAATAATACTAACAATTACCAGGAAGCCAAAAAACTGTTCATGAGCAGTAGCTACCAACAATTTAACTTATTTCAGCCAATATAGGATATATGACTAAAATGTAAAATGAAATATAAAAAACTAAAAGATATAAAGTAAATAAATAATATAGGTTTAGGGGGCTAAAATGTAATTTCTACAAATGCTGGTAGCTGCTGTTCATGAACAGTGTCTTGGCTTCATATAATTGTATTACAGTATAATAAAATAATTACATCAAAAAGTATTTAATATTAGACTCATTTCGAAAGCATCGACGATACGATCATAATGACACAATTTTTTAAATTAAAACGTAATTTTTAACATATTCTAGCGAATATACGGTATATTACTAAAATGTAAAATAAAATATAGAAAACTAAAACGTATAAAGTAATAAAATATTATAAGTTCAGGAGGCTAAAATGTAATTTCTGCAAATGTCAGTGTTTTGGCTTCATATAATCGTACTATATATATAGTATATAATAAAATAATCAAATAAAAAAATATTCAATATTAGGCTCATTTCGAACGTATTGACGATACGATTATAATGGCGTAATTTGTTAAAACTAAAACGTATTTTTTAAACATATTTCAGCCATATACGATATATAACTAAAACGTAAAATGAAATATTGAAAACTAAAAGATATAAAGTGAATAAATTATAACTTTAGGGGTCTAAAATATAAATATAGAAATGTTTATGAGTGGTGTTCATAGTTTCCTGGTAATTGTTATATATATATACTAGTTACTTCTCAAGGTCGTGCTGAGCACGACCCACGACGGATTGCTAGGTTGTACAAAAAAAGAAGGCTAAACGTTATAATTTGATGGATTATTCAATGTACGATGTCGTAAAGTTTTCAACTACACAAGTATAGATAAGAGAACTTGAGCAGGGTGGGAACCGTGTCGTATTCGGGTTGGGGGTCAGAAAGACTCAATTCGGACACGAGCCATTTAACTAATCGTATTGAAATCTTCAACTCTAACCGACGACCTCTTAACTCGTTTAACTATACGGGTTGACGGATCATAAGTTGACATATTATAAACAAGTTTGCAAGTCATAAATGGGTTGTCAGCTCAAATACAGTCTACTTCAAAATTTCAAATATAACCAAGTTTGCTAATTATAAGACGCTAAATTGAAATTGAAAGGTTAATACTCAAAAGTCACAATGAAAATATAAAAAAAGATAAACGGGTTGACTCGCAAACCCATATACCAACTCAAACACGACCGACGAAATAAACGGGTTGGCGGGTCACAAAACTCAACCAAACCCCATACCATGCTACAAAAATATCAAGTTAATCAAATCCTAGGTAAAGAAATAGAAGAAATTGATGCATACCACACTTTTTGCGATGGAAAAAATTCTCACGAACGCCGACTCTAGAAAAAAAAAACAAAGAACTTGGAGTGTAATACAACATATGAACAAAGAAGCCGTTTACTTAAACACTTACCTAGTAAGCACTTACCGGTAAAACCGAACACTATCTGCTGTATCAAACAATATTTTTAGTGTCTCAAAACGGTATCCTATGCGACAATTTACCCGCTAAAGGATTACCTAGTAAGATTTGTCAATCTCAGTTACCGGGTAAGACCCTCGGTTCATGCACCACTCTTAAAGGGTAAGATTCTAGTTCTTGTCATGTTCATCCCATAAGGTAAATTCGCCTCTACAATGTGAAAGCTAGCATCAATTAAACAAAAACCTACTCATAGAATTCAAAGGATATGAATGGATTTAGTTCATACATAATCATCATAGAATTTAGAAGTTTCGTCTCCCATGTTGACACCACAATTTGTGCAGACACGAGCAACCTAGACAACCCATAAATCTAGATATAGTACGAAATAAATTGAACAATTCTAGTTTGAGTCACATAAATATACCAGCTACTCAGTGTCACAAACTGAACGAATGACCTGCAACAGACAAGAATGTTGTCACAATCGGAAGGCAGAAAACACTTCATGTTAGCAATGTACTGATGTAACAGAAAATCATTCAATCAACATATAGTTTAGAAAACAGTTGTATCAAATCAGCATTGCACGTGCCAAGATAACAACGCTATTTGAATGGAAAATTTTCCCACATAAAAATTGGCATTCACATCTAAGCAGGGAAATGTATATTTGCACCCAAGATCAGTAATGATTCAAGTTAAAATCTAGAGAGCAAAATGGAAAAAACATGTCAGTCACTTGAAGGGGCAGGAGCAGGAACAGGATGTTCCATCCTGTCTATTTCTTAACAATCCTAATAATTCAAAGGAATGTTAATAATCACTATTTTTAGCAAACAATTAGAACAAGATTCAAGTAATAGCTCATATATGTTCACCGGCTGATCTACACACACCTGGTTATCTACGTAGGTCTGTTAAAATTAGTCAAGTTGGTTTGGTATACATCAAAGAAATTCCAGTTGGCTAAAGTTGGTCAAGTTGGTTTGATCTACAACACTCTTTCTATTTGTGTTAAAATTCATCAAGTTGGTTTGGTATACATCAAAGAAATGCCAGTTGGCTAAAGTTGGTCAAGTTGGTTTGATCTACAGCACTCTTTCTATTTGTGTTAAAATTCATCAAGTTGGTTTGTTGCTTTAAAAGAGATCTAATGGTTGAAACCATGGAATTGTCGGTTAATAAACTTCTGAAACGAATAAATGGGAGTCACTTAACTTGTGAAAAACAGAATATTTCAGAACCGAAAGCACAAACATGTGAATCCACCGGCCTTTATTATCAATCAAATATATAGTACTAATTGGTAGAACAAAGCATCAAGATCATCTAATTTAATTAATGAAAAGCAAAGAATCTTTCACCTCAAAATTTGAGAGCAAAGACGGAGATCAATTCCAAATAAATCCGCTGGAAAAAACAAAGATGAAACCTATATTAGCTCAATGAATATATCACGGTAGAACTCTAAATCAAGTTGCAAGTGAATAGGGGGACATACATGAAACAATGACTATATAAAAGCACCATTATATACACGAAAAGGAAGGCAATAACATGATTTGTGTATTAATCAACCTGAAACCTGACTGACATGATGAAGAAGAAATCGAAGAATCATTGTTATTCTAGCATATATAGAAAAACAAACGATATATAAACGAAAGTAACTAACATTCTTTTCAATTACTAAGTAACTAACATTCTTTTCAATTACTTAATAAGAAAAGTGAATGAATTTATTAATTGCACTTTGCTAAAGGGTATTGTAACGGTAGGTATATCTACAACAAGCTATAAAGTTCTATAGGAAGATGTAGAGTAGATCGATGGAGTTGGTCACAGATAAGGATCATAGCGGATGGATTATAGCTAGCTTGAAAGTTTTGTGTAGGTATATCGACATCCGCTATGATCCTTATCTGTGACGAACTCCATCAATCTACTTGTGTGCATATGTTGAATTGACATATAAATCTTCCCAAACAATGACATATAAATCTTCCCAAACACTTGTGTGCATATGTTGAATTGACATATAAATCTTCCCAAACAATGACGTACACATAGACAAAATCTCATGAACATTGATCTAAACAAAGAAAATTTTCCATTAAAAAAACAAATATGTTAAAGAAAAGAAATACAGAAAGAAAGCTACTTCCTAAAAAGGCTTAAACAGAGCAATGTAGTGGGAAACTTGGAAACAAATATACATTATGCAGCAAATAATACTTAGAAATAAAAAAGAAAACAACTTATAAGAATAAAGATGTGCTGATGGGAAAAGGGCAGCAAGAATAGATTGATTTACGACAACAACTTTGGTGTAATCTTGTAGAGCATTCAAGGGCTCGGGAATCTGATTACTAAGAAGTCAAGTTTAAAACAAACGATTGTACCAAAGGTACCTCATGGCCAAAGCCCATCGATGGGCCATAATGGCAAAGACGATTTCATGTTTCTTTGTTCAAAGCTGAAAAGTAACAGGAGACACATAACAAATGGAAATCATGAGACATTAGAAAAGAGAAATCGAAGAACTAATAAATAAGCAATCATAAAACTAAGAAGGGAGAAATCGAAGATACCAGAAGAAGAGCAATCGGCCTGAAGAAATCAAGAATAATACCTCTGGTGAAGAAGAAAGAAATCGATTAGCAGCTATCTACCAAGCGCCGCCATCTTCAATCCTCCCCTGCCATTCCTTTCTGGAGAAAACTTATTTGATAAGAAGAAAGCAGAAGTCGGTGAGATTAGGGAAAATAGAGTCATGACTCATGAGAAAGAAGAACACGTGTCTGAAGGTAAGATCGCCAGGTGGGGTGCGAGTGGGAGAGAAAGCTAGAAGACGCGCTCTGTCGTGAGAGCATATCGCGCGACCCCAAGAGGGGTGGTTTTGTTATATAGATAAGATATAATATGCCTATGCCAACCACAAAGCCCAGTCCAAATGCTTTAGAAGTGCTTTTGTCCAATTTGATAGGGACTAGTCATATAAACCTATTAAAGTTTCCCTTTCCTTCTTATGAGAGATCAAATCCCTTTATAAAATCCCAACGCTAACAACACCCAAATAATTGCAGTTTTACGGTTTAGGTTAATACTTGACAAAAATCAACCATAGAGGTGTTTTTACCCAATTTAAATGCATTCATCCACCTTAAACCATACTAGTATCATTAGCTTATCAAAAACGTTACTCAAACCAGGGGCGGAGTTGAATTGCACACGATGGCACGTGCGACCGTTGCATTCCTTCGTCGTAGTGTAAAAAGTTATGGTGCCACCGCATCCATTTGTTGTGTGCCACCATATATATTTTGAAACTACAATAAGAACATAAATTCTCTTTGATAGAGTTGGTTAGTTACTTGCCTTACAAATAAGAGGTCATGGTTCAACTCTTGTTAGAAACATTTTTCTTTGTCAAAGTTATCTTATATATGTTCTTTATAGTTAAACGGTACCATCATTTATCAACTTGTCAAAAAGCCTTACATTGATAAATTAGTCTCTCAGAATGAGAAATGTTGTTGCTACTTTTTTTTTTTCCTTTCTTGAATCAATTGCTTGAATAAGAAAATGACTTCAAGCTCCCACCCTCTTTTCCATTTAATCCAACCTCTAGAATACAACTTTCTAGAAAAGTTTTCATAAAATAACGATCCTTCTAACTTATCTCAATATCTTGCTTCATTTTTGTTGTTGTGATCCACCCATTTGTTTCATGCCTAAAAACAAAGACACGGTTACATTCCATAACAAACAAATTAGAAATCGGTCGTATAAAGACATACATATTAATGAGAACATCCATAGAAGCAAAAACTAATATGCAAACACATAAAACCGACATAGAAATCAATGTATAAAACACATAAAACTCAATGTATAGAAAAATCCCAAATAACATCCATAGAAGCAACAAAAAATCAATGTAGTAATTCAATATACAAACACATAATTTGATCGAAAGTTAAGCATGAGAAGTGTGTCACCTTAAAGAAAGTAGTGATTTCCCATTAGTAAGTATCTCATGGTAACTACTAATGTGATCCAATTAAACTAGATTTGCATGACAAACTTCTTTACACTAAATGTGAAGCCCGAAAATCAAAGTATAAAACAAGCAAATTCATTCAGACCCATAAGTCAGCTTTTCAAAGGGAGAAACCGATACTTTTATGCATACACATAAAAATGGATGTTCAAACACATTAGGATCCCAGAGAACACCCCAAAGAAAAGAAAACCGATTCAAATTTTATTTAGAAAAGGAAATACGATTGCCAATCTACACATAAAAACTAGGGAAAATTCAATACCTTAATTTGTAGATGAAAACCGTACGATTACAAGAAACATCGTAAATATTTCTCACACCATTTATTAATCAACAAGAAACATCCTAATATTACATAACAAACAAACAAACATATATATACACACAAACATAGTGTAGTGTAGGGGGATCTTGATGTCATAAAAAGCATAATGCAAGGGTAGGCATGGTAAACCAAACTCTAATGAGTTGACTTTACACAAATAATTGCCCTATAAGTCAGCTAATAGACTTCATCAAATAATTTGAAGTCAACCAAAGAATATATAATAACAAATAGTTACCCTTCTTGACCAAGTCCCCTCTATTGGATTATGATTTGGATTTGGATTCCAATTCCAGTTCCCATTCCCATTATCATCCTTGTGTATATACATCCAATTCTTCCCAAAGATCTCCAAGAAAAAAAGGAGAATGATGGATTCCGGGTACAAGCATTTCAGCCACACGCACAACCTAACGATGCACGAACTTCCCGAAGGGGCCGAGGTCTCGTGCTCCGGCTGCAACTCTTCGGCCGCCCAAACCGTGTACGTTTGCTGGCAATGCAACTTCTTCTTACACGACCAATGCTTTCACGCAACCCGATCACGGAAACACCCGTCACACCCTTCTCACCCCCTCACTCTGGTCCCTTATCCCACTTACCCTTCCAATTCCTTCTACTGCAATTCCTGCACAATCATCGGAACCGGCTTCTCCTATTCCTGTTCCCATTGCGATTTCGATCTCCATATCCAATGTGCTTATTCCATTCAATCCCATCAGGTCATCACTACTCCACACCCACATCATATTTCTTACCCAAATCAAGAAATAGCATTGCCACCATATTTGCATGCTCAAAATACTTCCTTGGTTGTCCCTAATTCCATTCCGGTTCCCACTCCCATTCCGATTCCGGTTCATACACAATATCAAACAACTATCACCCAAGATTCTTATATGGCTCAAAATGTCATGCCTTTTACAGTTCAAAATCCCATTTCTAGTGCCCAAAATGCATGTATACCTCAAAAATTTAGTGTTTCCACACAAAATTCATCAACACCTCAAAATAAGCCAAGAAAAGAAGGGATCAAACACCATAGCCACCCCCATGGTTTACTTTTAGTGAACCTAAAAAATGGCAAAAAGAAAATGGTTTGCTCATGTTGTCAAGAAACTCTAGTTAGGAAAGGTTACGCATGTGTCGAAGAAAACTGCGACTTTCATCTTCACGAATCTTGCTTCGATCTAGACAAAGAGATTCGACACAAATCCCATCCAGACCACCCGCTTGCCCTTCTCTCCTCATCGCCATACGACAACGAAAATGGGACGTTTACTTGTAACGCGTGCTTTAAAGAAGGTACTGGTTTCACCTATCACTGTTCGACCTGCGAACATGACCTACACGTAAAGTGTGCACACTTGAAAGAAACGGTGAAGCGGGATGATCACGAGCATGTGCTTAAGTTGTTGTACAAGTGCCCGTTGAAGGGAGATGAGTACACGTTTTATTGCGATGTGTGTAATCGGGTCGTGCCTAAGGATCACTGGACGTATTACTGCGAAGCGTGCGACTACGGTACTCATTTGGAGTGTGTGGATGGTGAAGTGTGTGATGAGACAAGTGAGGATCATGTTGTTGATGTGAGAAATAACATGGAGAGGCTTGAGGAAGCTATGGAGATTGCTAGGATAAATGCTATTACTCATGCAAGCATTTTATTTTAAGCTATATTTGATTGTTGTATATGTATTTGTGATGCAGGTTTTAATGAGTCTATTATCTAGTACCTTTATTTTTTATTAGTGGCTCCACAGATGTATCTAGGTGTGTTAAAAAAAAGTTAGGACCGCTCAAACCAGTCGAGCCAAACCGTTTTTGGCAGTTTGAGCGGTCTAGTCTGATCTACAAGATAGCCAAACCACTCAATCCAGTTTGGTCTGTGGGTTGACCATTTTTTTTGAGCGGTCTGGACTTAAACGACCGCCAAAAATACACATGTATCAATTGTTATATTTAGTTTTCATGTTGTAGATTCAACTTTTATGGCCCAATTTAAAAAAGTTCTTCCACGACATTATGTTTTTAGTTTTCATTTTCTCACTTAATTGTGTTATCTAAATTGACAAAATTCTGAAATCCGTCAAAAATTAAATCTAAAATTGTAAATCGTGCTTAGACTTGCTCAATGATTGTCTAAAATTTAACTATTGTTGGTGGACTATCTTGTTTAACTTTTTTTTTCAGCTCCTAGATGCTTTTTGTAATTTTATATAATGTTTCTCTTATAATTTGGTATACTACCTGATAATGTTTTTTGGAAGAGGTATCCTAGACCACATTGGGCCCAGACTAATCCTCGGCAATTTTGGGCCGAATCCCGACTGCTAAAGCATGCAGCCCGGGGTCGAAACCCCCGTACCTACTACCTGATAATGTTGTATTGGTAGAAATTTTATTTTAGGTATAGATTTTAGGTATTTTTAGTTTTAAACTCATAAAAGGCCTAAACTGTCTGCCGGTCAAACCAGACCGCCTTTTTGTGGTTCTGTTTGACCGGTTGGGTCACTTGGTACCAAACCGCTCGGTTTGAAATTTTACTAAACCGCCATTGTGGTTTGGCGGGTTAAATCGCCCAAACCGAACCGCAAACACCCTAATGTTCACCGAACCATGTAAACATATTGTTGTCTCTTAGAGGTTACATAATTGTAGCATTGGTACATGTAGCGTTGCGGCATTGACACTAAAAACAAATCTTTCACTGAAGCCTTTAATTAGCCAATTAAGCCCATGGATATGAGTCGACTATCCTACATTCGAAGAACTTATACCAAAGGGTAATTGACCGAACAGTATCCGGGTTACTGATAAAAACCCATCCTTCCTGAAACAAGAAAGGAGGTCAAGGGTTCAAGCGTCACCAATGATAGCCAGGGTATAGTCCAACCACATAATTATTTTCCTCAATGCAAGTTAAACAAATCTGTATATGGCATTAAACAAGCTTCAAGACAATATATGGCATATACAATTGACAAATAAGTATGTTAGGAACTCTTTAATCAACAACATTCCAAGTCCATTGAAAGAAAAGACAAAAGCTTTAATTAGAGGCTAAAAGTCAATCATCCAGCTATCTAAGTATGGACCTTAGAGTCTATTATTGAACTCAAAACTCTCCATAAAAGCATCTGACTTTTATTAGTTGACCAAGCCTGGTTGCAATTCCATTGCCCAATCCTCAAACTATTGCCATTTTGAAAGAGTTGACCTTTTGACTTTTTATCAGTTGACCCAGCCCACTTTTCATTCCTATTTACAACATGGCACATACAATCCTATATTCCTATTTGCATCCATTTCATCCCATTAACACCAACACCCATAGAACAAAAATAAGAAAGATGGATTCTGGGTACAAACATTTCAGCCATGCTCACAACCTCATCATGCACCAAATACATGAACCCGCAAACATGTCGTGCACCGGCTGCAACTGTTTGGTCATGGGGACGATATTCGCTTGCTGGCAATGCAATTTCGTGTTACACGACCAATGCTTCCGTGCAACCCGGTCCCTAAAACACCCATCACACCCTTCCCATCCTCTCACCTTAGTTCCATACCCAACTTACCCCTCCAATTCCTTCTACTGCAATTCCTGTAAAGTCACCGGAACCGGACTATCCTATTCCTGCTCCGATTGCGAATTCGACCTTCATGTCCATTGCGCTCATTCCTTCACAACCCAATACTCATGGTCAACAAATGGTCTCACAAAGTGCTCAACATGTGGGCTTTGTTTCTATTGCACACAACTCGATTACGAATCCCCATTATCCTCTTCCATGGCTCCTAATATGCGGGCGGAAGAATCTGCTTCTATAACGGATTCGGATGTTGAACATATCAAAATGAACCGGCTAAGGCTTGAGATTGCGAGGGAGGAGTATAGAATAGCTGCCATCGCTCGTCAAAATTGCTTAGACTCGATATAGTATGGTTTCGGAAAATGGGAATTCTGGTTCACAGATAAGACTGATTGTAACACATTTGTAATGTTTATTTTTTTTCTTCACTCTCATTTGTAATGTTTTCTTTTCTGTTGTTTCAGTAATTTGCATATGAATACTTAATTATAATTGTTTCTTTTTCATAGGTTTTTCTTATTACCATTTCTTAGTATTTACTTGCTTTAGTATATACCATCATATAAGTAGATGGTATTAAGATCATATTTACTTCAAAAGTGCATTTTATTGCTAATAATTAATATTATAGGTGTCAAGTTATATATGTGTAATTTTTAAATTAAATGATGCCTACTTCATGCACATATGTTTATATATGTAAGTTAACAATAATATGCATATTACTATTTTTCTAAGCAAGATGGGTTTATAAAAGTTAAGCAAAATTTATATCCGTTTACTACGAGAAAACAAACACTTTTCTAACTAACTGATTTTTTGTATATTTCATCCAATTAACATCAGTATATAAATACGGATTGTTCTTCCAACCCAATCAAATCGGTGCCATAAAAATCATTATTATATATATAAAGAGAGGGAGGTCATATGAATACCTAAAAAATGAAAAAACTAATGAATTCATAAAATCAAAACGGCATGTACATGTGCATACGGTAATTTAAATCGTTTTATGCACGAGTGCATGTTATAAATTACTTGTATACATGTGCATATTGTCCACGTGAATGGTCACAAGGGTATTCCTTAGTTTTTCTAGTTTACCTAACCCCTTATACATATACATATATAGAGGTGGGTTCATACGAGAATGAGGTCAATTTAAAAAACGCGATACATTCTCAGCCACACATTTTCGGTTACAGTAGATGTGATCACGGAGGATTGACGTGATTCCATAAAGGGTGGAGATGATTAAAGGAGGGTGACCCGGTCAAAGCCGCCTTTATTGACCGGATGAGTAGTTGAGAATCGTCCACGCGTTTTCTTAAAAATTATGTTTCTCGCATGAACCTTTCTCTCTCTATATATAAAGAGATGAGAGCATTTGACCCAGTCCTATTATTGTTTGATCAGTTTACTTCCATTCTATTGGTAGTGATCAGCCACCATAGAAGAACTCCTTAGATTACAATTCACAAAGTCAACTTCTAGACAAGAAGAATCTCTAGGTGGAAAAAGTTGGCACAATCTGACCAATTCCAAGCCTACTTGCACCAGAAATTCTGTTTAACCATCTTCATATACCTTCCTTCCCAGTGCACCCACAAAGACATTCAGGCAGAAACAGAAATGGATCATGGGTACAAGCATTTCAGCCACTCTCACAACCTGATCATGCACCAAATGCCCGAAGGCGTTCAAGTCTCGTGCTCCGGTTGCAACTCTTCCGGCACCACTGGCACCGTATACGTCTGCTGGCAATGCAACTTTTTCCTACACGAGCAATGCTACCGGGCAACCCGGTCCCTAAAACACCCTTCACACCCTCCGCACCCCCTCACTCTGGTTCCTTACCCAACTTACCCTTCCAATTCCTTCTACTGCAACTCCTGTGAGATCATAGGAACCGGCTTCTCCTATTCCTGTGCAGATTGCGAATTCGACCTTCATGTTCAATGCGCTTTTTCCATTTCCACTTTCCAGACAGCTCATCAGTACCCCACAAATTCTTATTACAATCCTCACCAAGAACTAGTTCCACCAGGCTGGAATGGACAAAATATTAACATGGCTCAAGATGTCCCCTTTGATTCTTTTCCCTATAGTCTTTCAAATCCACCTACCTCTGTGCAAATTCCTTACATGGCTCCAAGTGCTCATTCCGTTTCCGTTCCTAACCCCATAAACGGTGACCAATATCATTCCACAGGCCAAGATCTAGCTTATGTTTCCATTCCACCCGTCGGCAGAATTCGGTTATGAATGCCCAAGAACCATCCAGGGTCCAAAACGGACCTTCCGTTTCTGTTTCCATTCCCACTAGTTCTCAGAATCCTATTGCTGGTGCCCAATATTTTTCCATGGCTCAGACTGGACCTTCTGTTTCTATTCCCAATAGTTCCCAGAATTCTATGGCAGGTGCTCAATATCCTTCAATCCCTCAAAATGGGAACCTGCTGTTTCCATTCCCACTAGTTTTCAAATCCAGTAACTAGTGTCCAATATCCTTCATTGGTTCAAGATGCTGCTTCTTTTCTGTTCCTACCAAAACTCAAAGTCCAATTACTAGTACCCAAAATTCTAACATGGGTCAAAAGATTACTCCTATTTCCATTCCTGCTGCTTCTCCTGATGATCAAACGGAGAGTCGTGTTGAATCTGGTCAAAACCGATTGAGCGATAAGGGAATCATGCATTTCGGTCACCCCCACAATTTACTTATAGTCGACTTAAAAGATAACGAGGATGAGGTTGTTTGTTCAGGGTGTGAAGAGAACCTAACCGGGAAGGGCTATTCATGTGTCGAACCAAAGTGCGACTTCCATCTTCATGAAGCGTGCTTTCATTTGAAAAAAGAGATTGAACATAAGTCCCACCCAGAACACCCTCTAACTCTCCTCTCGGTAGCGCCTTACGACAATGAAAATGGTGAATTTACTTGTAATGCGTGCTTTAGTGACGGTACGGGCTTCACGTACCACTGTTCTATTTGTAAGTTTGATCTACACGTCCAATGCGTAAGCTTGCCTGAAACGGTGGAACGAAAAGATCACGAGCATGTGCTTAAACTGTTTTACTTGTGTCCGAAGAAAGGTGAAGAGGAGTTCTCGTGTGATGTTTGTCATGGGGCGATCCAAAAGGATCGTTGGGCGTACTACTGTGAATCGTGTAATTACTGCACGCATTTGGGTTGTGTGGATTGTGAAGAATGTGAAGGTGATAGTGTTCTTGATATGCAAATGCAGCTCCAGAGGCTTCAGTTTCAAGTGGAAATGACTCGACAGCAGGCCCAGTTGGTCGCTAGTATGGGTTCGAGCCTATTAAGCTTGGTATAAATACATCACCGGGGAGTCCGAATGCAACCTGAAGATGACTTTTTAGTTCTATTTTCGTGGTTCGTGTTCTTTGTTTGTTTGTGTTACAGAGGGATCATAAAGTACTCGTTCAAAGGGTTCAGTTATTATCGTCGTTGATATCTTAATTTTCTCTTTATTATGTTCGACCAACGTTCAACTCATGAAATAATAAAATGCAAGAATAGATCATAGATGATAATAGATCTCACTGCAATTGCTAGATGAAGAACTACCAGAAGGCTTCATAAACACCTATAAGCCTGCATCCCATGATTGTTAAATTGCAAGTGCCAAGAAAACCTGTCGACAAAGCAGTAACTTTTAGCAACGGAACGAACGGTATTTTCTGATATACATCACAACTCTGTTTTACGATTAAAGAAACCCAAAACACAAACATACAAAATATAACTCAAATCACAAATTTCGGTCCACATTTACCATTCAAAACCATCACTCGAAATCAAACATTTACTTGCAAATCTCACAAATATCATAGATCCACTCGGGTCGAAGTCGAACCAACGCTTAGCACACAAAAGAGGCCTCGACATGGTTATCGTCGCAATAAAGACCAGGGTTTTGAGTGAACCCCTGCTTCTTCAGCAGCTTCCGAGCCTTGGAAACGAGCTCGTGATTACTAACTTCGCCACCCGATTCTTCAATGATCGTTTGAATCGCGTTGCTAAGAGCCCCATAAGCTTCCTTTGCGTTGCCACCCGGGGTGGCATCAGCCGATGTTTCCTGGCTCTGGCAGCCGCTGATCAGAATGCCATTTTCCGGCATATCCCTGTTCTTTGATCCGGCATACGCATCTTCCTTGCTTCCAACTGATGTTTCCATCGCGGGTTTTGCATATTCCGAGTCGTTTTCCAGCTTTTGCTTTAGGAATTCCTGAGCCAGCCCCCCAACAATTCCGAAAAAACCGCCACCGCCACCGGATTCATCGTTGCCACCTTGGAATTTGCTTAAAAGGACATTCATGAACTTTTTCACCTTTGGACTCGAATCTTCACCAAATAGATCAAACAATGCCGGCCTGACGTTACCAACTTCTATATCTTCTTTGCCGGTTTTTTGTTTGAGTATTTCAAGGAGGGTCGAAAGGGGCAAAGATTTGTTCTTAACATGAAGATCTCCCTCATATGTTCCTTCTTCTTCTTCTTCGTCTTCTTGATCATGACGTTTATGGCGTAATGCAGACGGGAGGCGAATTCCGCGGGATTCTAGTGCATTCTCAGCGGACTTATGCAAGAAGCTTCTAAACCCAGAACCGGATCCAGTGCTCTCTTCTTGTTCTTCGTTGTCATTTTTGTAGCTCTCACCAATCTGTTCTTTAGCTTCATCAATTAGTCCACCACTATGGCATGAATCTGATACAATGGTTATTCTGCAGCCATGAGGAACTTGATCGACGATCTCCCTGAAGTCATCGTCTGTATATATACACATCACCCACACAAATACAATACCAAAGTCATTATCGTCGATCGGGTTATTTAGCTAAATGACTTTTAAAGACCGAATTTAAGAATCTAAGAGCATCTCCAACGAATATGCTATATTTTTTCTAAGATAAAGTATCACATGACAATCTCTACAAAATTACATAAAATTCCAACAATTACTCTATTTTAGAAAATCCAATTTTAATTGTATTATTAAAATATTCTATAAATTTATTACTAAATACACATTTACATTTTCTTTATAAAAAAGTATTAATACATTAACACACCTACGTTTTTAACTTTTTATTGTAGCAGAATGTTTTCAGCAAGAGCATATAGAGGCAGGTCAGATGAAAGCCATTGAGCTGTACAAAGATTAGAAGGTCATACTTCTAATTGAAAACTCATTTAACATTATGTATCCAAAGTACCTGTCTTGCAACCAAACAAGAAAGTTACTGTTTTGGATCTTTCTTATTTAAGGCACATTTGGATGAATGACCAAAACAGAACATGGTATGTTATAACAAATGACATAGCTTATGACGGCATTTTGTAAGGGATCTCCCCTGAAGAAAATTGAGAGATTGCATCAATGGAGAGAGATTGACATTTGATTATTTGATCCTTTTTGATCTTTAGCTTCATGAAACTTAACAAAATCCAATATATTTTAGAAAAGTAGATAAACATGTCACCATCTTTTCATATTCGACCAAAAAGGTTTATTAATTACATACCCTGTACTCTTATATACCTATCATTTCTTTTGGTTTCAATCAAATTACTTAACATAAATCATCATAAAACGGTTGAGTAACATTTTATCCATCAAAGTGTTCTTCCCCATCTCTATTTTACTTTATTTGACTAAAATTGGAGGGAAATGATGCAATCAGTGGAACTGTGAACATATAATTATGTCATTGACAATGACAAGTATAGTTATTCAAGCATATGGTGGAAGAAGGCAAGAAGCATGAAAGTAATTAACATTTTTGTGTATTTTGGCATGGATTTTTGGTGGCAGGTAGTTATTTGTAGCATGCAATACTACATTGGTTAACAGAGATTTAAAAAAAAGATCTTCCCTAGTTCTTTGAAAATTTTGCTGAAACTGCCTACAGCTTTCCTCTGTATCTAAAACAAAGCTACATCCAGAAGAATTTAAAGCACAGTCGACACGTTCATACGAGCCAATTTAACTCGTTTTATTTGACTTTCTTAAATTAAATGCAATTGATTGTCTTGGAGAAACAGATAAGGAACTCTATTGTGACCAAATGTCATAAAGCACATCCAAAGATCCCCTGCTGGCCATCGCTAAGCCAAGAAGGCTTGGAGCATCATGATCAAACTTTTACCCAATAGATTGTGCATAATCTTAGCTTTAGACACAAATAAAAGTAACACCAATTATCGGTTTGCTCCAATAGAAAGAAGGAGAGGCTATCATAATTCAGTTCCCTCTAGAAGGATCAGATATAACTTACTGAATTATACACAATGTTAGTGAAATTATACAGATCTAACGATGCCAAAGGAAAATCTCCCTAAAGGTAGGCAAGTTTCTACGATTGCACAAATGACGGCAATTCAGGACATGAAACAACTTTTTATGCAAAGATCAAACAATTCTGGACAAATGATCTATCATCTCTAACTTCTCTCAATCCAAATAACGAATCGAGAATCAATAACGAATGCACGATAAATCTAAATACCTAAAATCGACACATCATCAAACAGAGTAGATCTATCAACAAATTTCCAAAATTCAGCTATCTGAAGATATAATTCACCAAAATTAAAACATCATCTTCTATATCAAAATGAAAAACATTTCGTAAGTGATTAGGTTCATTGTAATGCTTACAGTTTTAATAAACATATAGACCATCTCTAACTACTTCAATCCAAATAAAACTGAATCTGAACGCCTAAAATCGACACATCAAACAGTAGATCTATCAACAAAATTCCAAAATTCAGCTATTTGAACATAAAATTCACTAAAACTAGAAACATCATCTTCTACATCAATTATCAAAAGCAAAACACAATCCGTAAATCGATGAAACGAAGCATCATACCAGTGATTAGGTTCATGTCGCAGGGGACGATACACTCATCATAACCAGTATCATCATCGTCACCGGTCTCGGCCGGAAGTCGAGTGCCGTGGCCGCTGTAATGAACGAAGAGGAAGTCTCCGGGCTCGGCCGATGCAACGAGATCGGCGAGAGCTTTGCGGATGTTACGGCCAGTAGGCTGAGTGTAGGAGTCGTCGGAATCGATAAGGACGTTGATATCGTCTTCGGAGAAGCCGAAGCGATCGATGAGGCAACGGTGCATCCGCTTGACGTCGTTGATGCATCCCCGGAGCTCCGCCTTGGTTCCGGCGTAGTTGCATCCGATCAGCACCGCCTTCTTCCCCATTCTTCTTTTTTTCGATCTCAATTATTGGATATGATCTGAGTGAGATTTCCACGTTTGGTGTCTTAATAGTTAATCCAACGACCCTTTTGACTTTGCTGGAATTCTTTTATTCTGCTGTCAAATACTCAAATTCTAATTGCAAAATTCACGAGATTTGGTTAATTTTTATTTAGAGATATTATTTCTAATAATTTTGGCATCCAATCCGATTAATGAATTAATCTAATTTGCTACATTATTGTCACATCAGCTTTTTGCTATCTTATCAAACCAACTCACTAAGAGAGAGGGGTGAGGTGAGGGGGTGTTGCCCGTCGGCGTGTAGAAGCCGAAGGGGATGGGGATGCTCGAAGCCGAAGCAACCACAATGACGTTGCCGAAGAACCCAAGCAACCTGATGCCAAAGCCGATCTCATTGGCTTGCCCATAGGCCATAGTAGATGGTCTAACAAATAATTTATAATATTATCATCCTATGCTCATTTTATTTATTTTGGAAATTTTAACGAAAATGTTCTAGATTCCGAAATTTTTTAAAAATATGTGTTTTTGAGTTATTTAAATTACTAAAAGCGAACATACCTAGCTATAGTGTGGTTCACTCTTCGAGTCTACAGTTGAGAATTGAAGTTCTCGATTTTGTTCATTCGGTCTCATTTGTTGATTAAGCTTAAAGCAACAATTGGAAGATATCTCTGGTGCATTAGAGTTTGCCATATCAACCTCGGACCTTTAGAAGTGGAGCCATGTTTTAGAATCAATAGTGGATCACCGATGTAATAACTTGTTTATTCTTTTAGGGACATATGGTGTTATTTGATCAAAGTTGAGGGTTTACATTGAAAAGTGACATAATTTATAATGAGTCACCATATTTTTCTTGGCTTAGTCATCTCATTATGTTTACGTGGGTGTTTTTCTTTAGGAGCAAAGTAAAGCATTTTCTTAGATGCTCCTTTAAATACTTTCGATGAAGGTTTCCATTTTTGAGTTTATATTCAAGCTATATTTTAAGGTTTAAGATTAGTTACGGTTGAGAACTCAAAGTCAAAGTATCATCGTGATTTAGGTGAGTTTTTCTTTTAACAGTTTCCGAACTGAAATGCATATGTTTATGAATGGTTTACGATTGTTAATAGTGTTTATGATATTTTATTACATATGATCTATTATAAATGCATGTAAAGTGGTTACTGATTTGTGGGTTAAAGGAACTTACACAACAGAAGTTTGTGTGCGTGTGAGACTGTAACGGTCCGCTCAGGGGGTTATATATAAAATTATTTTGGCTCACGGATATGTTTCGTGTAGTGGGCCACTGATATTGATTGCGATCTTATCGGGGTGTGCGTGTTTATGCTCATGGATATGTTCCGTGTAGTGAGCCACTGCTGGTATTGATTGCGATCTTGCCAGAGTGAGCGTTATTTTGGAAAAGCGACTGTTGTGGTTAGTTGCCTTGGGAGGGATCTAGTGCTTGCGGGCCTACGAAAATGATTATCTGATTAAAAGATTTTAAATATGGTTTATTGAACTGTTTATTGACAGGGATTTACTCACTAGACTGTATGGTCTAACCCTCATTTTGTTGTTTTCAAATTATGCATTTCAGGTGATTATTATATTGGGATTGCAAGCTTGAGAAGAAGGTAGTTAAGAGTGGATTAAGTTAACGGTTCGTTATTGGGAATTTGTTGTTTGCGGTTAGAATTATTTCTTTCTGTCATTGTATTTTAGACGATTCTAGGAAGATTGTTTAAGTTGAATTATTTTCGAATTGCTTATTAGTCGGTTTCCTGTATTTGTGGTTTTAAGGAGAATTTTGGAAACCGGGTCGTTACAACCGAGCATCAAGTTATCTACGAGGTGACCATCTTTGAGAAAAAAGGCCTTGGTAAAAGAAAGCATTTTCAAGAAATCAAAATTCTCAACATTTTTTTTGGGACGGCAGGTAACTCATGCACACGTTTCGACATAAAGCCAACGAGGTATCCAGGATTCATACGGGCACTGGATTAATCCTCGGGAATCATGGACCAACCAAAAGTCGACGTATGGTCAGGGTATCGCCACATATTCACCCCATGAATCGAACCCTGGTGGACAGAGATGTCATCCATTGTCCATCCCAAAAATGTTACTAACCATTAGACTACTAATGCGATCTCAAGATTGCCTTCATGCTCGATGAAAATCCTTTCTAGGAAATCAAGATACTGTTTCGATTTCTCCAATCCAAGCTTCCTAGTTAAATGATCTTTTAGTTCGGTATATGATTGATCCGTGAAAGCTTTTGTGGAGATTGTATATTTGATTTCTCAAAACAAAATCCACCTTAACCACAAAAAACCGTTAAATAGAAAGATTCACTAGACCCTAAAAAGTCCACTCTAACCACAAACTATAAAGTACCATATATATCTATTAATATCATACTATTCAATTAAAGTGTTATAATAATATGTAATTTTATTCTGAAATTATTAAATATTATTGCTTGAAAATAATGTGTTTAATGAAGTATCTTCAAAATTAAATGAAATTCTTTTTAACAAAAAAATATATGAAATAAATAAGTTATAAACTAAATGTCAAATATTAATTAATATGTTAGATACATCAAATGATAGAATAATTATAAAAACTTAACATATCAATAATGGTTAGGGTATAGAAGCCTACACATAGAGGCCAAGGACCATCTGTGTTATATGGGTTAGTCTGTCTTAAAGAATATAATTTCTTTAGTTTTATGTTTTAGTGATAGATTGGAGAAGAAAAATTCTTTATTTTTGTGCTTTAATGACGTGTCGAAGATGTTCTAAAGCACTTATAACATCATAGAGTTCTAATTTTACTAAGAAGCCTTTTAATTTGAACCATCTACAAAATCTGATCTTGTATAACAAATTTGGTTCATTCAATTGCAACCCACAAAATGTAATGAAACACGTCACAAGAACCCCCAATTAGGTTGTTGGTAAGAATTAACAAATCAAATGGTGGATTAAAGTTCCAACTAACCCTCCATTTAAAAACCCAATTCCCAACATTTTCAAATTCTAGTATGTCAATTCGTAAATAACAAACATTGAAATGAATCACATCTCACCATACAAACATTGAACAAAACATGTTCCACCTCAAGAATCTTCAAATACTCAAAACGTATCTTAAAAAAAGTAAAGATGAACATTGGTGCCTTAAGCCTATATCTCACGTACAAACATCAAGACTTTTCAAAACTAAGGACAAACATAAAGTTCATTGTGTTGAAAACCATTAACTATTGGTTTTTTTTTGGAAGAGTTATGTCAGACCACATTGGGCCCAGACTAATCCTCGACAATTTTGGGCCGAAACCCGACTGCTAAAGTATGCAGCCCGGGGTTGAAAACCATTAACTATTGTTAAAATGACAATTTAGCAATGAAATAAAATATGAACAAGGCAAGAGGGGTGTTGTTTAGGGGAAATTGGGGAAGCTGAGAGAAACAGAGAATGACTCGTGACATGGATGAGTCGAGAAGGGAGGAACGCAATGATGGCAATATCAGAAGGTCATGACTACAGAAAAGTAGCGAGAGAATAAACAAGGCTGAACCCACAAGGGAAGGACATGAGGCCTGGTTTGATTTTTGAGTTTTCAGATTTAATTCTATTTGTTTCTTGTTAATCATTGGTCGCATGGTATTCTCTTTAAATGTACATAAGCTTTAATTATGTTTTTTTTTACCACATCATGTTTAAATAATAATAATATCCACGATAGGATATATGTTTTTGTCCGTTCACAAATTCTTTTGTTAAATCTTGGTTTTTGTATACATTCATTTTCTGTTTTTTTTATCCATTCTATTTTTTATTAAATCTAAAAACATATAAGTCAAAACTAATAAGATATAAACTAATTAATATAAAATAGATATTTTTAATTTTATCTTACTTTTTTTTTCTTCGTAGATTTTTATACAAGTTTTAGATTATTTTTCAAATACTTTTCCATTTATACTAAAATTAATTTAAATAGTAAATTAATAATTGTGGTATAAGAAAAATTCAAGGCCTGTTATGCATACATGCATAATATGATTATTGAACATAAAAGATAACATATTGATCAATTAGATTAATGAAGAGATAGATAATTTACAAATATTTCAAGGTTCAATCTATGAATTTTAATAATGTATTTCAATGAAATTATAAATGCGCTCAAATGATGTTTATTCATGGGTGGACCTACTAAGAAGGGAGAGGGTTCCAATGCAACCCTTCACTTGATTTCTTAAAAAAGAAAAAGTTTACATTTTATAAAGGTACACCCGCTTGATTTTAATTTTGATATGATATATTTTAAAATGGAAATTGTAACCAAGACTTTAGCTTGGCGTAGTGGTTGTGGAAGCTGCGTAAGAGCACCTACCTCATTGCGGCGCCTAGGTGGGCGGTATGGCCCCTACCCGGTGTCCGCGTATCGTTGCACAACAACCCAACCCAACCCCCCTTCAACGGCTATAAAACGGTAACTTTATTTATTTATTTTTCTTTTTTACCTACATATATATATATATATATCTTTCAATCCACATAATTTACCTATCTCTTATTCTCATTTTATCGAATAGCTAGTTTTTTAATTTAAGTTTAATGTAATTTTAATTTTAATTTTTTAATTCTAATTTTATTGTAATTTTAATTTTATTTTAATTTTTAATTTTAGTTATTTTAATTTAAAGTAAATTATTTAATATATTTTAGTATTTAAAAAATAAAATGTGTGGTATGAGGGGTACGGTTAAGGATGAAATGGTATGATGGTGGTAAGATATTGAAAAGCTGATGTGACAGCTGAGGTGACAGCAGATATGAGTGGTATGAAGAGTACGGTTAAACATCCTTAGTTTGTAGTTTATAACATGCTTTTAATAATTAAATTGACGATTATTTTTGATGATTTATAAGACTTATAATTTTATTATTTTAAATATATTTTCTAAGATTTATATTATCAATTTTTTAACGTATTTCTTTTTTGTCATTTTAAAGTGATAAACTACTTTATTATCTAATTTTTATCAAACGCAACTAGCTTATCAGTCATGAATTAGTTAACCCATCATTCAAAAATATAGCCAAAATGTTGTTATATGATAAATAGGAAGTGAGAATGATTAATACAAAATTATTTACAAGATTTTAGGATTCAAAGATGCATCATCTATGATGAGTGTCCACCTGTAAAGAAGTTTGATTCTTGGTCTGTAGACGAGGCCGAAATCACAAACAAAGTCAAAATCTTCTACTCCAAAAATAGGCAAGCTGTCCTTTCGGGCTCTGGCCAGCTCCCTTTGCCATTTTTAATAGGGTTTTTATAAATCTACCCCCCTGCAAATTTACTGACACAGTTTATATACCCCCCTCTCACAGCATAACTTGAAAAAAAGTTTACATTTTACCCCCTGTAAATTTGTTTATAATTACACTTTATACCTTTTGGTTATTTATTTTGCATTTTCCATTTTAATAATATTAACACATATAATCGTATATTAATTAAAATACGTTAATAAAATACGTTTTAGTTTTAACAAATTATACCATTATCATCGTCTCGTCGATACGTTCGAAATGAGCCCAATATTGAGTATTTTTTTATTTTATTTTCTTCTTATACATAATGAAATTTTTTAATATGTTTAAATTAAATTAAATAACTTTTTTTTACAAAATTGTTTCATATTTTGATGTTCTTTACTTAAAAATAAAATGTTTTCAATTATTTTCCTGATGAAATTGATTTCTACATTCATAAGCTACCTTATCAATTAGCTTTTGCCAAACGCAACTTATTCACCAGCTACCTTATCAGCCATCAACTACCTTATCAGTCACCAGCTACCTTATCAGCCATCAACAAACTTATCAGTCACCAGCTGATACAGTTTACCAAACATAGCCAAAATGTTTTCAAGAATTTTCCCGATAAAATTGATTTCTTTTTTTTTTGATGAAAAGTTTTAATTTTAACAATCCATACTACTATAATCTTCTCGTCAATACTTTCGAAATGAGTTTAATTTTAAATACCATTTTGATTTAACTATGTATAATCGTCTCGTTGATACCTTCAAAATGACCTCAATATTGAATATTTTTTTAATGGTGTAACTTAAAACGTATTTTTTAACATGTTTTACTACGATTAACCAATACGTTATAGCGGCCTATATAGTAGCTAAATCAAAAAAATATTCAATATTTGGCTTATCTCGAAGGTATCGACGATAATATTATAATAGTGTAACTTATTAAAAAACACAAAAATATAAAACAATTTTATCAAAAAAATTACATAATATAATTTCATAATATTAAACAATTTAATGATGTATTATAAGATAACGAAATCCAAAAATATTCAATATTGGGCTCATTTCGAAGGTATCGACGAGATGATTATAATGGTATAATTTATTAAAATTAAAACGTATATTATTAATGTATTTTAATAAATATACGATTATATGTGTTAATATAATAAAAATGCAAAATAAAATATAGAAACTAAAAGGTCTAAAAGTAAATAACTATAAAACTTTAAGGATATAAAGTGTAATATTTTAAATAGAAAAATAATAAAAAAATCATCTGTGAGGGAAGGGGGTATAGAAAGTTGTAAGAAAATTTGCAGGGGGGTAGGGTTAACACCACCCTTTTTAATAATACCATAATTATCATTCAGATAGAGATATATATAGATATAGATGGATGCCAATTTCTTTTTTATCTCTTCTTCTTCTATTCTACTATATTCACTCTTGTTCCCATCGCCAAAAATCTAGGGTTCACAAATCATCAATTCAATTCAGTTCAGTTCAGCATGCGACCCTACTTATCCGGAGGTTCTGATTGGCACCTCCGTTTCAGAAGATTCAATTCGGTTTCTTTCTTTCTTTCTTTCTTTTCTCCATGGATTTCTTGTTTCTTTTCATTCAATTTTGTTTTCATTGCCGATTATATATAACAAAGTAGTATATACTAGTTTCACTGGAGGATTGTTTGTTAGTTAATCACTTCCTGAATTTATATCCAATTTATGGTACTTCAGTGGGAATTGAATTGTTGTTCTCAATGATTAAGCTTCAAAGTGTTCCTAGATTGATATAGTGGTCATTAAACCTTTTTCTGGAGTGTAATTTCTTCATGTTTTCCGGTGTATTCAGCCCAAAAAACAAAACCTAATGAGTTATGGATTTAAAAATTGCCTAAATTGGTGTAATTTGGGATTTTCTGAGGATGTGTTTGGTGTCCAAGCAATTTGTAGAATGCTTTTTCAAATGTTTCATGGGTGGAATTTCTGGTTTTTGTGGTCTGTTTCATGGGAGAATTAGGGGCTGTTTGCTTGGTTTTCCATTAAGTCCTGTATATAGATAAAGCTCTCAGTGTAGGTTAGTTTGTCTTAATAGTTTGAGAAGGGTTTTTCATGTATGGAAGGAGCATGTTATTTAATTGGGAGAGGCATGCTTAGAAAAAAAAATTGGATTTCTGCATAAAGCTCCCCCCTAGTAGCTTACTGAATAAGTCACTTTCTAATCATTAAGCAACTACCAAATAGTCATGTATGGCTGACCAAATAAGCTCTGAGAACCATTAACCTGCTAACAAGCAGACACTTGATCCCTGCACAACTGAACAACAAAGAACGATCGAAAACTTCTTTTACTTCTTGTATTCCGTTGATAATCTTTACCTTTTTTCTATGATATAAACTTCAAGATTCTTTACAAGGAGCGACATTTGACTCTTTTACCCTTGATGAACAGGTCAACTCTAAGCTAAAATCCTACTTCCAATTTCGAATAGATCATGGCCAACTTCCAACCAGTAACCATGCGGAACGTTCATTGTCAAAAATGTACGCCACTATGCCTGAAAAAATCCCAGAAGATGCAATTAAAGACGATCCTGTTTCCAATATGTTGGTCGATTCATTCGGAAGATTGCACACATACTTAAGAATATCGTTAACAGAACGCTGCAATTTACGTTGCCAATATTGTATGCCAGCCGAAGGTGTGGACCTGACGCCTAGTCCCTTGATCATGTCAACAAACGAGATTGTACGGTTAGCGAACTTATTTGTGAGCTCTGGAGTGAATAAAATTCGATTGACTGGTGGGGAACCTAGCATTCGGAAGGACATTGCAGAGATCTGCTCAAAGCTTTCTAACTTGAAAGGACTAAATACTCTAGCCATGACTACAAATGGGCTCGCTTTATCAAGAAAGCTTCCGAGTTTGAAAGCTAGTGGGCTTAATTTGCTTAATATCAGCTTGGATACACTCGTTCCTGCAAAATTTGAATTCATGACAAGGCGTAAAGGGCATGAAAGGGTAATGGAGTCAATTTACACAGCAGTAGACCTTGGATACAACCCTGTTAAGGTATACATCTTTCTTAAGGAGATCTTGTTTCTCCTTATATTTTCTGATGGTTTTCCACAAGTCCTGAATGAATAAAGTTGTCTATGTGGATTAATCTGTCTGTATAGATTGGAGAAGTTTTTGTTTGGGAGGTTTTTCCATAGATGGAAGGAGCTTGTTTTTTAATTTGGAGAGACAGGTTGGAAAAAACTTGGCTTTCTGCATAAAGCTCCCTCCTAAATTCTTACTGAACAAGCCACTTTCTATATCATTAAGCCACTGCAAAACAGTCATGTATAGCTTGCCAAATAAGATATGAGTCCCATTAAGCTCATTAAGCTGCTAACAAACAGGCTTAATTTGACTACCCTAAAGGGTAGAGCGACTGTTCCCATGAATACCTTCACTTTTCTTTATTGATATGCATTTCTAATGTTTTCTTCTCCCCTTTTTCATATCAGGTAAACTGCGTTGTGATGCGTGGATTCAATGACGATGAAATTTGTGATTTCGTAGAGTTGACAAAGGATAAACCGATTAATGTACGTTTTATTGAGTTCATGCCCTTCGATGGTAATGTTTGGAATGTCAAGAAACTTGTATCCTATGCTGAGATGTTGGACATAGTGGTAAGGTACAACTCTTGCAGATGATCCCACAGTTTTTCTAGTTGCTGTTTTGTATAATTTCCATCACTGATTATTACCAAAACAGGGTAAACGATATGCAGGGCTTAAGAGAATTCAGGATCACCCAACAGAGACCGCCAAGAATTTCACAGTAGATGGGCATCTCGGAACAGTTTCTTTTATCACATCAATGACTGACCACTTTTGCAGTGGCTGCAACAGATTGCGACTTCTAGCTGATGGGAACCTTAAAGTTTGCCTTTTTGGCCCATCAGAGGTATATTAGCTTCGATGCTCATGTTTTAACAAAACGCTATCAAGTTTACCTTAAATCCTATTTAGTGTAACAAATAACATTTTTTCTTAATCAACATAACAGAGTTCCAGTTTTTTCTTATCTAATGTATCAAGTTTCAAAATTTCCTATTTAACGTAATAAAGTTCTAAAATTTTCTAATTTTTTATCCATTTTAACCTGTAACTTGCTGATCTTGTTACATTTGATGACTTGAATGCCTTTGTATCGTAATTCTTTCATATAGCTTCCATTTTTTGTCATTAAATGTTACAAGGTCAGCAGGTTATCTATCAAAATAGGTACAGAAAAAGAAATTGTGAATTTAGTGAATTGTTTGTTTTTGTTGGATTTGAAGTTTCTACTTGTAAAACCTCTTGTATTAGCTCTTATACAACTCATTTCTACACGTATTTCCAGGTAAGCTTGAGGGATCCTATTCGGGCTGGTGCTGATGATGACGAGCTACGCCAAATTATTGGGGCGGCGGTATGTTTCATCATTTCTCATGCACAATCTGTAAAGATTTATATAAGTTTTCTTGATGGGTTTTAAATAATTGGATTGCTTTTCTTTTTACTTAAGACACCAAATTTTCTGTGTCATCGATTTCTGAACTGTTTCAGGTCAAAAGAAAAAAAGCATCGCATGCGGGAATGTTGGACATTGCAAAGACACCAAATCGACCAATGATACATATTGGTGGTTAACTTCCTTTTTCTCCTTAAATCCTGTAAGTTTCTTAATCAACTAGCAAATATCTTTTCAGATTAGGAATCAAGATGGGACCCATAAAATGAAATGTGATAGAACATATAAGTACTTAAGTAGAGCTAGTTGGGAAAAATGTGACAATTGAGACCCTTTTTTGGTGATCGGTGTGCTTTTGGTACGTGAAGAACAAAAACTTGTTGTATGGGAGAAAAACATGATCGAGTGCATTTTTGTCCCACCAAAATATGTGGAACAAAAATAAAAGAGATGAGACAAGATTGGTAAATTACTAAACAACCTGTATCATATTAAAAGCCTCCATAATTTGTTTTTGGTTGGTTTTCCATCTAAGTCTTGAAGTTGTCTCTGTGGATTAATTTGTCTAATATAGATTGAGAAGGTTTTTGTTCGGGAGGGTTTTTTGATAAGGGGAAGTGATAGAACCCGATTCGAGATGGGTGATCTCCAAGAACAAAGAGGAGAGAAAGAATGAAAAACCAAATATTCTTTTCTGCATAAATTAAAAAGACAACCATACAAGCATATATATAACCCTAACCTCTACTCAGCATGACTCTCTAACTACCCTACACGTCCTAATAATATGCCACCTCCTTCTCTTGACATAACTTCTATAAACTAACACCTAATGCATGCAAAATAAAAGATTACTTATAGTATTATGAAATAAAGTAATAAGTAGTAAACATTAACTATGCATGCACGTATCAATATTCCTCCCCGTTAACAACGACCTTGTCCGCAAGGTCGGGAATATATAAAAAACAACTACGATATCATCCCGGTCCTCACAAGTGGCTTCAAAAATGTCACAAATATTGTTCCTCGACCATGGTGGTGCCCATATCAGGGTTATGGATTTGATCAGCAGTAGCTTGAGTAGGGGCATGTCGTTATGGGGTGTAAGTGGCTCGTGATACTCGATCATAAAAAACTGAGGGAAACTGCAACGATGCCCTAGATGGAACTTCTCGAGACATCGAAAACACAACCATTCTGATTTCCGACGTAGCATTTCCTCGGAACTAAGAAGCGTGACTGCTAAAGGAGCAGCAAAAGACGAGTTACAAGATGCCGATTTACTTGGAGGTGCGCGAAGAAGTGGTGTCGATGTGGGCGGTGGAAGGTGATGAACGGTCGGTAAGGGCCGATAATCAACAATCTCATCTTCAATAACCTTGGATAACCCGACGGTTTGGGTGATGGTTTGGGGTTTGTGAATGGCTATCTCTTGCTGGTCAAGTGGGTTAGTTCCGTCAAACTTCGGAAGATTGATCCTAGGTAGTTTAATGGGTAGTTTAAGAGGCGGAGTAGGAGGGATGAAGTGCAAATCGTTGACAGCGAGGGGGTCATTAGAGGGTGATGGGCGGTTGTTTAGTGCGGTTGTGATGGCGGTGGAAATGGTGGCGGCTAACTCTTCCCGGTCGTGACTGAATTGCGCTTGAAGTTTAGCAAAATTTTCAGCAAGTTGAGCCATTGACTCTTCAAGCGACGGAACATCCTTGCGTGGCGGCATACCGTACTCTCAACGAAAGCACCAAATTGATAGAACCCGATTCGAGATGGGTGATCTCCAAGAACAAAGAGGAGAGAAAGAATGAAAAACCAAATATTCTTTTCTGCATAAATTAAAAAGACAACCATACAAGCATATATATAACCCTAACCTCTACTCAGCATGACTCTCTAACTACCCTACACGTCCTAATAATATGCCACCTCCTTCTCTTGACATAACTTCTATAAACTAACACCTAATGCATGCAAAATAAAAGATTACTTATAGTATTATGAAATAAAGTAATAAGTAGTAAACATTAACTATGCATGCACGTATCAGGAAGGAGCACTTATTTCTAATTGGGAGGGACATGTTTGGAAAACACTTGGCTTCCGCTTCCCCCTAGAAGCTTACTGAACAGCCACTTTCTATATCACTAACCTACTACCAAAGGGTCATGTATAGCTGACCAAATAGGTTGTGAGACTTATTTAGCTGCTAACAAACAAACCCCTTATCTTGTTGGGTACCAAGCAATTTGAGATTGTTTACACATGAACCTTTTGATGGTGAATCTGATGAAAAGATTGGTTACTTCTTTTGTCAGGTTCTTCATGATGGTTTTGAAGTTCAAGTGCTTCACTTGGCAGAGAAACTCAAATACACATTGTAAGATATACTAGAGTGCACGAATGATGAACATCAAGGCTAGTATTGGTATTTTATTTTTGGTGAAAGTTCGTTTGTATCCAAAAATAATCATGTTTGTATCGATTAATTACCAGCTAATTAATATATGTGGATGATTAAAGCATGACAATAAAGCTTTTCTTGAACACAAATGGACGTGGGTATTAGAGCCTCCATAATGGTTGAACTTTTTCATTCAGAGCTTTTTCCCCAAAACGTGGGACCTGCAAGCTGAAAAACAAGGTTTTTGAGAGGGGAATGTTTTTCGGTGCTTTTTTATAAGCTTAAGTGGTCAAAACGCTCTTAAAGGTACTCCCTTATGGAACGCATATTGGGTTGATTCGGATGGAAGACATTTGAATAATACAGCCCAATTTTATGGTCTTAAAAATTTCAACTCAATCCAACTCAAATGTTACCGTTTGACTTGGGTTATTCTCATTAAAACTTTCGTATATCAAAGTACTCCATATGTTTGTTACTTTGAATATAGTGGTTTCTCTACTTATAATTTCTTTATTTATAGTCAGTTGATTGCTACAACTTATCTACATTTCTTTTTGAGTAGATTACATCCAACTATATTTTTTAATCTGTGTATGTGTATACGTACATATAGTGGAAGGTTCAAACAAGGATGAACATTGCAAGGACCAATAATCTTTATCGGGAAAACACTTACCAAGTCATATTACCTTATGGATGAACATTGCAAGGACCAATAATCTTATCCGGTAAGAGCTAAGCAATGACCAAGAGTCTTACCCAGTAAGTGAGGAGTGAAGACTCTTACTCCGGTTTACGGGGAAAATTGGTGAATACGAGGCCGTTTTGTTGGATCTTTTAACTCGTAGGTTAAAAGATCTTAAAAAAATTGAAGACTTTCTATGGATTGATAAACATGAAAATAATTTCATGAATGCACACAAAAATGGCATGTGATGTCACCCACACATTTAGTGACACTAAGCATTGGGTCACACTTTTGCCTGTGTTAACACATGCCCATACATAAATGCACACATTCTGCAGGTAAAACTCGCTAGACATTATCAAAGCATTAGTAGCCTAGTGGTCGTAACATCCTTGGGAGGAATAGTGGATGACATCTGTGTCTATCCGAATTCGATTCATAGGGTGAGCATGTAGCGATACCCTGACCATGGGTCGACTTTCGTCGGTCCATGGTCGTCGAGGATTAGTCGGGTGTCCGAATGGATCCTGGATACCTCGTCGACTTCGTGTCAGGACATGTTCGTGAGTTATCCGTCGTTAACTAGTTGAACCCAAATCTTCTTAATTATTGGGGCCCAATTCAGATTTCAACTAATGAGGCCCAACCGGATTAGACTCAGCCCATTATCTAGTTCAGCTTATATAAGCCCAACGCTTTCACAATTTATATTAAACTCGAATTTTGTGAATATAATTCGGATCCTTTTGTAAATAAAATGCCAATCGGGTTTTAGAAAATAACATACAAATCGGATCTCTACTTGGAAAATCTCATGCGCTATACATATAACATCTTGTAACCTGTGTTCACATTTGATATCTCTATTTGGAAAATCAATATATTTTAATAGATTTAAAATATATCTTTCTTCCCTACGATACGCTTATTGAGAAATAATGTTTTCAATTTCGAAACAACTTGCTTCTTCAGATAATATGTCATTTGTTCAAATTTACACATTTAAGTGTCTTACACTATAATTCAATCTTTGCTATTTATACACCAACGTTTGATCATGTACCTAGTGTTCGTCAACTAAAGTAATCTCTAATATGCAAATTATAATATTGATGTATATGAAACACCTTTGGTGTTTGTAAATCATCAAAACTCACGAGATTGTTAAATGTATATTATTTATTACATCAACAAAGTTATCTTATTCCAAACAAGTTTTCATACGCAATTCTTGCTTGTACTAGCCACAACCTTTACTACTTCTCCAGATGTGAAAACTATCTGAATTGGATTATGAATCTAATATGCATTACCAATGGCTATATATCTGCTTGATTAGAAGAAGGACGATTGATCCTACGACACTGTTTGCTCTATTACTTAATGGCTCATTACGAGAGTCTTAAGTACGGTTCTTTTAAGATGGGTGTGAGATACCACAAGCGGTACATCCCTATCCACAAGAATCCTTCGAAAAAATGTTCAGTGATTAATGGAGACCGCATTGATTCCTCTTTGAAAATTATTTATAGAGGTGTGGCTTTTAAAGTGCATAAATCAGACATAGGAGGAAATTTGATGGGTAGACAAATAGGGGTTGAATAATCGTAGTCAACAACTCAACATGGTTGGTTGGAAAGCCTTAAAAGAGTCGTGATAAAGAGCATGCATGGTAAGAAGCCTTTTCTTTTGAAAATGGTTTGTGAACGCAAGTTGGCATGTTGCCATCAATGTAATTATCAAGGACATTAACCAACGTTGTGTTTTTTAGTCCTCTTTTTTTTTTTTTTTTTTACGGAGGAAAGTCAGGAAAAAGGAAAGAAAGTAAAAGAAAAAATATCATGTTCTTTTAGTTTTTTTTTGGGGCGAGAAAAATGGAAGAAAAAAGAGGTAAGGTTGATTTTTATCCCAAACGTGGAAAGAAAATGATGGAAATGAAATAAATAATAACAGTTAAAAAATATTTATAAATTAACAATCTACTTATTAGCTATAATCTCTTAAAATTAAATAAGTATATATATATATATATATTTAATTTTTTTTCTTTCTTTTTGCTTAAAAACATGAAAACTTATATTAATTTCTTTTTTTTTTCATTCTTTTTTTTTTCTTTTTTTTCTTACCGATCAGGAGCACAAGGTATACGAGTGTATTAACATTAAGCAATTTTATTTATTGCTTAATCTTTAAGACATGACTGAATTTTCAAGCAAACAAAGAAGAATGTTCGTGTACTCAACCTGTCAATTATGACTTTTCGGAACTACCACTCTTTGTGTTGGTCATCTTTTTGAAGTATATAATATCCGTATATACGTAAAATACAACAAATAAACACTCGTACGCTCTTGTCAATTTTGCTGAGTTTTAAACCTTGCCTTTCTAGGAGGCCAAAAATCCAGATTTGGACATGCAACGACCTTTTATTTTTTTATTTTTTGGAACAACAAGAACGGAAAGACTCTTTAGTACGTATAATTTATTAAATTCAATAATATTTATAACTATGATCATTTTATTTATTATAACGTATTAAACTCTATGTAAGCACAATTTTTTTTGTTTAGTCTTTACTCCTTATGAGATTTTTTCGATTTTGTTGGTTTTCGATTTTTTTTAGATGGAGCGTCTCATGGAATATTATCTGTCTTGTGGGAATGTTTGTTACTAACCGCCCGATTAATTTTTGTATCATGAAATGACTTGTGAGTCTTTGGCGGCCGGGAAGAGGGATATTTGTGCAAGACTCCATCGTTTACGGCTAGGACTACTGGGGTATCTAATCCCATTCGCTCCCCTAGCTTTTGTCTCTCAGTGTCAGTGTCGGCCCAGCAGGTGCTTTGGGCTTAAAAAACTTATCCTCTTTAAGTTCTATCACCTCATGATGTTTGTTGGGTTATGGATGGGGGTCCTTGGACCTTTGATAATCACCTTCTCGTGTTACATGAATGGAAGTCCGAAGAAAACCCGACATAAGTTTCACTTCACTTTGTATCGTTTTGGGTGCAGATCTATAATCTCCAAGCATGTTTTTTTCACCAAAACAGTTGGGAATGGTGTTTGACCAACACTAGCTCAAGGGTTGATTCAAGGGTTGATTGGTGTTTGACCCAACACTAGCTCAAGGGGTCACATTGTAAATATGGTAAATACATTCAAAGACGTGTTCATGTAGGTTGTAAGACTATCTCCAACAGGTATGCTAAATTTTTTCTAAAATAGAGTAGAAAAAGTTAAAATCTCTAAAAGAATTTGCATCCAACTCCAACAGCTATTCTATTATAGCAACTCTAACATTATTCCTATTGGTTAGAACATTAAAATAATCATTTCTCTCTTTTAAAAGTTTATTTTCAATTAATCCTATTGGTTGAAACATTAAAATAATCATTTCTCTCTCCATTTAGAAATTTCTCCAAATTTAGAGATTTTTACAATCTCTCTCCTACTTTCTATTTTAGCATATGGAATAGCATAGCTGTTGGAGCAACAAATATGCTAAAATCTCACTTTTTTCTAATTTAGCATACCTGTTGGAGATGCTCTAAGAATCTAGGGCAGTTAGTGTTGTAGGCCCTTCCATCTATGAAATGGAAAGAAGATAGGAACCGTTTATTTACCAAATGTTTAATTACCGGTTAAATGTTTATTGAGTGTTACTTATCTTATAGAGTAAGAATTACATAACTGAGAATCTTACCTAATAAGGGCATATATAACAAGAACCAAGCATCTTACCTGATAAATGAAGGAAAAGACTTCTACTCTGTAAGAACTTACCGGGTAAAATACGCTTACTAACAATCCATTTTAATGACTAATAATGTAACCCATGTAAGTGAGAGTATTCATTCTCATTAGTAAGTGTTTAATAACCCAATAAGAATTTGGATAAATTACTAGCTCGTAATACTATTTCAATCATCTAGAGTGTGCCAGAAGTTTAGAGAGAAATTATGGAAGGACATCAAGGGATCAAGTATAGTGAAGTTAAGGTAATAATATCGTGACTTAATATCTTATTTTAGTGCATGATTAGTAACTTGGCATGTTTTGAAATGATTGGTATGAAAATGACATGGAATATTCAGAGGCCTTCAGGAGTTAAGGTTAACAGGTCATCAATTTGATGGAAATGGTAGTTTTCGGCATTCTTGACAAAATCAGTCATTTAACCCAAATTAGTACATGATGTTTAGTTTAATTGATGTTTAGCATGCTATGATATGATAACACATTATGATAGGGTCTTTATGCAAAATCAATTAGTAAAAACATTAGAAATGAACATTTTATAACAAAAAAAAATGAAACAGTTGAACTAGCGCCCAAAATTAGGGACTTGAAACCTACGTGCTCGTGCAAGTCGTTTTGGTATATGACATGACTATGGGAGATCCAGACAACCCATGTGAGTTGACGTATGTGTTTTCAGGACAACCATGTTACGTACCAATAATACAAGATGGTACAAGTACTTAGATACATGCATGTGTGATAAGTGTAGGTGGTGTGCTAGTGCTACTAAAGTTGATTCGAGACCTCGCTCTCAAGAAGTGATTTTTATAAGATTTTCTTAAACTAGGATACACATTTGTCTATGACTTTTAAGTACGATTATGGTGAATAAACGAATATGATCTTACTATATGTCTAAGACCAAGACATTTAGTATAAACTTGTAGGAAAACCGTTATTCATGCATATATGATAGTCGATGCATCTTGTAAGTGATGCATGCCTTGAGACTAGACTAATAGAATATCGTCAAGACATGTGCTTGCATATCACCTATAAACTTAACAGGATACAGTTGGTAGGTTTAAAACCTACACCACACATGAGATCTCGATTGTTCATGTTCAAGTTGCATCCGTGCATGCTTAACATCGTATATTAATATTAATGCATCACAATCACAAAATTTTAGGGTTATAATTAAAGGATTAATATTACACAATAACAAACTTGTACATGTTATTTATTTATACAATACCTAATTTGTATATTAATTAGTATTGGATTATTGTTCTATATTTGATGATTATTTTGACGAAATAATATTACTTTTAAAAGCATGAAATCACCAAACTAACGTTGAGCTGATTGGTAGCTTGTGTTTATTAAGCAATCGAGAACTTTACATTTATGTTGAAAAAGCAATTACAGCAGCTTTTGAAATGAAAATTGTAAAATAATTAAATAAATTGGAAATTAACAAAAATTTAATTAAATTTAATTAAATTTAAAAGAATTGAAATAATCAAAATAAATAATTCATCTGATCAGTATGGCCGATAATAACCCTCCACCCTCGTACCACCGCTACTACTTTTCCTTACAACCCCGTCTTCCGATGAAGACGACGGCGGCGATCGAGCCTCCATCACGGACTTCCGCCTTGGAGCCACCCTGACGGGCTCCGCCATGTCCGTCCCGATCAGGTGCGGGAAGTTCAACAAGGCCCTGGAGCCGCGTATCTTGTACGCGGCTTGATCATAAGCCAGGGCCGCATCCTCGGGCGTCTCGTACGTCCCAAGCCACACCCTCGCGCCCACGCTTCGCGGGATCCCTTATCTCGGCCGCGTACTTCCCCCACGGCCGCCGCCTCACGCCGCGAAACTTCCTGAACTCCTGAGGCGCGTGAGCACTCCCTGCACGCGCCTCAGGAGCCTCTAATTGGTTTTCCACCTCTTCTGTCAATACCTCATGCTTCACCACCGGCCCTCCAATTGGGACCACCAGGTCCCTTGGGCCGGTGGTGGTACTGGTGGATGATCCAGTACTGCTTGTCTCCGGAAAGATCAGGCCGGAGATCTGGGAATCGTAGAGAAGGTGGTGTTGGATCGAATCGAGAAAGGAGAGATCGGATTCCGACATGAATGATGATTCTTGAAACATACTAATTTGTAGAAGGAAATTGATGTTGTTGAAATAAAATTGGTAGATGAAGACTTGTAGATATAAGGTGTATGTATATATATGTTTGAAGAATTTCAAGACTAAAACTATATCAAGTTAACTTTTTATAAATAATAATTTATGTGCATTGCTAAGAACTTTCGTCATCCATGCAACTATCCAACTGCAATTTGGAGGTTTATAACACGTGGTTTGTTATTGGTTATAAGCTTTATTATATATTGTTTTATTATATATATTTATTTATTACTAAAGTTGATGTCTATATAATAAAAAATAGGATTAAAAAATGACTATCGATTAGAAAAAGCTATACGCCACCGTATATAGTGTCAATACCCTTAATTTGTCACGACCCATAATGGAAACTATGGAAGGGAAAAAGTTATCAATGATTTGTCTTATTATCTCTTAATTAGGAAAATTGGCACTAGTGCCTAAAACCCCTTCTATTAGCTTTTTATCCATTATTTAGTACCTAATATCCATGCAAGTTTGTTAAAAGATCCGTTTTAACGGATCCAACACACACAAAAATCAAGTTGACCATTTAAAAGACCTAGGTCTGTTAAATACAAACAATAAGTCCGTTAAATGGACCACTAACTTCTTAGATGGTCAAATTTGATTATTTTTTTGTATTTTTTGTGTTGGGTCCGTTAAAACAGACCTTTAAAAAACTTGGGAATGAGGTGCTAAATGGTAAAGAGTATGGTTAAAAGGCCATGGGGGTGGGCTTTGAACACTAACACCAAATTCCCCTCTTAACTATATTAGCCATTGATGATAATTAAGTAATTTCTTTTTTCATTTTTTAGTAATAATAGTTGAGTAAATAATTCATTATATTATTGTTCATCCCGTCCTCTGGACACTATAATTCGATGCAATGGTTATATTTGAGAATGACCGTTGTGTGAAAGTCGGTACAATAACATTATTCTTAAGAAGATAGTACATAATTATAACATGAGATAGGACAATCAAATATGTGTTCTTTAGAACGAATTTTTTCGGTTAACTTATATAAAAGTAAAATGTGATAAAACACGTAAAACACATGTTTAACCAAGTTTCTACCCATTATACTAGAATACCACACGTTTCTGGACCTTTTAATAATTTTATATCCGAAAAAATCGGTTTTAATAAAGTCAACAATTAATTAGTACTTTTTTTCCTATATCATGAAAATGTTGAAATAAGTTTTGTAACTTGACTTTTCTTCACAATTCAACCTAAAACCTGAACTATTTTCAAATAGCTTTTTTGTCATAATATTAATTAGTCTTATAAATCTTTAAATATTATTGCTTTGTCAAAATCACATAAACTTGTATTATAACATCAATACAACCAAAATATAAAATAAACCATCAAGATCAAAATGTATTTTGCTGTATTGCTTGATTTATCCTTTTAGATAAATAACATGTTTTTAAATTAAAAAACATATAAAACTACTAAGTCATTAAAATGATAACGATAGAAAGTTTTGACCAAAATTCTTTTAAAAGTTAAATAATATATATCATGGAAACTTTAGTTTATTTATATTTTACTCAGAATGTTTAGCCAGGCGGCTAACAACCCCATGTTAAAAAAAGCAAAAAGCATGTCTATAGGGATTCATTTTAATTACTTAAATACCCTTGATTCTTTGTATCGAGTTACCAAACAGGGTATAACAGTCATTTTGCGAAGATGGCCAATAAGTTGATAATAAACCAATGTTTTCCCAGCCGTCCGATCAGATTTTCGACGGCCAAAAACAAAAAGAATCATAGGCAGTTACGTAATTTGACATTTTAAATTAGAAAAAGAGACCATGTTTGACTAGTTTGAAAGTCAATGTTCAAAAAAGATACAATGGGCACGTTTGGTTTTTCATGTTAATCAAATGCCCAAAAAGCAGACGATGCTTCTAGGAACACTTGATAGAGGGTTTGTGCTCGCATTGGAAATTACCCTTTTACCCTTTGGATTTTCATCTGTATTATTATGTATTATTTAAATATAAGTAAAACAACATTCTCTTGAAGTATTGATAAGAAAGAAATGGTTGGGGCTTAAGCATTCATGTTTACTAATTTCCCCTTCTTTTGCTTTTACATTAAGATTTACTTCTCAAATTTTCAATATAAAACTATTTGAATATAAAAGAGGTGGATATCTTTAGTTGATTTGACAAACAAAAAGGCATGAGATTACTTACAGGTCTAGGATTTTTTTTTTTGGTGGGTATCTTTTTTATGGAATTTTAAAGTTTTAAGCTTAAACATTCAACATATTTTTAGCTTAATTTCAATTTTTCGATGTATTTTTAAAGTTTCTTGATTTATTTTAATGGATTTTTAAGTTTTTTTTTTTATAATTTCAAGAGACTTTTTGGTTTTTTTGGTTGAATTTGCGAGTTTTTTTTTGGTTTTTTCGTTATATTTCAAGATACTTTTTTTGGTTGATGCGGGTCCCATAAGAAAAATCAAATTATGATATAAATTAAAAAAATTGTGTTTTACAGATAGAGAGTATGTAATTTCTTCCATTATTATACATCTAACTAAAAACATTGTATTGTGTTGCATAATACAATGTTGTTAGTTAACGTATAATAATAGAAGAAATTACATACTCTCTATAGGTTAAAAAACAGTTATTTTTAATGACAACATTGTAGTGTTTAGTCAAATAATGGAGCATAGTATTTTCAACGCCTAATGGAATTTTCAGCGTTGCTTCGCTTAGGACGGTTGTCGATGTATATATGTCCTTGTTCGTTGCGGGTTGCAACTTAACGACTTGAATAACTTGGTCCCTCTTTAAAGTTAGGCTCTGTAACTAGTGTGCTCGTATGTGCAGGCTTCCTACCAAGGACAACCTCATTAATAAAAGAGGCTATAACTTTAGACAACACATGTGCGTTGTGCAAAGAATAGGCCGAGACCGGAGATAACATTTTCATGACTTGTAAAAACGCGACTGACGTGAGGCGGACGTGTTGTTAATATTTAGGCCAGGTTGATGCCTTCGAATTGTACCAAAGTCATAGATTGAAGACGCGTGTTAAACAACAATCAAGCTAAAGGTGTTTGTATGCTAAAGCGAGTTACGGGCAGGCTTACTTGTGGAACATTTGGAACGGCAAGGAACGACTGCCATTTTCAAAAATAGAAGTTCAATCCTCGGAGAAAGGCGAATGATATTCAAGCTGCGGTCTATCTTTGGATCTCTTCAGTAGTAGTCTTAGTTGGAATCCATGGTGTTGTAACCCCCTTTCTGTAATCCTTTAAGTGACAGGCTAGCGTCTTGCTAGTTTCCCGTTCTTGCTTAATAAACTCGCCATTCCAAAAAAAATAGAACATAATTATATGAATTTCATATATTTTTCATGAAATGACACATAATATCTAAACAACTACATAACTTTCGGTCTATAAAAAAACCATAAAACTTATCAATATTTGTTTAATATGTAATTTTGCCTTTAAGGAAATAAATTATTTATTTTGTCACAGTTTCAATATTTCATAAGAGCCCACAATATTCCTTTAGAGATTTGTATTTGGATCGCTATCGTTTAATCAAAATTCCAAATATTCACCATTGTGAATTTTGGCTTGTCCCCTATAATATTTGCAAGAGGGCCATGACAATCTTTTTAATACATATACATGAAAAAGACTTGCGACTAATTTGGGATAAAATATAAAAAAGTTGGACTATATGCCAAAATGTAGTTTTCATCAATTTCTTTTTGTGCACTATTCCTCTAAAATAACTATTTTCTTAACGATTTAATCTCTAAAATTAACGTGTCAATGGTAATCTCTTAAGTGTTTTTAGGTGGTATAAACTCTCATAATATTTAATCTAGCACTCGTTGTTTTTTATATAACTTTTCATGATTAATTCTTATCGCTTCCATCCTCATCTTCTACTATAACTGCTCCCAACCAAATCAAATTAGATAAATATAATATGTACATCCTTGAGTGGTGATACCATTTAAATATAAGAAACCAAGCTATGCATATTCTTCTGAAATCATCCTGGGTTTGTTGATTAGTTCATTACTTTTTCATATTTGAAATCCTGTGTTTGAGTCTCTTACTGCAGATTCTTTCATAATACATAATAAATATGAAATTAGCTGGTAAAAACTAAGAAAATAATTGAAACAGGTCCAAAAACCTATGTCTATGATAGAATAAACGTCATCCAAACTAACTCTAACAAAGCAAACTTGTGTTATTATTTAAATTTATTTATATAAGATAACAACTTTCATGACCCTAATTCTTTTACCTTAAGACGAAGGAAAAAAGCAAAACTATAATACATGCCATTATATATTATACATGAGTGCCGCCATACCTTTTACTGAATGGATTGGGATGTTTATCACAACCATGAACCTAAAAGCAAGCTTATAATTTCATTTAAAATGACTTTAAGCCCGCAATCTAATTCCAAATGAAAATTAAACCTTAAACTAACATAATCCCACTTATACCTGAAGGAAAGCATCCTCATCTTTCATTTACTTAATTTATCAATAAAATGAATGCATTTCCAAACCTCAACTAGAGATGGCCCTATCCAGCTTTAAATTGTATCCAACTTTAAATTATGTATATCCAACTTTAAATTGTGATTTTGTAATTGCATATAATATTTTATCTATTAACCTGTTGATATTGGTTAAAATTTATATACAATAGCACAGTTTGAAATAAAATATTATATATAATAGCAATTTTTTAAATATAATACATGCAATAGCACAATATAAAGTTGGATACACATAATAGAAATATAGATAAAGTTGGATACATTTTCATAAAGTTTGTCCAATTATGTATTAAGATTTTCTATATTTTTTTTCACAAAATTTTCTAGTTTTTTTAACTAAAAACTTCAAGTTCTTTGGGATGTTTTTCAAGTTTTTATAAGTGTTCCAATACTAAATTTCATGTAATTACAAGAACATCTATAATATTCTATGTTAAAAAAGTATTTTTAAAATATATTTAAATGATTCAATTATTTTAAGGTGTATTCAATTAGATATTACTCAGTAAATTATGCTCAAATTAATACTTTGAAAAAATTTGGGATCGGCTTGTCATGCCGGAATTGGTTCTAGGAGCAGTTAAAAACAGGGACATTGGTCTTGGGTTTTTGGTCGGTACCAGGACCAATTTAAATCCGGCATAGGATCGATTTTTAGCCATCTCTATCAACAACTATAAATTTTATACATATAATATATGTAATTATACTCCACCAACACTTGATATTATACAAGACCATAGTATTGTATATTAGAACATGTAGTTGTATACATGATCATTTATATAGATACATACACATGTGCACATTTATACATATAAACATGTGATTATATCATTGTATTTGACACATTTTCTATCCATAAATCACTTTTATCACATGTGACTATGTACGTTATAACAACATTGTTATTTGATAAATGTGCCAATAACATATGGTTTTAACCCATAATTTATCTCAATCCTTTCGCCCCGCTCATTCTTTTTTAACGCATAGCGGCATCGAACCAACGAACGACTATCACGAACACAAGTACACACATCTCCCTTGCGGTATCGGCATCCATGGGCAGCCCACTAATCCGCCGTTGTCCGGCCCAGCTTACGCTAGACCTAGAGCCAACCACGGTTTTTTACTGGACCAACCCAAGGACTGGGTACTCCTCATGCCCTCAAATTGACTCCCCTTGGGATCAAACCCTAGTAGACTGGATCCCATCCAAACCCCTAATGATGTTACCACCCTTAGGAAGACCAACTGTGCTAGACATGATTAGTTCACCCCACTCCTTATGTTAGCATTTGCGCATTATAATATTTTGGAAATTTAGTCTGCCCCTTCTTCTAGTGGATTTGCAAATTCATACAAACCACAACTTAATCTGCAATATCTTTCTTAATTAGGTCTCTAATTTGAAGATTAAACCATCCTAGTCAACTGTCTAGTTCATCTTTGCTTTCGTGATGGCTACTTTTTATTGAAGCACCAATAGACGAGCATTATTGACTTCATGCATCGTGATACTAATCGTTATTGTTCAAAAGACTATAGCCTTTGATAACATGTAAAAAGTTGATAGTTTTGGGATAATTTAGCTCTAGAATCAAGCTAGGTAAACAACACTCGGTGATTTACTCAATATAGTAATCTTTCATTTTAGTGAAGTTATTGGAGAAAATTGATCATAAGAAATATACTGAGAGATTTTGTTTCATTCAATGTTTGAAGAATGGTTCTACTTAAAAGAATTTTCTTTATCTTACTTTCTCATTTTAGACATTATTGTTGTCTTAATTTGTAAGACTTTTATTATAATATACAGTGTAAAATTTTATATTTCTTGTTGCAAATATAACAGTCACCAAAAAAGATTAAAATGACACTTGTTCGTGTTATAGGGGCATATTCAATTGTAAGCTTAAGTTTCAATATTAAGCAAAGAACAAAATAGAGTCATCATATATCCCAAACATTCACGTGATGTTCATGATTAATGAATGGTGTATCATTCTGAACCCTGAAGGGTGTAAAATATCATATTCGTCATTTAATGAATGAAAACATTAGAATGTCTGTCTTTCCCTACTTCACAACGAAAACAACTTACAATGTTCTCTATATATAATAATAATTATATATAAATATGTAGAGACATGTACTCGTGGCTTGTCCCTAGCATCTAGCCACAGGACAGAAAACTAAACTTTTGACTATCTCGCATGTTCTTCATAAAAATATAATTAATATATATAGTATATATAAATTATATTGTGAGATTGAGGGTGACAGCAAGCACAAGGCAAGAATAGGATGGTGGTTTTGATGCCTTGCTTGCAGTTAGCTTTGTAAACCTTGGGAAGTTATTCCATATCCATATATACACACTATACATTTCCATATAACAATAATCAAAATATCATTCATAATACCACAACAACAAACAATAGTAATAATGGGTCTTATTCCATTTCCCTCAATGGGTTTGCTAACCAGCTTCATGACCAAAAGTAATATTTACAATCATTTGCATTTCATTTCTATTTTATATTTTTCTGATTTTATTTCATCAAAATTATATAATTTTATGGAGCTTTTTTTGCAGGTTTACCCACAACTCAGATGTTGAATCTGGTGTTGGGCACTCTCCACAGTAAATTCATGGAGAAAGAGATCAACGGCTTCGATGACTTCCATCTCGCCCTTCTCGACATGTTCAAGTAAAAATTCGACACTTTCTGTAACGTTTTTCGCTCTTGAAGGGCTATCCTAATAGAAAAGAAAATTTCGGGCCTTAAAGACACATTTGCTTCTTAATTTCGAATTAGTTTAGCTCTTATTTAGATTTTTATATTTTTTGGTAACAGAAACCTAAAAGCGAAAAACCACTTGGACGTTGTTAAAAACCCAATTTTACGTTACTTTGAATTAAACTTTATCTTTATAGTTAGTTTTTATTTATTTTATATTTATGTCGATTATTCTTATGAATTGCTCGGAAATTTATCTGGATCTGCCTCTGCTTACATCTTCCGAAAGGAACTTGAATCCCAAATGGCTTTAAATGCAGCACCATCAACGCAGCGTTGCCCGGTAAACATTATGATGTTCCCCCGCCGGCCAAAGTCGAGGTCACACACATTCTCTTCTAAATACGCATTATTATATAACTACGACCGTAACTCTCGTACTAATTGGCACAACCGTTATGCAGGAATGTTTCTTGAAATGGGAAAGGACCAAGGAGTCGGAAAGAAAGAAGGTGTTCATCGATTTCGTCAAGGCATATGTAAATCTAAGCAAGTTCGACGACTCTACTTTCATCACCGGACTCGTGACACCCCCAGCAGCCATGGCGGCAAAAAGGGCGTGCGAAACCTTGCCGCAGCTGAAAGCGGTCAAAGCCATCCCGGATGTCATTTTTGTGCCATCGGCAACGATTTTGGCTCTCATATCCGCTAAGCTCTCCAAGCGAATGTTCTTGGAAAATGTGGCATCATGAACAACTTATATAAAAGTTGAAACAATTTGTACTTCAAAATAAATTACTTATGTGCCCATTGCTTTCTTCTATCTTTTAATTGCCTTTTGATCTACTATACTAAAAAACATATACATATACCTCAAAAACTGGTATTCAAAAGAGACACTATGCAAATTCATGTCTTCCAGCATGATATATCAAAGTTATCAAACCTTTTTATTCACAAAAAAAGGAAAAATAAGATAATAGGGGAAAACTGGTTAGGGGATTTACAAGATGATGTCAAAGCCTAACCTGAGGTTCTTCGGCTCCATAGGCTCGAACCACCCTTACGTCGGGCTCTAGCTGCCCTTTTTTTCTTGTTATTCGGGGCCGTTAATTTCGAAACGGATCGCAGTTTTGGAGCCGGTTGTTCGTTCTGGCTCGAGTCTTCAGAAACCGAAACCGGACCCACCGCGTGGTCAGGTTTTTCTTCCTTGGGTTGCTGAAGCTTCTCGATGGGATGAATCTTTACATCCCCAGAATCCGTTTGCGGTTTCTTTGCTCTGCGGTTGTATATCAAGATTCCGTCCGTACTCTGCATAATATGCAAAAAGATCAATCCGAATGAACGCTATTCGACTATCAGTTAAATGTTTAAAACACAAAAAAACGCTCACTCTTTTTCTTGAAGCAACGGGAGGCTGTTCCTGTTCCGTTTGTTCATTTACATCGTGAAGCTGAGTTTCCTCTCCATGGCTCGAAGTTGCGTTTTCGGGTTTGACCGAATCATCACCCGTGTTGTATTTCATTAGCTCGGATGCAATCAAAGCAGCTGCAGACGATCCATCCCTGTTTCTCGGAGAACCAGAATCCCTAACGGAGGAGGATGTCAATGAGTTATTGGATTCAAGCAGGTTTAAGTCCTCAAACGTAGCTGCGTTTTCGGTCATTACGGTGCCGAGCCTGGTCTTCATTTCACAGACTTGCGACTGTGCAACTTCGATCTTCCAAAGCGTTTGTTCCAAGAAAAAATCATCTCTGAATTCAAGAGATAACAATTCATCCGGGACTCTGAACTCGTTATTGACATTCTTGTCGGTCGAAGTAGCTGCCAGGGGAAAATGGTAAAAAAAACCCGGAACTTTTAGTCTCAGATATCCAACAAAACCGTAATACAGATATACCACGAGTTTTGGTTTGAATTCTGCTGTAATCTTGTTAATGTTCTCCAAATTGCTATGTTAGTTGAGTGTTTAATTAAATATATACATCACGAGAAGGAGGTTCAGGGAAAACCTAAATAAAATAGAAAACTAAGAAAGACCCTGGTAGCCCCTTCGTCTGGACGGTATTAAGTTGTTTATTTGTTTTTATGCACATGTGCATGTTGCAAATTACATGTATGCACAGATGAAGGGCTAAGAGGGTGTTTTTAGGGTTTTTTATCCCTTTTTCAGTTTTTCATTTTTTTAAGGTTTTCACCTTAACCTAACCCTCATCACGATTATAACAAAGAGTATCTTTTTTACATAAATTTGACATTATGGATTAATAAATATCTGATCATGGTTGACCCAAAGAGCTTCCCGTTCATAAACTTCTCCAAGCAAATACGAGATTGGGTTTCCGACAACATTGCTATGAAGAAATATTCCCCAACAGCAATATATGGTCTCATGGACTCGAATATAACGTATAGAGCAAATTTGTTGGTTACCTAGGTTAGCTTTATCATCATCCATTGTTGCAACACCATTACCAGTGGTAGACCTGCGAGTAGCTGCCCATGAAAGATATCAATCTCATTACAACCGTGCAATGTACGACATGACTGGCTTTTAAAACGAGACAAGAAAAATAAAAGAAAAGCTAGATGGGTATGTACCAAAATACGAGAATAAATTATGTTGCGCCATGTATGCTTCTGTATCGGATTCCTCGTGCCTTTTCCTTTTCTTCCTCTTCATAGGTTTCTCTCTTTGAAAATTATGAGAAAACGGCATCGCCTTTGCACAAAGGCCTTCAAACTCAAAGTTCGGGTGCTTTAACGGTTCGGTTTGATAATGTTTTTTGAGTTGTTTGTCGTACTTGGTGGCCTGCGACTGGAATTTCTTAAGCTGCAGTTCAACCCATTTACAACGCCACATAATAGGCTGTATAAACTTGCGCCAATGAGACGTCAACCTTTTCTTCCTGAAAATTACCATCAAAATAATCAATCCATAGTTAACATGACTAGGATAACTCTAGTTATTTATTTGAGGTTATAGTTTTCTTCTCCAATTTGGTGGCTAACTCCATTATGTGGTCCAAATCCTAAGATGGAATTACTTCAGCATGAATTTCTCCGGAGCCCATTGATAAAAAGACCTAAAGAGGTTTCTTCTAAAATATTAAATAAAGGGGCCAAGAGTTTGATGAACGATGAAACTTCGTTGATAATCCACAAGAACCACAATCTCTCCCGCCTGATTTATCCATGTAAATTGCACCAGAGATAGGCCCAAACTGCCATAAAAAATTGTCCTAGAATGTTGAATTGTAGAAAAACTTGTTTCAAGGGATACTTTAAATCTTATCTGGTAGAAATTATCCTGTTAAGTAGGGCATGATATGAATGTAGTAGTTCTATATAGATGACTAAATATTTTGTAATACAGTAATGACATTTCATCATTGCCATTCCTGAATATGGATTACAAGAGGCTGAACTAAATACATATATCTCAACCACTAAATCAACTAAGAGGTGTTTTCATTATGTTCCATCGCTTTGTACTTTCACCCTAACTAGTTTAAGACATAGGCATTGTAGATTGCTTATGCATATCTAAATCACAATGACACGTTGCCTGTTGACCAAAAACTAAAAGATATAAAGCTAGATGAATCCTTTCAAGTTTCAACTATCCCGATGATCCATCCAAATAAGAGCCCAACCATCAGATGGCTTAACATATAAGCTATCAAACTCAAGGAGCCTTCCCATACTAGTATTGCTTGCTCCATCGGCCCCATCATCTTATAATACATATGTTCGTATATACATAAACTATGCAATTTTGAGACGGTAGGATGAGAAAATTGTGGCACTTCATAAACCAACGGATTTCTCAAATTGCCACGCCTAAGCCCTTTAAAGTGACAAAGTCAACATAAAAAAACCCTTCAGAGATGTAACCATGTGGGTGGTAAAGCTGTTGCAATCAAAATGCGTTAATAGTGTAACAAACACACTCGTTTATTTTCATCCATCTCTTCTCAATATATTAAGTCTTTACCTAAAACACAAATCCAAGTCCATGCTTTGAATTAATAGGTAAGGCAAGACTAGCACGCCATACATGATGTACAATATAGCGATCTACACATCCAATATTAGAACACCAATTTTTCCTCCGATACTAAATCCACTTAAGAAACACTCTGCAATTGCCTGCAAGTAACTGCTTAGCTCCTAACAAATTATAAGCTGTATCTGAATCTTTATAATGAAACACATGAGTGTCTGTCATACACTTAAAGATGTCGTATTTCATAGAATCTGGGGATAAACAATTACGCCCAAAAGTTCAGAGTTGAATAGACATTACCTCACTGGAAACAAGTCACCTGATCCACCAAATCCACGCATTGATGCAGCATCCGCACGCAATCCCGACATAACCTCGTTATCACTTTCATATTCACGATTCCCAACCTCAGAAAACGTGTCCCCAAATGAACTCGAAGAGCCAGTAGCATCCTCAGATTGAGGTTGAACCGAAGGACCCTCATCATCATCATCACCACTCATACAATTCATTATGTCGACCTCAACCTCTTCATTTTTACACGCTTCCAGTTCCTGCTCGCCTAATGACGTCCCCATATCTAACTCGCGCTCATCATTACCTTCAGATCTCATGTTTTTATCTTTCGGCATTTGCACAACAGAAGCATTATGGGCTTCACTAGTGGAAGCTTCCATTGTGGTTTCGTTTCTTCCTTTAAGGTCCAGAACAGGACCCATGTTACGATATCACACAACTGACATCATTCTTATTTTAGGAAGGTATTCCTAACAATAAGTAAAGATGACTAAGCTCAGTTGAGTTAAGTCCGACGGTCATCAAGTACCTAGATTATTCACCTGCAGCAAACCATAAAAAACACACATACACACACATCATGAAATGGTCGAAATAGGACATCGGATTCAGATAACAAACACAAAAAAGTTATACATGAATATGAGTACAATTCTTGATAAAACTCCAAATTAGCACCAATACATTATGGTATACTATCCTATCCATCCACCCAAAATGGTAGATACATATCAGAATGTGATAAGATAACTTCTAGAACATGCAGCACTATTTTCTTTAAAATTGATAAGGGATTCTAAAATCTAAACTAAAGAAGATTTTCAAGAACTACATCCTACTTTATAACAAATCTCAGATACAAAACTGTTTAGGGCAAAATAACAACAAATCTCTGAAAATTTTCCCATTTCATTACAAGGGTTTCCCCTCAAAAATCAAAGTATAGCTTCTAAGTGGATAATACACCATAAAGTTAAACCCCAATTTCTAAGAAAAACTAGGGTTTCAAATTAACCCAATTTCCCAAAACTAGGGCTTTTTTTAGAATTGCAACAATCAAGATTTTTACATTAGAATCAAAATTTTACATAAATCAATCAATCAAACATGATACAAACTTACTGATGATTTTGAGTTTAAATCTATTTTTTTTTTTTAATTTATTATTTTCTTGAAATTATGATGGAAAGAATACTAAAGAGATATAGAGAGAGAAGGTGTACTACTTACTGGGTCTCCGGCGGAATAGAGGGCGGAGATAGGGTGGCGTTGATGGCAGTGAAATCGGAGAGAAGTTTGAAGATTTCTTCTTCTTCTTTCAGATTCTTGAAAAAAAGATTAAAAAGAAAAATTAAAAATCACAAATTTTTTTCAAGAAAATCGTTGACTGGAGTTTGAAGGAGAGAGAGGGTGTGGAAATATTCTAAGCGGCAAATTGGATTACTTTTATTATTTATTATCTCTATTGGAAATTTTAAAGTCCTCTAAAATTTACTAACAAAATATTTACTTTATTGATAGTTAATTAACATTTAAAAGAATTCATTTTTTTAGATGTTTTAAAAAGAAATAAAAATAATTTTTAATGAATAGCTTTCTTCCCAAGTTTCACTGACGGCTATCATTTCAAGATATGGTTGTGATTGATGGCATTTTTCTAGTTTTACGTTGGTAAAAAGTTTTTAAAACAAGGCAATTGCTAAATACATCCGACTTTTTATCAAATGCACCCAAAAAGTAAATGCGTCATACACACACATGTCAACGTCAAAGGCTACTTTTACAATTCCCGATGTTACTTTTTCAATTCCCGATGTACTTTTTGGGTGCATATAGCAAAAATTGTTCATCTTTTTAAAAAATATTTATATAGTCTTTTAGGCTATGTTTGGGAAGCGTAAGCTAGCTGGTAGCTGATAAGCTAGCGGATAGCTGATAAGCTAGCTGTTGATTGATAAGCTTGCTAGTAGCTGATAAGCTAGCTGTTGAACAAATTATGTTTGGCAAAAACTAGCTTATGAGTATGTAAAATGACCAAAAATGGTATATTTGAATTTAATAATTAATATTAGGGCTTGTTTGGGAAGGCTTATTTAAAACAACTTATATCTTTTAGCAAAAGTACTTATTAACTTATGTGGTGTGGAAAAGGAGTTTTTTAAAAAGTGTTTGGATTAGCTTATTAGCTTTTAGGGGTTTTTGATAAGGAGTTTTTGATAAGTTAGTATGAAGTGACTTCTTAAAAATGACTTATTAGCTTTTAGGGGATGAAATAAGGAGCTTTTAAAAGTGGCTATGCAAACACTTTATTTTAACTTATTTGCTTCTCCAGGATGAAATAAGTTATAAGCACCTCCAAATAAGCCCTCCCAAACACCCTCTTAATAAGGGTATAATTGGAAAAAGCTACAATAAGCTCCTCATAAGCTACTCAAAGTAGCATTTCAAAAAGCTAGCTGATAAGCTAGTTTCCTGGTACATGTTTGGATGGACTAGCCTATAAGCTAGCTTATGCTTGCCAAACACAGCCTTAGTAAAAAAGATGTGTTTGGTACGTAAGTAAAACTGAACAAAATAAAACAGCATAATAGTTCATTGTTTGAGAAATTATGAAAAAAAAAAAGATTAGACAGGACAAGAGTGATTAAATCATTTTATTTTTAATGGGTTTTTGGTGTTTTTTTATGGGTTAATTTCATAGAATAGTAACCAAGTTTGAACAGTGTCATACTTAGGTCATTCATACTTTGCTTTCATTCAATAATACTAACCAGGTTTGAAAAGTGTTTCATTCATGTGAAACTTACTTTTTATTATAAATTACCAAGTCATCGTATTTAAATTATTTATAAAAAAACAATTAATAATCTAAAAAAGATAATATATTCATTTAATTGATTTATCCACCAGGTTCTAAACATTTGGGTTTCAAATAGATCTTCAAAAGGAATATGAAGGTAAGTTGAACTACTGATAAGTTTAAAGCCTGATTGGTCTTTCAAGGGTCTAGACAAAAATTCGGTATTGATTATTTTGACACATATGCACCGATGCATCATATACCTACAATTAGATTGTTGATTTCTTTGGCGGCCATAGACAATCTGATTATCTATCAAATGGATGTCAAAACATTCCTCTTAAATGGTGATCTTAATAAAGGAGTTTACATGAACCAACCAAAATGTTTTGTTATGCCCGGTAATGAGCATAAGGTATGTAAATTAGTTAAATCTTTGTATTGGCTGAAACATGCATCGAAATAATGGCATCAAAAGTTTGATGAGGTTATTTTGTCATATGATTTCAAGTTAAACCAATCAGACAAATGTGTTTAAAGTGGTTTTAATTCATCCGGTTCCAGTGTGATAATTTGTCTTTATGTTGATAACATGTTGATTTTCATAACTAATCGACTTTAAGTTAATGAAACTAAAGGGTTTGTTGGCATCAAAGTTTGCCATGAAATAGATATGGGAGGTTGATGTGATCCTTGGTATTAAGATCAAACAGGTTAACCAGGGTATTGCTCTGACACAAACACACTATGTTGAGAAAACTCTTACAAAGTTTAGTTATAGTGATTTTCTCATGTGAGTACTCCTATGGATCCTAATATGAAGTTAATGCCAAATAAAGCATGACAGTATCACAATTAGAATACTCTCAAGCGATAAGTTGCTTGATGTATGCCATGACAAGCACCCGCCCTTACATCGCTTATGTTGTAAGGAGGTTGAGTTGGTATACTAGCAATCCTACTACTCAAAATTGGCAAGCAATTCAGTGAATGTTCAAGTACGTAAAGGGAACCATAGATTTTGGAATATGTTATCTAGGGCATCCTTCGGTTTTAGAAGGGCATTCAGTTGTAAGTTGGATAACCCATCTCGTTGAGGATCATACTTAAACAATTGATTGGGTATTTTTGTTTCGAGGAGGTGTTATTTCTTAGATATTTAAGAAGAAAACTTGCATAACAAACTCAACAATGGAATCAGAATTTGTTGCTTTAGCTGCAACCGGTAAAGAGGTTGGGTGGCTAAGGGATTTGGTATACGAATTTCGTTGTGGTCAAAGCCATTTGCACCTATATCCATTCATTGTGATAGTGTTGCCAATTTGGCAAAGGCTTATAGTCAAGTGTATAATGGGAAGTCTAGACATGTAGGTGTTAGACACAGTATGATTAAGGACCTCATAAGGTATCTGTGATGTAAATTTGGTGTATATCTTGGTGTGAGTTGTGTGATGAAATCTTAGCAATCAAAATTGGGTTGTTGCAACTAAACAAAAGGTCTGGTACATATGAGGACTTTAGTGCATAAGTCTGTGATTGGGATTGGGTTTAAATGCATTATTTGAATTTATTATATTTATGGTTTGGAGAATAACCCAAAATTCCCCCTCTAGTACTTGGACATTTGAGATGTACGATTTTCATCAACGAGGAAAACTCACAATTGAGAAATGGAACACACATGTACATCCTCCCAGGTTAGTGTGTTCGGACCTGCAGCGAGAAGGTTGAAAGTGTATTCTTAATAATTCATTTGATAAAATGTAAGCAGGTACACGAAGAAAGGAATTACCTATGTGATCGTGAAGTGTAGTCGTGCTTCGAAAGCTGGGACTTGAATTTTATACGATCATGAATGGATTGGGGACACACAGCTTGATAATAATGTCAATGTTTTGTAATTGGTGGTTTTATTTGAACTTATGTGTAGTTATCTTCAAGTATTCAAATGGGTTGAAGGGTTCAATTCTTATAACACCCTAATTCTCGAATATTTGGAAAGTGTAATATACTAATATGAAAAATCAATCGTTTGGATATTTTCATATATGCGTAAGTTTGGTTATTTCATATTCCTGCATGTGTGTATTCATGGTCACACTAAAAATGAGAGAAGATTTTTTTTTGTTGCAAACTTACCTCTCACCCATTACTAACTAGCTACACACCATTACCAAAAATGAGGGTACGTTGTTGGTTATTTTCATGTAACCCAGACATAGGGTCGAAATACCAAATTCAAAAAGTGATCACACGATCCTTCAAGAACATCCAAGCTATCATTGATATCAAAAACATCTTTCTCCTCCCCAACCACAACATCAATGGGACCACCACCAAGTATCTTTGCCTCTTGCAACCCTTGCAACTTTCTTGACCCTTGTTTTATAGCGATATAAGATGATAGGGGCAACATTTGCAGGTGTGCATTTTACACTCGTAACGCGACTCACGTATGTTTGTCTTATCATGTTAATTGATCTTAAGTAATTTACAGTTACACAAAACTGATTGGTGATGCTAAAATGCACTAAGAATTTTAACTACTACATCTAGTTTGTACTTGCTAAAATACAACTTCAATTTTGTCTTTGTAAGCTATATGTATTTGAACATATTTCTTTTAATCCTTGATTGGGAATACAATATAGAATTTGAGCATGTAAAATAATAATCAATCAAGAGAAAAACATATTGTCTAAGTTATATCAAATAGATTTAGAGCCAAACAAGGGGAAATAGTAATTCAAAAAACTCCATTTTGGAAACCAAACAAAAAGATTTTAATTCATTTTCATATTTCAATTCATTAAAAGTAGCTTTCATTCGAATATCTACTAGCTAAACAAATGATATTAGTGTAATACGAATGAAGCATTTATTAGTATACACGGTAAATATGCTATGATTAGTTTTTTATTCATATTATTATTAACTATGGTTCGGTCTAGGTCAGATAATTTTACAAGACTCTTTTAAGAACAATTAAGAAAATCTCAATGTTTTGAAAAGGACTTGGATTAATGACTTACAAAAATAAAGTAAAAACGCCTAACTTTTATTGTCAAATTTGCTAACTGTTTTAATGATCGTTGTGTTCTCGAAACTTATTTTACAAAAGAATAAAATGGGTATATTTGTACAAAACTTTTTAAGAATAAAAAGGAAAGGAAACAAAAGAAAAATAAGAGCAAGTTTCCTTCCAAAACTTTCCTCCCAAATATGGAATGAAATGGAAGGAAAAGAAATGAAAGAAAAATAAGGGTAGGTTTTCTTACAAAATTTTCCTTCCAAAGTATGGGAGGAAAAAGAGGAAAAGGAAAAAGAATTAAAAAGACTTATTAAATTTACTGAAATTAGTAAAATTACAAAATCATCCAACCTTTTATTATAAAAATTATGTTCTTAAAAAGTATATTTATAAAAAAATCATATTTCCTTTCCTTTCTTTCATGTTTAAGAATACCCAAAAAAAATCTCTCTTCTTTTTATTTCTTTTTTGAGAACACATGAAAAAATTATTTCTTTTTCTTGTCCATTCATTTCCTTTTTTTTTTCTCTACATTCTCGAGAACACAACGTGAGGGTAAGAAACATGGAAATTTGAATTTGAAAATATGTAATATTATTAAGTAGTATTGCAATATCTATATCTATATATATTAAAAGAAGGTTTTTGCTGATGTCATCAAAATGAAATTGAGTGATTTTATTGGTCAATTAAACAAATCCTATCAAATGATGATGTCATAATTTATTTCCATTTTTTTTTTCCAAAATTTACATACCTAAAATTTCTCATTAATTTATTAGTTTCCCTTTTATAATTTACATTTTGTATCCTTATAATTATTTGATTAAATTACTTATTACATTTTAGTTTTTCAATTTTCACTTCACATTCTTATCATATTAAGGTAAATAATGTATATGAATTAAAACCATTTAAGTTTTTTGTTTTTCTTTTTTATAAATTACACCCTTATAATCGTCTCGACGATACCTTCAAAATGAGTATAATATTGAATATTTTTTAAATTTATTTATATTAGTAAATATTAAGAATAGATATAAATTAAGTTGTTTACATTTTATTACAATTTTATCGTTGATATTCTTGAAATTTAAAGATTCCTATTTTTAATCTAAATTTTTTTATAGATTATTTATAAATAATAAAAGTTTATTTTATTTAAAACGCTATTGTTGATGTTCTTGAAATTTAAAGATTTCATCCTTTAATCTTACTAATTCTATAGATCATTTATAAATAATAAATTTTTTTTAAAACCCTACAAATCAAAAACACTATATAATTTATTTCAGAGTCCCTCCTGTTTTAAAATCATTCACGAAATCCAAATCTTTCAACAAAAGAATTTTAGATATTTTAACAACTATTAGATGAATAGAATATTTAATAATAAAGTAATAGTAATTTTTTTTCCATTTAAATCGTTGATTAATTAGAATTATTTTAGTAAATAATAATTCTCTACTTACTCAATTTCAAAGAAAGCTTTCAATAAAAAAATGAAAGAAAAATAATGTAAATGTTATATATATAATTTCCTAAATGGTTATGATTAAACTAAATCATTAATGTTTTTTTTATCAATTAACAAAGTCATATTTATATTGTTAATTGGATATTACGTTTGGTTTGTGGTGAATTATTTGTGAACTTTATAATGCAAATGTTAATTCTTATTAGAAACTAAAACAATATGTTTAAATCATCCGTGTATTACACGGGCCATTAACTAGTATATTATATTTCAAACCTACCAATATTACCAATTAAATATCTTCTTATTGTTCTCATTCAACATTAAAAGAAGAATAAATTACATGTTTGATCCTTATAATTTGATGGTTTTAACATTTTGGGTTTAAAATAGAAATATCAACCAATTTGGTTTTCACAAGGGTTGCATTTTATAATGTATTGGGTTCCTAAAACTTGCTCCGTTAAAAATCTATCTATTAAACATGATGGGTATTTTGGTCTTTTAGCGTTTTTTAAGTAAAATCACATTGAACAAAATTGTAATTTAATCTATAATATATTAGAATAAAAAAGTTAGTATTTTATTTAACCTCACTTTTATCTTCATCTTCCTCACTTTTATACCTCCACCACCACCCATCTTTATCTTCCTAGCAAGCCTAGCTCCGACGACCTTCCTTTTCAAATCTAAGATTTGAGACCATTGATCGCGCCCACCTTTTCGTCTCCACCCCAAACAGACCTCCACCTCTTTTGTGGTTGAAAGTGAATCTTGGCTTCTGAAATTGCTATTGGATCTAGATGTTCTCTGACATTGTAAGTAGAAGACCAGAGCAAGGGATTTTGCTTTCCATCAACAAAGCTCCTCATCATGTGTCGAATGGAGTTTGTAGATATAACAGTTGTGATCCGTAACTTGCTATCTTGCAGATTCTATTTAACATTTAAACAACAAAATCCATCTTCGATAACAAGCATTAAAATAAAATTTGGTTTCTTAATTTCGATTTCCTTGTTACATCCATTTGTTCAAGTTCAAGTGCAACCCACAACAAGACCTTGGAGAAACCTAAGTCTAAGAACCCATTAACACATACCCCCTGGAGAAACCAACAGCCACCGTCGAAGGTCCCCTGATGAAACCCACGAACATCTACTATACACTTCATCCTACCCCTTTACCATTCTCTTTATCTTCTACTTATTCTTGATTTGTGAGTTTACAATTAGATATAGATTCAGGGGTTCTGTTTACAATCCAAACCTAGATTCATCGGTTTAGTTCACAATCCGGATCTAGATTCGGAGTTTTTTTACAATACAGTTCCTTTTGATGATATTGAATTAGATAGGTTCATGGATCTGTCTGAATATCGTTTTGAGTTTAGAGACCTCCCAATCATAAAATCACGGATCTCTCTCTGTGTGTATATATAGATATGTATGTGCATGAAATAAAGATATGATATAATATATAATATAAAAAACCAAATCAAAATAAAAGAAAAAAATTAATAGATATATCTATTTTGAACCTAGAATGTTAAAACGACAATGACGTTAAGAACCCAACACTTTATAAAATGCAAACGACAATGACTAAATCCATAGATATATCTATTTGAACCTAAGAGTCAAGACCACCAAACCAGATGCATTAGACCCGTAGTTTACTCTTAAAATAAATTTTCAAAAGTTATTTATGGAGAAGTAGTTATAAGTGTGCTAGGCAATCAATTAAAAGAGTAAAATTAGTTGAAAGAATTTAATGATATATAAATTACACAGTTTGCAAAATAAGGGGATTATATATATATATTTGAAGAAAACACATCTACTAAACCTACTTTTAAAACTACACCAATATTCACAACGGGACTTGAACCCACTAGTAAAGGGGACACCACCTAAATCTACACCAAATGCCGCTGGGGTACAAGCCCTTTGGCTAATGATATATATGTTCATTTCATGTCAATGACGTTGACAATTTGAAAGAATAACCTTCTTTCATTCTCAACTTTATTCTGCATCATATGATGCAAATTTTTAGGTTTTGGGTTTAAAAAGCGTATATCGGATGTATTAAATTCAAAATTAATATGGTCAATTCACCAAAAAATTTGAAAAAGATTCGCTCTATACTATAGTGGGGTTTTTAAACCCATAACATTTGAGCTCCTTTTAAAAAATTTTAACTAGATGATTTACTTGTAAAAAAAACATATTGTTCAATGTATTTTAGCTGATATAGAATTATATAAATTAATATGATAAGAAGATAAAATACAAAATGAAAAAAAAAGAAAAGGAAATATATAGTAAATTAAATAACTAATTATAAGGGTATAAAATATAATTTAAAGGAATATAAATCGATAAGGTAGATAAACATGGAAAATGTACAAATTTAAAAATCTGGACGTTTTAATATATATGATATTTTATAATATTATTAAATTAAAAAAATTAAATAATGAACTTTTATAAAAATAACCGATAAAGAATTATTATGGTTTAATAAATATAAAAAAGTTCATTTTATATTTTGATCATATTTTCATTTTTCATTTTATATTTTTATCGTATTAAAAATATCAATCATATTATAGTTTGGATCGAATTGAATTCATTCAACATCCAAGAAATGATTAATTGTTTTATTATATGTATATTATATATATATATATATGTATAAAATTAAAATTAATTATGATTGGATGGATAATCGGTTGGGGTGATGACTGAATGACAATTGGATGGATAGTTGGATGATAACTGAATGACAATTGAATGATGATTGGATGTGTAATCGGATCGGTTTGATCGGTTTTTTCAGACTGTCATCCAAGAACCGACCGATCCAAATTGGATGTTGAAAATCCGATTTGATTCGATCCAATTACAATTAAAGATCCAATCATTATCCATCGACTTTAATATGATCGATTGAATTTTTGCACACCCCTACAAATTATACAACACGATTTATTCAAATTACAAATTAATGTGTTTATATGTCAAATACACATGATAATTGAACAATATGATCAATCAAAATGGTTTTACAAATCGTATTAATTTTTTTATAGTATTTTATGGGCAAAAATGATAAATACGTTTGACGGACCACGAGATCAAATACAACCATAATTGGATAAAAAAAATCTTATTGTCTAGAGATTTGATAGAAAATCTAATTTTTATAAATGATTTAATTAAACAAAACTTGTCAAAAATTGCTCTACTAATGTAGCTTTCGCCGCCTAGCGAAATCGCACGACCCAAAACGAAAGGACCCAACCAGTTGATGCAAATCTATAGCATTTCAGTTGTATTAAAATATTTTATAATTTTATGTCAGTCAGTTAATGTCTTTCTTTAGTCCATACGATTAAACCAAGTGACGTAAAACCACATCAGCAAGGGAAACTTTTTGCAACGTCTCGTAAATTTGTTCGATAAGATGGGGACCTTGCATCAACACCTAAGATCCTAATGACCCGGTGCAAATCATGATTTTTCTAAATTCATATTTATTGGTTACCTAATTAATTTAAAAGAATTTTATAATTAACCAAAATTATTATAAAAGAATTAGATTTATAATTAACCAAGTCTAAAATTTAACTTATATTAAAATATTTTGAAATAAAGTTGCTTAACGGTCAAAAGTCAAATAATTTTTATAAGGAATCCTTTTGTGGGATTTAATATTAATTGTATATCTAAACATTTAATAATAACGATACAAGAACATTTATTACCATGTTTTTTCTTTATTGACATTTAGTATTTTATAGCCCCTTGAGAGCATTCATCTTTGTTGAAATTGAAATTATCAAGGAATAATGTCTTCAACAAATCCAAAATCTCCTAAGGTTGACTCTACTCATTTAACTACTTCAGTTGAAATGAATTTGTCAACACCAATTCAACCAATACCAACTTCTAGTGCTCCTAGAAAGGACAAGCACCCCAAGGTGCAGAAAAAGAAGGCCCCCACACACAAAGGTGGCAAGTCAAATACGACAAAGGTTGAAATTTCGCTCTCTAAACAAGAGATCGAAGAGGATATTTTTGCTGTTACCGGTAAAAAGCCACGGAGGAGCAACAAAAGAAGGAGCAACACGATGCAGAAGAGTCTTGACGTAATTCTTTTTTGTATTATTTTATGCTCTATCTTATATATTTCACAAATTTGGGTGTTTATGTAATCTAGTTTTATGTTCTACTTTTGTAGGATCTATTTCCGGGCAGTTCTCTTGATGGACATGATGTTGATAGTCTTCGAAAGTCATATGGCTTATCTTAAACAAGTTTGCATGAAATCAGGTCAAATTTTCATTTTTATAAAATAGAGCGTTTATTTTTAGTTATCAATTGTGACATCTAGATTTATGTAATCAACGATGAATTGAAAAGTTATTATTGATTAATGGATTGCATAAGTTCTTGTTAGTATGCTTGTAGTTAATCTTTGTAAATTAGAACCATATTTTCTAGTAACAAATAGTTACAACTTTTGTTGTGTTGAACTACATTGATTTATTTTGTGACTTTTACAAAATGAAAAAATAAAAAAAAAACTTGATTTTATCAATGAAATATATGTTAAAATTTTAACTATTATATTATTAAAAATTCAATAATATAATAAAAGATCTTTCTCTATCCTTTTTTATTTAATTTGATTGTTGGAATTTTGGATATGTTTACATTGGGAATAACGAAATAAAGCTTCTAAAGAAATCCCCATATTTTAGGGAAAAAAGTTAGATTCTCCTCATATTTCTCAATTTTGAAGAGGCTTTATGAGAAATTCTTTTACAAAAAGTAAATCCGTATATTATTTTGTAAAAGTTGTTGGAAATGTTGGTGTTTCAGAATATCTGCTTATATTAAAAGCAATGAACTTTCTCTTGGCTAACGTCTAACATTTTTACTTAAACAGGATCTACGTTATCCAAGTGATCTTCAATTCGTCCATATAAATTGAATCGCTTTCATTTCTAAACTTGATTCGAACAATACAACTTCTGTAATATAGGTATAAAGATAAATAAAACCTAACTTCATGATTTCTATTTTACATAGGAAAATCAAATGCTCATAGTTTTAAACTTTTGGCACCTTGAATTAGCAATAGCTAAACTGTTTTTTTACGGGAAATATACGACAAACATAGAAATATAAGAAGAATTCTAAGTATGAGGTATCTTAAACAAATAATCTTTTTGGTAATGGTCCCCATGATAAGAGTTCTGAAAGATCAAAAGTGGATGTTATTACGTTAATAGATGCCATTTATGTGTGAGGGTGGTTGATTTTTCGAACCATATTTTGTTGTGGTCACTGCCATGGACGGAGCCACCAAGTAACTAGGGTTGGCATTGGATCCTATAATTTTGTTTTTTTCTAGTTTTCTCTTTTCCAAAGTAAATGCTCAAGTTTCTAGCTATATAAAAAGAGGTAAAATTCTAGAGGGAAGGTAATGACTTAGGAGGGAGAGGGGAGGGAGAGAGAGGAGAGAGAGAGAGAGAGAGAAGAGAGAAGTCGTGATGGTAAAGTCTATTAGCTAAGTCACAGCTGAGAGTGCTGAAAAAAAAAGATGTAAAGATGCACTCTTAATTGTGAGAGAGAAGAGATTATTTGAGAAAAAACGTTTTCATTTAAATGCAAAATGTTTTGTTTAGGCTCTTAAAATGAAGATGTTTTGATTAATCAAGATGTTCCTTAAGAAAATATAAATTTGAGCAAAATAACCAAAATAAGTTAGATTTTCGATTTACAGTATTTTGGTAGTCGAAATTGAAGTTAATAAATATAAAATTTGACAAAAAAGGATTCATGGTACAATGACGATGACAATAGTGTAAGAAGCGATGACGATTGGAACCAAGTAATGGTGCAAAAGCCAAACAAGGGAGACGATTTTTATCCTGGTCATTGGCATATAACGAGAACATTGTTGATTATCATTACAATACTTTAGATTAGCCATTTATGTGACTTTTATGGATTTATTAGTGAGGATGATATGTTGTTACACTATTTAATTAGCATATTAGATTATTGTTATTAATGTAGTCACATTGAGCTATGTAGCTAATGAGATGCATCACAAGAGCTAGAACGACAAGAGTGACAATAACAGGAGCTGATAAATGGAAATTTTAGTAGAATCTAGACATTTTAGTTTATTATCTATATGATGTTAAGATACTTTTAATATATGAGATTATTGTTATAAATGTGGTGGCACTGAGCTACACAACTAATGAAAATTATGAAATACATGAACGGATAAACAAAAAGGGGGTCATGTTTGATATATTCTAGACATTCTTTGGTTATTTTTATCAAAATAGTTGATAAGCTAATTGAAGACAGATAAGTGAGCTGGAGACTCATAAGCTAGTTGTTTACTAATAATTTGGCTAGTAGTTAATAACGAAATTATGTTTGGCAAAAATTAGCTTACGAGTATGTAAAATAATAAAAAATTACATCTAGAATAAATAATCATTAATAAATATTTTGTAATATAACTAAAACAAATATCTAATAATGTAATTATAATAAATTTTAATAGTATAATATATTAATTAATATAAACAAGATAGTAAAATAAATAAATAATATAATATGTTTATTGAAAGAATATAAAATTGATTATTATATATATACTATAAATTTAAAAATTGTTAAACAAATTTTAAGAAAAATCTACATTAATTTATAATTTAAATAACTATTACATATCCTTATGTAATTAGTAATTTTAAAAGAACATAACTAAATTTTATTAAAATTACTTATCATGTTTTAATATCTATGAAAAAGTATATCTTTAATTTTATGTAACTTATATAAACATTTAAAGGTGTTATATTTTTTTTTATAACTAACAATATTAAATAATATTTAATATAACTAACAATGTTTGAAAATAATTAATAATTATAATTAATTTATATTATACTACAATTTTATTAGTAATTATAATTTATTTTAATTACTACAAGTTAATATTTATTAATAATTAATATTTATTTTTAATTAATAATAGGTTGTATTAATTGAAAAGTAATAAATTTTTTTTCATAAGTTACATAGTTTATCAATAAGTTAGCTTATTTCATTAGTATGCTACTTTATATTTTTCAAACAATACTTAGTTTTTTTTTCTTTTCTTGTTTATGTTTAGATACTTTATTGTATTGCATTTTTCTATCAACGTGCTCGTATTTAGCCTTTGTAAATAAGGATCCTATTTTCTAGTAAGAGATGGTTACAACTTTTGCCATTTGAACTACATCGATTTATTTTATAACTTCCGCACATACAAAATTATAATTCAATAATAAATGAAATACATAATATTTTAAAGATTTCAACATTAATTCTATTATAGAAATATATAGTATTTTTTTTGAACGGCAAGAAAGGGAACTCAAGAGCAAGAGCTACGGCCAAGCCATCACCCAAGCCTTAAATATAATAATATAACAAAAAAATCTTTCTCTTTCCTTTTCCATTTATTTCCTTTTTGTTTGAATATGGTTATATTGGAAATAGCAAAAGAAATTCTTAAATAAATTCCCAAATCATAGAAAATTAAGTTCTCTCATGCTTTCTCAAATTTACAGGACCTTCTCAAATCTAGAGAAAAGAAATCCACAAAACAAGATGCTTCTCTATTTTGTAAAAGTTATTAGAGATGCACCTTTTTTTATCCCTTTATGTTAAAAGCTATAAACTTCTATCTACTAACCGTTAACATTATTACTTTCTTATTGTATTAATAGATGCCGTTTTATGTGTGAGGGTGGTCGAATCTTGGGACCATTTTTGTTGTGGTCTATACATACAACAAGAACATTGTTGTTGAGTTGAAAGAACTTATTGTGATCAATTTAGGCAAGCTTATGCATTTATTATTGAGAATGATATGATATGATATTATGTTATGTAATATATGATTGTAAATGTAATGGCATACGAGAACATTGTTGTTGCGTTGCGAGAACTGATAGTGATTAATTTACGCAAGCTTATGCATTTATTATTGAGAATGATATGATATTACGTTATTTATTATATGATTGTAAATGTAATGGCATACTTGCATTGAGCTATGTAGTTGTTGAGAGTCAAGTATCACAGTCATAGGAGTAAGAACGACATGAGTTAATAAACTGAAATGCGTCATGTTTAATAGATTTTGGCTGGATATTCTTAGTTATTAATTTTTATGACGTTAATACATTTTTATCATATTGTGTGTAAGTGTAGTACTATTATGTTTCCTTCATAAGCTAAATGTAACGTTGCATTATCTCTAAACTGCATTTATGTATTTTTATGTACTAGTTGTCTACCCGATGCACGTAAGACCAAGTTGTTTTAGTAAGACCGTGAGAAAGACATCTCATACATATAAGTCAGTTTATTGTGGAGACAATGAGAAACACATTATCCCATGCATATAGACAAAATCAATGTATATGTAAAATGCTCTCAAACTTTTGAAAATAAGGAATAACTTTTTGATGTTGAAGATGATAAACATCACCAAACCAATTGCAACTCCATATATCATAGCTAGCATTTGGTAGCACCAAAATGAAAGCCAAAAATTGATGTGTTAACTTTGTAACTCAACATTTAGTTAAATTCTCAAACCAAACTTTGTCATTGGTACCCGGTATCGGAACCGGTTCCAAGAAAAGAAGAACCGATGTAAGCGGTTCCGGTTCTTTCATTCCAGGAATCACCGGTTCCAGTTCTATAAAAAAAATGGCGGGTAGCCGGTTATGCCCATCCCTAGGTTAGATGAACCTTATAAAAAAAGATAATATATCTTGGTAAACGTTTAACTGTAAGCATTTAATATACAGATCCTAAAATAAATGCTTCCTACCATTTTAATATTGGATTATCACCCTATTGGTATAATTCAAACAACCACTACCAAGCTAATCACGACATCCAAAACCGACGTTTTCAAATCCAATATGATTTAAATTTTACATGTATAGATTTTATAATTTATAACATAATACATTGAGGAAACTCCTTGCAATACCAAAAGATGCTAAAACAACTGACAATATGATATAAATAACCAAAGCATTTGAAATAAAAAACCAGAACCATCATACTAACAGAAGATTTGGGTAAGAATTTTGCTTGAAGTTCCTTACTTGTTTTCCTAACACAATGCATGATTTCCAACAAGATAATTAAGAAATATCAAAGCATTGAATAGATAATTAAGTAGAAAAAACAGGAGGAAAACCAACACCAACAAATAGTTGAAATAAGAAAGAAATTTCACAATTTAGATAGACTATTTAACCGTGTTTAAGTGTATCAAGTGGAAAGTAACAACTTCTGTAACCTTGACATTAAATTTATCACCGTCGTTACAGCCACGAAATGTCTCAAGAATAGAGAATGGCAGCAAAGGCACTCATGCTTCAACTCCCCCGATTCCGGTCAATCGAGAAACAAAAGGTAAAACTCGAAACAACAACCAGTCCAACACAATGTATGGTTTCAAGATATTAGAGTTAAAGTACATATGCATGAACAGAAAAGAAACTAAAAGTAAAAGTCAGTCGGAATCCAAAAACAAAACTTAAGAGAGAAATTCATCCTATTGAAACAGAGGAAAAGACTTACCATGCGCACTTACATTTTTGAAGCAGCGCTAAACACTTACAATATGGCTTATATCTGGATTATTGGCGTTAATCCTCTAGATCTCCTCCCTCCAGATCCCCACATCTCATTTAATAATTTGCGAATTTAAAAATAAAATAAATTAATAGTGTTAGTCATTGTAAAGAAAGAGCTAGAGGAATATACAGAGTAGTGTTGTTACTTCATGAACAGGTTATATGCAGAAGGAACTCGTTGCCAATTCTCTAGATCTGGAAAAGATAAATTGTTGGTATTAACTAATATATTTGAAGAAATAATTAAGAACCTTTAGATGTAAATGGTTGTTGCATAGATTTATTCTGAAAAAGCAATTGGTATATACAAAACTATGTTAGTTGCATAATCTTTAATTGACATTCAACTTCTTTTCCGAATAAAAGGGATATTAAAACTTAAAAATTGTGAATAAGAAGAAAGAATATGATGCAATTAGTACCTGTAAGTTGCATAAGAGTTGAGATCAACAATTCCATCCTCCACCTTTATCCATTTTAGAAATATTATTAATTATTAAGATTCAATCAAATTCAACTTTGACACTTAATAATCATATATATATATATGTATATAACAATTTCAAAATGCAAAAAGCTAATCAGAAATTTGAGATTTACCTGGTAGAAAAGGGGAGTTTCTTATCACTTTTTCCCTAAAGAGAATCGGGTTCTGCATGAAATAAAGTGACACATCTCCCTCTCTCTAAACAACTCCCACACATAGTGACGCTGTAGAGATGCACTCACAAACGAAGGAATTAGAAATCCCTTGGATCTGATCATATTCGATAAACAAAATTTTAGAAAGGAACATACATATTTGCTCAATAAACCACTTCTGGATGAAGAAAATGATAAATTTTCAGTGATGATTTTCTTTGGTGGAATAAAAAAATCGATGGAAGATAGAAAGTAAAAATCAAACACAAAATCAAAAGCTGAGAAATCTATGATAGATGCGAGATAAGGAACCTGGTAAAGGGCAAGTATGAGAGCGGGAGCAAAAATCGGCATCGAGAACCTGGTTTAAGAAAAATATCAGAACAATCTTTGAGACAAAGAGCGAGAGAGCATTTTTATAAACAGATAAACCTAACAATGAAATTTTGAATTTGAATTTGAATTGGAACATAAAGCTATTCTTGGAACATCGATTATATCCCATGTTTTGCAGGTGATTCCTTTAGCCAAAAGGGGAAGCAAAATTCTACACCTAGAAAAGGAGAAATATGAATTTGGTGCTTCTCTTTGATTTGTGTATTATCACATGAATGGAAAAAGTAGTGTTATACGGCAAAAAGAAAAACCTGAACATACCAAATTTGTTTTATGAATGGGGTTTAAAATTCAATGCATCAACAAGTTGTACTTCATGCATGTCAAACTTGTAATTCATAGTTTTTCAAATTCCTTGCATAAAATGATAGTACATTGTGCTTTAACATGTTGTAATTAAGAGTTTTGAGGTATATGCTTTATAATGTAGTAATAGATAATAGATAATTTAATCATTTTAATACTATTTGCTCTTTAGAAAATATAAACCGCAATAAAACATGCTATATACAAATATCTTCAAATATTTTTCTTTCTTAAAACATTAACTTTTACGGATAGGGATATCCTTGGTTATTTATTAGAAAGTAAACCCGTTTATAAATGTTATTTTAAAACAAATAAGTTTATCAACAAAAAAATCCGTCAATAATCCATAAGTTATTCTTGAGAAAATAAGTTTGTCTTTAATTTGTCTTATGATTTATTTATCTAAGTATTATGAGTTATAGATTACCAATGGAACGTGGGTTATTTTTCAGACCAATATAATTCATTTTCAGCAACCATTTTCGTTGTCATATAAGTTTGTCTTGTTTCTGTTAGTGCACATAATTTATCATGGGTTAAAATTTACAAGGTGCAAAAAATCATACATGAAATGAGATCAATAATTATAAACTTTACCCACAAAATTCAATAATTCTTGGGTTTCCCTTTAGATATACTATCAAACTTATTTACAACAAATTTCAAACTTCCATTTAAAACGGTCATTGTTTATATAGTTATATAAACACACATATATTGAATGTATAATCATCCCGTGTATAGCCTGATCCGGGAGTTGATTTCCTGGCGACATATATGACAACGGCTTAATCTTGATCCGCATTCTCGGCAAGCCTGTTGCAATCATTTACTCAACAAATCAAATCTCGTTACAAGAAATTAACAGTCTATTTTGCAAACCATCCACACATGGAAAACTTATCCTGTTACCCCTTTTTATTCCTTCCATATTATTCCCCCAACAAGATTTTGACACGTCATCGTTTTATTTTTCCCGCTACCATTAAATATTAGCTTTTAAATATGCACCTAAGGATGGCAAAAAGAAACCAAAACCGATGGTGAAAACCGAAAACCGGATATTTCGAGTGGGGTTTTGGGACGGGGATCAAGGACATATTAGGGGTTTTTATCGAGGTCGGGTTTTGGCAGGATGCACTTCCTACATTTTACATAATCATACCCTACTTTCACACAACCACCATTTACAATTATGTATTGGCTCCTACCTTTACATATGTCAAAATTTCATTGAAAAACTTCTACGATTACCCATCAATGTTTGGAAAAACTTCTCCTGTTACCCCCTTCTTTATTTGCTCCATATTCCTCCAATAAGATCTTAATTAACACGTCATTTGTTTCTTTTTCCCATTACTATTAATTTTACATTTACATAACCATCCCCTACTTTTATATAACCATCATGTACAATTATATATTGACTCTTGCCTCTTTATACATATTGAAATTTGATCGGAAGAACAAGGGAGGAAGCAAGAAAGAAAGGGGTAAGAGGTAAATTTTATTCCCATAACATGAGTTTATGACCCTTTTAAAGAAAAAAGGTAAAAGGAGAATGAGACTCACCATGTGCCCACACCCAAAGGCCATATCCTTATCATTTGTTAGACAAATTGGGCAAGTCTTCATCAAAGCAAAACAAAACAAACAAGTCAAGTAAGATACATATATTATAATTTAGAGTTAATTACATTTTTGGTCCCTGTGGTTTGGTGATTTTAACACTCTAGGTCCATTTTGAAAATAATTATGGATTTGGCACCTGTGGTTTACATTTTATAACGCTCTGGGTCCAAATTTTTAACTCCGTTAAATATTTATGTTAAATGGATTAACTGCAGGGGTATTTTAGTCTTTTAGTAATTGTTTTTGTTTTTTCATTATTTTTTATTTGATTTTTAAATTATTTATATATTGTATTATATTTTCTATACCTAATATGTGTGTGTGTGTGTGACTTGTGACCTGCAACACCCACCATCCCCTATGACCTCTCACCCTCAAGATGTCAAATCTCCCCAAATATCTTATTTCCATCATTACATCAACACCCACCATCCATCACCCCTACCAATACCCACCACCACCTCCATCTCCTCCCACCAGCCACCCAAACCCACCGTCGACCGCCTCCCACCAGCCACCCAAACCACCGTCGACCGCCTCCCACCTCCGGCACCGCCGACCGCCTCCCACCTCCGGCACCGTCGACCGTCTCCCACCTCCGGCACCGTCGACCCCCTACTACTTACCTCGATCAAAATCACCCTCTCCCCTAGTCGCACCACCGCCAAATCGTCCTCCCCCTGGTTGCTCCGATGAAACCACCACCACCCACGTCGATTGAAACCGAAGGAGAGATCTGGTGGATGGATCTGTTTTTTGGAAGTGGGCGGTGATGGTGGTGGGTTGTGGTGAAGACGATGGTGGAAGTGGGCGGTTGGCGGTGAAGACGGCTGTGGAGGTGGCCGGTAATGAAGACAATGGCGGTGAAGACAGCTGTGGAGGTGGCCGGTGTTGCTGTGGGAGGTCGATGGTGGAGGTTAGCGGTGACTATTGGTGTAGCGTTTTCAACTTCCTTTTCTCAGATCTGGGTTTTTATGAGGTCTTATAGTTCGACGACGATGGGGAGTTGTTGTTGGTGGTGCGTTGTGGTTGTTGGTGGTGGTAGGTTGGTGGTAGTGGTGCTGGTGGGTTGTTGTTGGTGGTGGTTGTTGTTTACTGGTGGACTGGTGGTGGGTTGTTGTTGGTGGTGGGTGGGTGGGTGGTTGTTGGTGGTGGTAGGTGGTTGCTGGTGGTTGCTGGTGGTTGTGGGTTGTTGGTGGTTGTGGGTTGTTTGTGGTATTGGTTGTGAGTAGTATTGGTTGTAGGTGGTATCTGGTATTGGTGGGGATGGGTGTTGAAGAAGATGGAAATTAAATCAAGATAAAACATTAATTAAAAATTAAGAAAATATGAAAAGACTAAAATACCCATGTACTAAATCTATTTAACAGAAAAAGTTAACGGAGTTAACATTTATGGACTCAGAGCGTTATAAAGTTTGAAACCATGGACCCAGAGCGTTATAAAATGTAAACCACAGGTGCCAAATCCATAATTATTTTCAAAATGGACCTAGAGTGTTAAAATCACCAAACCACAGGGACCAAAAATGTAATTAACTCTATAATTTATAATCAAAGAGGGAGGGAAAAATCTTAAAAAATGAAAAACTAAATAATACATCGGTAACCATTCATCGAGACGATATGCACATATGTATATAAGTAATTGAAGTTGTTTTTTGGTTTTTATGCTTATGTACATGTTATGCACATGTGCATACCAGACAAATTACTTAAAGGTTACTTGTATGCACATGTGCATACCGTTCATAAGAATGATTTTCCAAGTGTTAACTTAGTTTTTCATTTTTTTTGTTTCCGTTGAAGCTTACACTAAAATCAAATATACCCTAAAAATTAATTTTGTGTGTGTGTACATAATAGTTTGATTTTTGATAGAATTGAAGCGATAGAACCTTGTTTTCGTCGTTTTGTGGAGATGACGGATTGGTTACTTGAGGAACATGAGCTTGACCTCTCGGACGCGGAGGTGGTCGTGGAGTTATTCTCTTTCTATTTGTAGTCCCTCGTCTTATTTGACCAATGCAAACATTAAAAACATCATTGTAGAATCATTCTACTAGAAAATATGCAACGTTTCATGTTCCTAAAAATGGAAAGTTGGAAGGAAATCAACTGGAATAGAACTTAAATCTACATACATACCCAAGTAAGCCGAGTTCATTTACAGCCATATATTGTATCGGGATCTCCATAAGGGCCGCCAACGCAAAAGCTGCTTCTTTGTGTGATGGACTCAAATCTTTTGACATGATACCAGTAAAATTAACAAACTACATACAAGAAATTAAAGAGCCATAAGTTTCTTCATCCTGTCATGACATTCATCATATACTATATAAAACATATGGTCCATGTTAAATTTCCTAAATGAACCTGCCCTTATAGTATAAAACTTTTATATTAAAATTTTGAATATATTGAAAGTAATCGTGTGTCTATAGCACGTACTTGAAAGTTGTCAAATCCACGAGTAGGAATCTTGTCATCGAACCTTCTCATGTCGTCCCATGGACCATCTCCAACGCCAACAAGAATGATCACAAGAGGATACAAACTAATTCCATAGTCGATGTGTTGATTAGAGAGAATTTTGGTCATGAGTTCGACTCTAAGTTAAGACTCTAGAAATGTGTTATTCTACATTAGTCAGTCTAGAATAATCTGTATATACCTTGCTTCAACAATTGAGCTAATTGTTTTTTGCTCCTGCAAACTGGCTTCATCATCACTAGTATTGATACTTCTAGTAACCTTCACACAGGAAGAATGTTCATTAGTCTAGAACGAACATTCTAGATTAGTCTAGAACATTCTAGACTAATCTTTAGTCGTTCTAGAAGTAAAATAATAATCTTTATAACCGACCTGGCCGTCGGCAATGATAACTAGGATATGAAATTGACCTCCGCTTTTCTCGACTATATCAATGGCTGCGGTCACCACAGCTGCGTAAGATGTTGGTCCTTCAAAAACCGGTTTAATCCATGAGTTAATTAGTAGTTCGTTTCACCTTACAAATAAAATTAGTAGAGATTTAAATAATAAAGCTAAATACTGTAAGAAGGTAAGGTTCATATATGAATTAATGAAAAAATCCATTTGAAAATGCACATGTGAATCTTTGCTTCTTTAACTTCTTACGATATTTAGCCATCTTATTTGAACTGGCTTATAACGTAATATATAAAGATATATACCAGCCAATTGCACATTTGCAACAACCCTTTTGTAGCAAGCTAAGACTTCCTCAAAGCCATGACAAGGGGATCCATCGTCGTGAAAGCTAAACACATCCTGATCATGTGTCGTTGCTACGAATTCAATGAAAAAGATATATAAGCTCGATCATTAATTTGGAACATCGTCATCAGTGAACATTCGGAATTAAATTGTGATGAAAACCTAAGTACGTACGTACCATCGCCAAATCCAAAACACGGAATCAAATTGTCATCATCAAAAGGGGCAAGAGTCTGTCCGATGATCGATATGGCCTTCTCATACGGATTAGGAGAATCACCAATCGCATGAAGACTACGATTATTGAACGAAACTTTACCTATCACAAACAAATTAAAACTACGCATTAAATTTGTTATCCAGCTTCAATAATCACAAAAATGGTAGATGGACGGCTTCACAATTTTTTTTAGGACAATTTTTTTTAATGGCAAGTTAACATACACACGCTCTAGCGGCATCGGGCCCAATTGGAGGGCAATCCCACTAATCCGCTGCGACCCGGTCCAACCTATGGCTGAACCCGACCGGCAGGGAAGTGGATCCCATAGACTGGATCCTCCCATACCCGCCCCGAACCCGGCCCAAAGGACCAGATTCAAAGTCTGGATATCTCAGAAATGTCACCCGTGGGATTCAAACCCTGGTAGTGTGGCTTTCACCCCATACCCCCGGGATGTTACCTATCCAACTGAGCTAACACCCTTTGATTTTTTAGGACAGTTTTAAAATAAAATATTGTATTAGCTTCAATTTCTTATAGGACAAATAAGACATGTTTTCAAAAACTCTCATAGAAAAAATTAATAGAATTAAGAATTCTTTTATTTCAAAAACATCATTTAAACTTATTACAACATTTATACGTAGGACATACTTGTTCAGTTTTATAAAAAAACGTGTTATATTGCAATGACAAACCTGTCCATTCATTACTCTTGGTGAAATCTATTCCAAGGATAAGATTAGAAGACTCTAATCCAGATCCTCTTAGTGCTTGTGTAACCTGCAAAAATGAAATATATTAACAATAGGAATTCGGCATCACTAATGATATTCAAAGCCAATATCTACAATTTTAAGGAGTATGTATGACAATACGTATCAGTAAGGTTGTGTTTGGCAAACTGGCTGATAGCTTATAAGCTAGCCGTTGACTGATAAGCTACTAGTAGCTGATAAGCTAGCTTATGAATAAATAATGTTTCACAAAAACTAACTTATGAGTATATAAAATGACCAAAAAGGGTATCTTTGGGTATAGTAATTAATATTAACAAGGGTATAATTGGAAAAAATAACAAAAGGTTCTTGAAATGCTACTCCAACTAACGTTTCAATAAGCTAATTTACTTTTGCTTTGCCAAACATAGCCTAAGCCCCCTCTCCACACATAGCAACTACTAATTTGTGCCCCTAAGATTCCATTTATTGTAACATAGAATACTTGATCTCTAAAATCTAATATATAGTACTTCATCAATATATCAAAACTTATAATATAGCTAGAGAGAATGAACCTGTTCCAGGGAAGAATAGTTATCTGGGATGTACTCATACTTGTTCTTGGGGGCTTTTCTTGGTTTTCTAGATCCAGAACTCGAACCTTTCCGATTAAAAGCTAATGACGGGTTTGCTAGCGGCGGTAATGATGATGGTGGTGGTGGTGGTGGTGGTGGTGGTCTTTTCCTTGCTGCAATTTGACCACGAATCCGAGATAAGAGATTTCCCATAATTAATCCGATTTAAGAAAATCACTCGTCTCCATGGCCTTTTTATCGACGATTAATTCTTTTACTAGCTGAAGTTTCACATGGATCTTGATATGCCTTCTTCATTAAGTTCTTCCATTTCATACTTTTTTTGGTCACTTTAACTTTTTCTTTAATGATAGAATATTCTTAAATTGCAATTACCATGGATTGGTAGATAGATATTGCTTAGCGTATGCATTCAGGAAGAACATATTCCTAGTTTTTTTCTAACTTTAAACTATTTTCTGCATTGGTTGGCATATAATTAAGCAGGTAATTTCCACTCTCTTTCCTATATCATATCGTGATGAGCGTGCAAAAGAGTTCTTTTTTTTCTTTTTTTAACTACATGTTGGTGCAACGAAGTACCATCGTGCCATCATGATACCAAGTAACGATGATCCGAGTTTAAAACCTTTCCAAGAAGAATAGCCACTCCCAGCCTAGCCATCCAGTTTCCATTTAATACTTTATGGAGCATGGTTAAAGTCTTGTTTTCTAAATTTGCTAAGAGCATCTTTAACAACATCTCCAAAATGAAGATTTTGGGTTGATTTATTGCTAAAACGCGCTTTTCCAAACTTATCTTTAAGAAAGTTGGAGAGAGTTTTTTCTCTCCATATTTGGAGATCAATCTAAAAATGATTTCCATGTCAGGAGACCCAATAGAAATCTCTGAAAAATAATAATTTAAAAAGAGAAATAATTTTTTAATAGATTAATGAAATATTTTAATATTAATATCAATGTTGAAATCTCTCCAAAATGAGGAAGCTATTGGAGATGGATGCAATTTTTTTTTATAAAGATTTTGGTTTTTAGTTCTCCATTTTGAAGAAATTTTAAGGAAGTTGTTGGAGATGTTATTGTTGGGAATCGAGGGATACAAGAACATGCACAGCGGAATAAAAACCGATTCCCAATCGAGGATCCAATCCCAAATCATACAGACACAATAAAGGGTGTTTCGGTGGATTACCTTTGCGAATAATAACTCCGAAACGCAAGCAGGGGGTACACCGCTACTGGCACCGACTGAGAGGGTTGCTAGACCACCACCGAGGATTACCCGAAAAACAAATGCGAACCTTCCTCCTACTGGATTTGGCGCCGGTTTTTAGGGGAGAGAGAGAGAGATTTTTCTGGGTTTTCAGAACTGAATCAATGAATCAACTGACACCCTTAACCCCTTATTTATATGGACAAACCTAGCAGTGTTTGATTCCATATATAATTCTTGGTAATTATCTCTGAAATAACTTCCAAAATTATCCCTTTTAATTAATCTAACTGATTAATTAATTATAAATAATTAAACTAATTATTTATTTATTTCTTTTTCTCTCTAAATAATTAATTAACCAATTAATTATTTCCCATAATCCAAACATTCTCATTTTGGTGTGCAGCAGTGTGACCTACTAGTGTCTTATAACATTGGACACGATAACCCTGTTACTGTCTCGCACATAATCCTAACAGTTATAACCTCCAAATATTTATTTTTTAAGTTTATCTTTGGTTTCTTTCTTAGGCCATGAGTATCGCTATCGGTACTACGCTTATACCCTCATTATCACATCAACGTCACATCAGTTTTACCCTCTTACCCTCAACTTACCCTCAATAGGAGTATGTCTATCCTCACTACCCTCATACCCTTAATCTTATTTTTTTTTTAATTTTAATATATATATTTCAAGATAGCGAAAGTGAGAAAGGAGAGAGAGAAAAAAAATCTTTCGGGTAGCCACAGGCTTAAGAGCCGTCATCCGAACCCGCACACCATGTCGCACCATCCCATACCACTACCCTTCCTTACCCGTCAACCCGCATGTGGTATTTATGGTCTAATTTAGGCTATGCGTAGCGGTCGCCAAGGCTGGAAGGGCAGGGCATGGTGGGCTCGGCGGCCTTCAAGTACGAAGCTGGCGGCCACACTGCCACATCGATGAAGCCTCAACTCCATCTCTCTCTCTCTCTCTCTCTCTCTCTCTCTCTCTCTCTCTCTCTCTCTTTCTCTCATCCTTTCTCTCTATCTCTCTCTATACTCTTTCACTCTTTTCTTTTTTTATTTAAAATATATATGTATTGGGTATTTGATTTGGTGGGTGTTGGTACCAACCAGAGAGGACTTGTAATGGGTTTACAGTAAAACTGATGTGATATAAGACAGAGTAGGCTTGAGTCAGGAATAAGGATAATCCAGTTTTATTCAAAACTAAATCGCTTGGCCGATTTCTCAAGATCCATGCAACAAATTAACTGACTTATCAATTTGTTAAAAATAATATTTCTTTTTCTTTTATGGTTAAATAATGTGATTATTTTTTATAGTCGGTCTTTAAATTTATGATGTAAGATCTAGTTTATTTTTTCCATTGCTACATGATTGATCACATGGGTGTCTACCTGATTGTTCGAAAAAAAATAGTAAAAAAAGTGACAGGATTACAAAGATGTAACTAAGTGCGTCTGGTTGGGGATAATGGGGAAGAAGAAGGTTCACATGTGAACTATTTTTTCATTGTAAACGTGAACACGAATCTCAGCCACACATCCGATCAATAAAAGCGGATTTGACCGGTCCCCCCCTCTCTTTAATAATCTCTACCTTCCTATGAATCCCGTCAATTATCCGTGATCACATCCACTGTCATCGAAGATGTGTGATTGAGATTCGTCCTCACGTTCACAATGAAAAAGTGGTTCACATTTGAACCTAACCCTATTGGGGAATAAGCAATGACAATAATAACTAAAATCTTTGTTTGATTAGGTATTATATAATGTAATCATTCTTGTGAATCCATTAATTTTCATTTATGATTAAATTGGGAGAAATAAAAATAAAAATTTTACTTATTTCTTTTTCCCAAACGTCATTTCATCTTTTGATGTTAAATGATATATCTTTTGTATTTTCAAGTTGACAAGATATATATTTTTTAAATAGTAACAACTTTTTATTGATTGTATTAGGTTGACCAGACAACATAAACGTAATGTTCATTTCTATTTCGGATCATTCTCATGCATTTTTATTTTTATTTTTATTTTTATTCACATTTCTTAAAATGAGCGCGAAGTACTTATCTATTTTTCAAATCACTTAATAGACCTTTTAGAGTTCATATATATGTTTATATAATTCAGATAGATATGTTGAAATAAAGTATATTTATTTTCTTTTTCTCCTTAAGATTTCAATGGACCTATAAAGAAGAAATTGACCAAGCTAATTCAAATAGATAATCAAATTTGCTTTCTAGAGGGAGGTTCAAACGAGAATGACATCAATTTAAGAGAATACGAAAATAATTTTTGTGTATAAAATTATATATGATTAACAAAGGAAAAATTCAGGTACAAAAAACATGTACAAAATCATATATGATTCATATAGTAAATCACATATGATTCGTGAAGTAAATCATACATGATTAACAACTGCGCGGCTTACCTGCGACTTCCAGGTCGTGTGTAACCCGCTCGTGTCCTTTTTTTTGTTTAGTACTTAATCATATATGATTTTGTACACAAAAATCATTCTCGTATTCTTTTAAAAAGATGTCGTTCTCGTTTGAGGCTCCATCTTGCCTTCTAACCATATCTTTCCGATGTTTACTGATATAGCCCTTCACTCCGTGTTCACGGATTTAGGCCAAATTTGTAATTCTTTTAAAATTTTGGATGCAATTCCGTGATAATGGGTGAATTTCGGATTCCCCAATCGTGATATATGGTTTGAATCCGTGATATATGGGTTTTTATTTATATTTATATATTTTACCCTCTGAGTTTATTAAGCAATTCATTTTAGACTTCTACGTTTTTTTAATTTTTAATTTATATCTTTCTACATAAACATATATTAAATAAAATACATAAAAAAATGCATTCTTTTTTTATAATAAATTATGTCATTGTAATCGTCTCCTCAATACCTTTAAAATAAGGCCCATATTGAGTATTTTTTGATTTAATCTTATACTAGTTAATGGCCCGTGTAATACACGGACGATTTAAACATATTGTTTTAGTTTCTAATAAGAATTAACATTTGCATTATAAAGTTCACAAATAATTCACCACAAACCAAACGTAATATCCAATTAACAATATAAATATGATTTAGTTAATTGATAAAAGAAACATTAATGATTTAGTTTAATCATAACCATTTAAGAAATTATATATATAACATTTAAATTACTTTTCTTTCATTTTTTTATTCAAAGCTTTCTTTGAAATCGAGTAAATAGAGAATTATTATTTATTAAAATAATTCTAATTAATCAACGATTTAAATGAAAAAAAATTCCTCTTACCTTATTATTAAAAATTTTAGTCATTTAATAGTTGTTAAAATATCTGAAATTCTTTTGTTGAAAGATTTGGATTTCGTGAATGATTCTAAAACGCGAGGGATTCTGAAATAAATTATATAGTGTTTTTGATTTGTAGGGTTTTAAAAAAAATATTATTTATAAATGATCTATAGAATTAGTAAGATTAAAAGAATGGAATCTTTAAATTTCAAGAACATCAACAATAGCGTTTTAAATAAAATAAACTTTTATTATTTATAAATAATCTATAAAAAAATTTAGATTAAAAATAGGAATCTTTAAATTTCAAGAATATCAACGATAGAATTGTAATAAAATGTAAACAACTTAATTTATATCTATTCTTAATATTTACTAATATAAATAAATTAAAAAATATTCAATATTATACTCATTTTGAAAGTATCGTCGAAACGATTATAAGGGTGTAATATATAAAAAAGAAAAACAAAAAAATTTAAATGGTTTTAATTCATATACATTATTTACCTTAATATGATAAGAATGTAAAGTGAAAATTGAAAAACTAAGGGGTAATAAGTAATTTAATCAAATAATTATAAGGATGCAAAATGTAAATTATAAAATGGAAACTAATAAATTAATGAGAAATTTTAGGCATGTAAATTTTTGAAAAAAAAAGTGGAAATAGATTATGACATCATCATTTGATAGGATTTGTTTAATTGACCAATGAAATCACTCAATTTCATTTTGATGACATCAGCAAAAACCTTCTTTTAATATATATATAGATATAGATATAGATTGTTTAACACTATAAAGAGTTACAAATTTATTTTAATATTTACACTTTACATCCTTATATTACAACTTATATATGTAACTATAAGGATCTAAAATGTAACATATAAAATAAATTAACTAATTTAACATATACATTTTACATTTTTATAATTAATTATTTAAGTCTTCAATGATGTGGCGGATTCATAGCGTCTTAACCGAGTTCTTCATTACTAAGGAAAAGTACAAATTGTTTTTTTTAATAAAGATTTGCAAAATCCTTCTGATTTGTTGACACGTTATTTTGTGTGATGACAAATGACCGAGTTTCAAGTGCGGAACAACCAAGAACGTTATCTCACATAAAATGGGTGTTTGCGAACTCGATTATGCCTATTTTATAGCAAACCCATAAAAGTTGACTATTTTATGATGGAATCCCTCCAAATTGGCTATTTTAGTGCTTTTGAGATGGACCCTTTCCAAGTTGGCCATTTTTTACAAGGGGTTGTTATTAAGTATTCTTAACCCTTTTTTATAATGCTATTTCTTATTTCTTCATATTTTACTCACATGTATATATATACAGGGTTATGTATAGAGGGGGAGGTTAATTTGTAAACCTCAAATATCTTGTAAACTTTGTGAACCCATCGTGACCCTTGATAAAAAAAATCAATAGAGGATATGGATTTATAAAAAATATGGAAATGTGCAATATATGGTAAGTCAATGATTATGGAAATATGGAAATGTGAAATATGAAAACATTTTTGAAAATCAATGGTGTGGATTGGTTTACACGGTTTACAAGATATTTGAGGTTTACAAATATATATATATATATATTCTTATAGAAGAAATTAAGTATGAATAGAATTCACCTTGGTACATATATAAATCAAACTAATCCTATAGTTTTACTATTATTATCTCATATTTAATTGTTCAAGAAATAACAAAATAACAAATATATATGCATCTTAATTTGTTTTTCAAACAGTTCAAATTGCTGAACTTTTCTTATGATGTTTTTTATTTTTTTTAATATTTGAACTCATTTAGATACATTAATTTTTAGCATTCAATTTTTCATACTTGAAAATAACAATCTTTAAGTAAGTAATATTTAAGTCTGTCAACATGAAAAATGTTTTTTCAATCTAAAACTTGGCAAAAGCCCTAGACTAAGTATAGAGAAAGGGAAGATTGTAGAAAAACAGGGGAAAGGAGCGATGCCAAGTATTGCAAGATTAAGCAAGAGCTTGGTCACTGGAACCCTAATTTACAAATTAAATTTCAACCATTCTCTAATATATCAAAACCATGATAGTTGATTAATTGATTAGGTACAAGCTAGGCGGTAAAAACCCTCAGGACTGTTTTGGAAGGACTTTCTTTAATGACACTTCGATATTTCTCATTACTATATCTATATGTTAGGTTCAATAATCAATGTGTCCCACAATTATCAATAACATGATGACGCTCAACATTATAAAACATGGATCTACCAATTGTTTAACGTTAAAAAAAGTATCTATCTAACAAACTAGGCGTACAATGCTAACAAGCATATAAGAGAAGAACAAATAATCAAATACATAATGACATACAAGATTTATGAGATCCACTCTAGTAGGCTAGTGTACATACATGGAAGAAGTGAATGATCCTATATTTCACCAACACTCAGAAAGAATGAATGTACCAGGTTTAAATTACTTATTATATAAAGTTTATTAAAGAGTTCAATCTGTAGCTATGATTTTCTTAAGAAAATAATACAGAATAAGTCATACGTGAATCTTAATCGTCTATATGTTGGGAAATTGGTTTTGGTGTGTGGGTTTTTATTAGTGTTGGTATTTGGTACACGATTTATTGAGTTGTATGTATAGTGGGAATATAAATCCTAAGATGGAAATTAATTTGTTAACTCGAAATAATAAAACTTTTTTTTTTTTTTTTTTTTTTTTTTTTTGAGAAGGTTCACCTGGACTTTGGCCAGACTACATCCTTGGCAATTTTTACCGAGAGCTAAAGCATGCTCCCCTGGGATTAATACTCAGTGGCCCCTGGTTGCTCACCCCCGGATTCGAACTTGGGTGGGTTTTTCCCCAACACCAAGCCTTAACCGGTAGGCTGCCCCATTGGGGTTGAAATAATAAAACTTCGTAATAGCATTCATAATGGAGGTCTTTTTTGAGATTTTTGTTGAGGTTTTGCAAGAACCCCGTTTTAACACTTGAGTAGTGACTAACCTGTCGAGACTCAATTAATTTTATAGAATCATAAAATTACAAATCTTTTTGTTAAAAAGTATTTTTCTCAAATATACTTCTCATGTCATTCAAATTCAATGACTCGTCTCCAAGTCCATGCACTTTAATACCTCTAAAATGACCAGTTTGTCAAGAAGTATTAAAATAGAACACGTTAAGCCAAATTTTCTTCATGTAAAATCTGCTTGATTTAGATCGAGAAAATTGTGTGTTTCAAAGATATAAAATTTGAAATAAAATGATAAAATGTCTTTTGTTGCCAAAAATTACGTCTATCTTTTCTTTTCCTTTTATTTTATGAACATAAATGATTTTTTTTTTCATTTTTCCCTTCCCACTTTTTTTTCATGTAGCTTTTTCCTTTCTTTTCTCTCTTAGATTAAACAACATACCCTATGCAATAAATAGATAAACTCTTTTTTAGTTAAAAAATAGATACAGGAGTCAACCATTCAGGTATTTAAAAGTTTATTGGGTAAAAGCGAGACAAATGTATATAGTATGTATCTATCTATATTGAATTCTAGATTAAAAAACCATAAACTCATTTGCATTCAAGGAACTACCGGTGAGCATCGGAACTGAGTACTCGCTTTTATAACGGAACTATTCCAGAACTGGAATTGATGTGATTGGTTCTAGTTCCTAAAATACGGAACCGATAGGAACCATTTTCGGTTCCGATTCTCATTTTTTTATAACAGCCAACCGCTTGGTACATGTTGGAACTGGTTCGTTATATTTTAATAAAACTAATTTTATATGTTTATTTTGTTTAATTGAACAAAACTAGTTATTAAGAGCTCGGCTTTGCGCCGGGTTATAAACTTGTGATAGATTTTATCATAAGTAGTAAGATGGATTTATATGAAGAACTTCACACATTATGTTGTGAATTTAGCTATATGCTTACATTAAAAAAGAGATATATGGTATAGATGATGTCTATTTTACGTGAGTGTTAGCACATATATAATATGTGTAGGGGGCTATATGTTAATGATTATTTTAAAATAAATAAAAAGATTTAATAAATCAATAAATAAAAAATATTATTTTTAAGATATTTTATCCTAAAGCTTTGAAAAAATATCATGTACTTATCAATAGTTTAATCAAGTTATTTGATTTTTTTTTATTAAAGTTATAATAGTTTATAATAAACCAATAAAACAAAATGTCGTAATAAAATAAATAAATAAAATAAAAGTAACAAAAATTGGGTTATGTAATTTGAGAATAAAAAATATAAAGATGGTATACTATATGAACCAAATATGTAATTTAAGCAAACATTTTTTTTAAAAGAGCTAACCACTTAATTTAAGAAAGTTGGATGGAGGAACAAAAATAAAATAAAAAAACCATAAGGATGAAGAAAACAATTGTTAAAGATATAAAACTAAAAGTGTTCTAAATATCAAATTATAGGGACCAAAGTTATACTTTGCTCCAAATGTTTATTATTTACTTTTACTATTCACTTATATGTGAATTGATATAAGGGATAATTTGAAATTATTATTTTATCTTTTACACTTACACATTTATACATATCCACTTTTTTCACTTAACTTCTTATTCTTGTTTTTCTCTCGATATTTTATATCATATTTATCATTTCAGGTTGTGTTTTTTGTTTTCTTTTCATTTAAAATAATGTTCGTAATTATATAATTATTAGTTATAGTTTATCGGATAAATTTTCATCGTTTGTAGTATTTGTTTCGTTATGTTAGGATTATATAATAACTAATAAGTACTTTTTATAACATAAAATGATAACAAAACATTTAAAAAAATAGAAACGGGGTACCTGGTTTTGAAATCGGAATGGGCGGTTCCGAAATCGGTTCTCAAATATAAATAAATGGTGCAACCGGTTCTAGTTCGTTCATTATAGGAACTGCCGACTCCAATTCGGTTTCATGAATTCTGGCCGGGTACCCGCATTTACTCACCCCCTACAAAGAACTACCATATTCTTATTGTCATGAGTTCCAGTAACCCGGTTCCTCTTAACTATACCACAACTAAAACACCTAAAGAAGAATTTGGTGCCTTTGTAGTCAGTAGTAGCTTGGTTTTTGCCATGATGATGCAATAAGGTATATGACCTCTTGGGTACATTCAATAAATACCTTGATCGATATTTGGAGATGACTAAAATTGACCCGATCGATCTTGGAATTACATATAGGATCAGGACCAATTAGGACCGATAGTACTGACCCAGTCACAATTTCTATGGAAACGCAAGGCCCGACCAGGTCGGACGAGATCCATTATATAAAAACAAAATCTTGTATATGTTTAAAAATGATTTGGGCCCGACCAGGAACCAGGACCGTTTTTAGGGACACCACTTTGTACGTGGAGAATAGTCCGAGTGTTTTTGGTCAGATCAGAACCGATCACAATAATCCCGTAACAGGACTGAGTTAAGTCCGACCACCGACCTACTCAAACCGAATTTTGGCCATCTCTAAATTCAGATCTCAATAACCAAACCATTTTGACCTAATTTTATTTGATCCAAAACAAAACCAATATTCCAATACTAACCTTGGGCCTAATCCATTTTAATTGGGCCCTAAGCTCTTCTTCCATTAAAAACCTTTAGAACTCCTTTCTTCAAAACCTTCTTCACAAATCTTCTCTATCAGCTACATCATCTCTCCCAACTTGATCTCATATTTTTCCATCAATCGAATCTCCAAATCCCACCAAGATCACATCCATTTTTGGAACGATCCTTTTGTTGATTATTCTCCAATTTCTATCGATCAACATGTTTGTTGTATGATCCAAATTCATCAATTCCGTAATCAGAAACGAAGAAAAAAAAAGCTTTTGATCGATCGGAAAAAATGGCGTCACCGGTACCAGTGAAACTACAACCGCTTCACAACTTCTCCTTCACGCATCTCAAGTGGAAAAACCACCGCAGCAGCAGCAGCGGCGGCGGCCATAGCAGGCTCGCCGCCGGAGAAGCTTCTTCCTCATCACCACCACCACCACCTCCGGCCACCACATGGCGTGAATCTTCTTCATCTCTAAGGTCACATACTCCGTCTCCGGCGAACGGTTTCCGGCGGCCGTCGCCGATGCGTGATTCGGAGGAGTTTTTCGAGGCCGATCATCAAAACTCCGCATCGCAATTCGTCGGAAAAACGAGCAGAAGAACGATCACGGAATCAACAACGAAATCGATCGATAACAATAACAATAACAATAACAATCACAAACGGAAACGATCTAACAAGATCTCAATTCGAATCAGAGAAAACAACAGCAATCGAAACGACGCCGTTGCCGAAGAACATCATCATCATCACTCATCGCCGCCACCGCCAATGGACGATTCCGATTCCGTTCCGCCACCAGCAGCGGCGGAAGAAGAATCATCGCCGAAGATATGGAATTTGCGGCCGAGAAGGCCGCCGATGAACCACAAGCAATCCACCGGAGGAGGTCCACCGAAGATCGGTACATCGCGATCGCAGGAGATTAAAACCTCAAACGAGATAACAATCAACAAACAATCACCGGAACTGAATGTTAACAATAACAGTAGTATGAGGAGGTTGAAGAAGCAGAAGTTTTCGATTCCGCTTTCTCGTGGCGAGATCGAAGAGGATATATTGCTGTTAACCGGATCAAAGCCGTCTCGGAGGCCGAAGAAGAGACCTAGGGCTATTCAGAAACAGCTTGATGTGAGTTTTTCCCCCTTTTTTGTGTGTTGTTCATATGATTAATTGCAAATTTAAGATTCTGTTTTTGGTTATGATCTGTTCAATTTACTATTTCTGGAACTTGATGTTGATTAATTTCTTAGAAACTGGAGATCCCCAAATCCAGAAATAGTTTCTGATTTATATTGAAAGTTATCACCACACAGACAATTAGAACAGGTGAATTTATGGTTGGATTGGATGTCATCTTCAAATTGATGAGATTTTTCAAGTTGTTTTTTTATTCAAGTGGTGAGTAATGCAGATGGGAGATAAGAACCAAGGGATTTGATTTTTTGAACCACTGCAATTTTAACATTTAATGCTATGAAAATTAAAATTTTCAACCATGGTTTGTTAAAAATGAGGTATAAAATAAAACTTGGTATTTGACTATTTGGAACTTCACTTTCATTCTTTCAAAAATGGTGTTTCTTTTTTGTATTTTGGCAAAAGTACTTGTTTTGAAGCAAAAAGAGCCATTAAATGGTATCCACCAATTAATTATTAGGGTTATCTTGTATTTCTCATAGTTGAAATCTCATCTTTGAATCCTTGTGACCATGGAGGTTCACCTGCAATAACTTCGTGGTAGCTAGTGGTAAATGTAAACTAGCTACAACTACTAAGAAAAGAAAAAAAAAGGGATCTGCCTAATGGTTTTGTTTGATATTTGAATGGGTTCTAATGTGTTGTGAAATTTGTGCAGAATCTGTTTCCTGGTTTGTGGCTTGACTCCATTACAGCTGATTCATACAAAGTATCTGAAGCTTCTACAAAGGTATATATATCTATATTTTTTAAGATACAAATTTCTTGAATTTTCATGCAGAAATGTGTATATATATGTATGCTTCAAATGGTGTTTCTTGTAATTACAGTTCTTTGACTCTTTAACATTTCTGGTTTTTTTCTGCATGCAGGGATAGATTTAGGTTAAGATGTTTATGGATCTTTGTTTCTTTTTGGTGGAAGGTTTCATCCTAGGCTCTTGCCTCCCCCGGATTCTTAGAATGTTGGTTCAAGGTACAATAAAACCCCTAACTTGTATAGGTTAAAGGGCGGTGTACATAATTGGTTTCGTCTTCTTCGTGTTATGGTTTATTTGTCTTTTCATAAGCTTACGAAGAACTTCTTTGAGTTTTTACAAAGATTAGTGCATATATATGATATGAATTATTTGGAGGTTTATTAGTATTTGATCGTTGTTGGTTCATTTGTTACAAATGATTATGATTCAATTTCACTATAGACCGGTAACTTGTTTAGATTTTAGGTAAGTCATGGTGATTTTAAATCGGTAATTATATCTATATTTTTCAAGATACATTTAACGTATTGTTAAATATCTTGAATTTTCGAGTCCATATAAAAACCCTAATCTTGAAGCGTGGGCCTAGTGTCTCAAAGCGTTATCGGGCTGAAAAGGCCTAGAAAAGCCGAATATATCTAAAGAAGTCTGACTTGAAAAATTCTAAAAAGACTTGCTTTGTAAAAGCTCGATCATACCCTTTTTTAACCCCAAAGCTTTGTCTAGGCCTAAAATTGTGAGGGTCTTTGTGCATCTCCATTGATTTTAAATTTTCAACGTCATTGTGACCCGAAATTTTATGGCTCAGTTGACAATGTTTTAAAGTTCAATGACGACATTCATAAAGGCATTAACAATAAAAATATTATGTGTCTATCGACATATTTTCGACCCTTTATTTTTCTTCAAAACGCAATAATTCTTAGTGTAAATATTAGCATCTTGTTTGCTTCATTTGCCCATAGACTAGTGTTTTGGCTACTCTTTTCTTTCAAATAAAAGCATTTGTTTGTTTAAAACTTGTGTCTATGGTGCGTATTAACTTTCAATTTAAATACTAGACTTTTGCTATACACACGTTTATATGTTGCATATTCGTTAATTTGAAAAACAAGTGGCATTCTTTTTAATATTAAACGTAAATTTCTAACACCATTTCGATTATATTCTTTTGATCTATACAAAATCTTGTTCCTAATTTTGTATGAAGTTATGTTTACTAATTAATCATCTTTTGTCGGCGTCATGAGTAATTTAGTAAAAACGACTTATTGAACATCATGTATGACTTATATGTAAGAAAATTTAAAAGTCATGTTTACAATCTATTATCATATACGTAAAATTGATTATATGTCTATATTTTAAATATAAGATAAACATAGAATTCTAATAATATAGAAAGTTGACTCCTGTACGGATTACAAGTGACGGTTACAAGAATGGCAGGGAAGTTAACAATACCCCCTTGGAAATAGGTGTTTTCTTTGTGGAAACTAATAATTTCTTTGTGGAAACTAATAATAATTAAGAATGCCATTGCTATTGATAGTAGTTTTTCCAAGATTGGAATTCATGTTGCTGCAAAATGCATTTCCTATTCCTCGTCATTTTGCTGCAAAATGCGATTATGTTCCATTCCTTATATAGAAAGAGTGGATTATCCCTTTCACAAAAACCTAAAGACCCTATCCTACTACTTCAGCACCTTGTGATCTTCTCACATATCGATACAAGCTCTCTCCTAGAATCCTTCTTTATTTAAAAAAAAAAACATTCATGCCTCATCAATCAAAAAGAGAATGAATAATGAATTGTAAATGCATGAATGTGATGTACCAAAAAATCCGTGGTTTCTAATGGAATAGGTAACAAAGCTACTTTGCCACCCACTGCTACTAAATCACCACCTGCCAAGTTAAACTAGTGCTTGCTGTTAAACCAGGTGCTAAATTGTGGGTGTTATGGATCCATTGAGCATACTACCTAAGTTTACTTTTAAAACTAAAATTTTATAACTTTTTTATATGGGACCACTTTTTTACCGTGGTGTCAACCACGTCAATTTCCATATTGTTTTAGACATATTTTGAAAGAAAAAGTCATAAATTTAAATAACACTAATTTTCTAAACTTGATTTACAAGTAATGTATTAATCTTTGACGCTACACAACTTATATGGTCAAAAGCTGTTACATCATGTTCAAGTACGTGTGGCACGTCTAAACAAATATTTTTCATATCAAAATAATTGTTCAACTTTTAATTTGAAGCATGTAAATGATTTACCATTTTTCATATATCCAAAATACCAAATATAAATATAAATCATCACATACAACAACCTTATTTAAAGAGATGAAAAATAAAATACAAAAAATCAAAAGAACAACAATTGTTATATTAAATTCGAAAAGTAAATAGAAGAAAAGCAATTATTATATAAAAATAAAAGGGAGAATTACTTTTATGTCCTTCTAAAACTTCTAAATTACTTCTATATCCTTCTAAACTTTTAAATTACTTCTATATCCTTATAAACCTTTAAAACTCTCTTATATGTCCAAAATACTTATTTTAGGTTTATTAAATCATTTAAATATTAGTAATAACTATTATCAAATTCAAATATTTATAAAATTACTCTATTACCCTTATATTATTTTTTTTATTTTTCTTAAATAGTTACCTTCATCAACATATGAATAAACCCCTAATTGTAAATTAAGAATCCTAAATCTAAAACCACACATCAAATGAGACTCTAAAACTCAAATATCAATCAAAATTTAAAAATATCTAAGGAAAACATCGAATCAAACTACCTGCAGACAACATAAAAAATCAATATATGCATATGATATGTTAATGATAATAATAATGATATCTTTTTATTAATTCTAAAAATGAATAATGGAAGGTAGCTAGGGTTGTTGTTGTTGGCAGAATTGAAGCAAAAGTTGGAAGAGAATGACGTGGCAGACTTGTAGCATAGTAGCATTCATTGGAAGAGAAGGCCTTGGAAGATAGGATGGATAAGTAGATGTGCAGGTGTCCTCAGGTACTACACCACGACCACCCGCTTTCAGTTGATGAATCAAAAATTAAGACATCTACAGGTTGTATTGGATCCAAGCTTTCTTTTTAGTATTTGATGGGTTTGATTTGATGTTCTCCATTAATGTTGTAAGATTGGTTTATTGTAGTTTTGAAGTTTGATTGATATTTGAGTTTTAGAATCTCATTTGATTTGTGGTTTTAGATTTAGGGTTCTTAATTTACAATTAGGGGTTTATTCATATGTTGATGAAGGTGACTATTTAAGAAAAATAAAAAAAATAATATAAGGGTAATAGAGTAATTTTATAAATATTTGAATTTGATAATAGTTATTACTAATATTTAAATGATTTAATAAACCTAAAATAAGTATTTTGGACATATAAGAGAGTTTTAAAGGTTTATAAGGATATAGAAGTAATTTAAAAGTTTAGAAGGATATAGAAGTAATTTAGAAGTTTTAGAAGGACATAGAAGTAATTCTCCCAAAATAAAAAAGCTAAACAGAAGATTAGGAGAATATAATTTACTGGATCATGATATTAATAGCATTTTAGGGTTGGATTTGACTATTTAAGTAAGAACTTGAGAAGTGCAATTCTTTGTTGAAGATGATACAAACCTTTTTTTATATTTCTTATTTTAACTCTTTTTCTCAACAATCTTGGTGTGAATTTACATAAGTTAAATGTATGCAATATCTTACAAATTTTTTAAGGAGAAACACGTAATCACATAACTATCTTTTAAGGTCATAACAATATCAGAAAATTCAAGCTTCAAATTTAAAACTATGCTGTAATTTTTCTAAAATATAGTATTAAAAGTTAAAAATCTTAAAAAAATTCGTCTAACTCCAACACCTATTCTAATTTAGCAATTTACCACTACTTATATTATTAATATATTTAATAAAATATTATTTTTCTCTCTTAAACAATAATTTAAAGGTTTTTAGGTTTTTATTGGTACGTATACAGTTTTAGTATTTCTTTAAATCTAGAGATCTCTACATTCTTTCTTTTCTTTTTTCTATTTCAGTATTCAATACATCAGAGCGGTTGAACCAATTTTTTTTCGATCTTCAAAATTCCAATTTTAACAAAGCCGGGTAAAGATGTTATTATATCTTTATTTATCGAGACCAACTTCAACATCACATATGATGATCAATTAATTATTCATTGAAGGATGTTGATTAAACCATGTATATTTTGGGAATCCAAAATCCTTTAAGAATATTTCTTCACATGGATCATTTTATTTTCCATGGGGTTCTATTACTCTATTTTCACCCTTTTCACGTAGGGACCAAACTTTTATAAAATCTAAAACCCGAGGGACCAAACCTGTAAATATGACCCATGTTTTGAAACGCGAGAAAAAAGGGGGATTATGGGAGACAGGGGCCAATAACCGTCTTAACCGTAAACTACACTTCCCACTTCACACCCAAAAACACACACACACACACACAAACACACACTTCCCATCCTCCAAATTGCAGATATTATTCAGTTTCAATTTTAGAGAGAGAATTTAATGGAGAGACGAAGAATGTATGATGAAATGGGAGAGATAAAGAAAGGGCCATGGAAATCAGAAGAAGATGAAGTCTTGATTAAACATGTGAAGAGATACGGACCAAGAGATTGGAGCTCCATTCGATCCAAAGGCCTCCTTCAACGAACCGGAAAATCTTGCCGTCTTCGTTGGGTCAACAAACTCAGACCCAATCTCAAAAAGTAATTGAATTCCCACTTTCAATTTACTAATTTGTGTTTTAATGTCTCAATTTTGAACCTTTATTGATTCATGATGATGGTAATTGTTTGTTTTCATCTTCTTCTTCTGCACACTAACTGTTTGTGTTTATGCTTCAGTGAGGTGTGAGCGTTGATTTATATGGTTTTATGTAAATGTAACTCGAAGATTCGGTTTATATTTTGTTACAATTTCATAGATTTTGATTTGATTTCAAGTGGGTTTTGAAAATTTTGATTTGATTTCAAGTGGGTTTGAAAGATTTTGATGACTTTTTGACTAATTTGATCAAATCTTGATCCTTCTTTATAAGATTGCCGAAAACAGTTGGTATATATATTTCTTGTTGGTGTTTCAATTTTTTGATGTTAGACCCAATTATGCACATATATTCGTTACTTTTGTCTTTTTTTTTTCTTTTTGAATTTTGACGGTTGAATATCAACTTTAATTATGTTGTGGTCAATATGATTTCTAACTTTTTCCTTAAGTACGTAAGTATTAAGAATTTAAGATGATGTTATATCTGATTTTTGTTCTTTGTGGTGTGTGTGTATCAGTGGTGTGAAGTTTTCTGCAGATGAAGAGAGGGTAGTGATAGAATTACAGCGAGAGTTCGGAAACAAATGGGCGAGGATAGCCACGTATTTGCCTGGAAGGACCGATAACGATGTCAAGAATTTCTGGAGTAGCAGACAGAAGAGATTGGCTCGAGTTCTTCAGACGCAACCACCCCGCCGCCGCCACCACCACCGCCACCGTTGCCGCCACCGCAGAAGTCCCAGAAATGTCTCCCAGGAATCGCCTGCTCTTCATAAAGTACCAACCTTTGAGGTAAACAGTCTCATACTTTTTGATGTTTTATAGGCCTTTGTGTTTATAAATCATTCTTTCTGATTTCAAGAAACAAAAAGAAGTAACAATTTGAGGCAATATAAACAAATGAGAATGATATGAATAATTTAGTGAAAAGGGTTTTAACATGTGGTCATAACTTTGGAGATTTAATGTTGAAAAATGAAAACACACTCTGTTATTTGATCATCTTCTTTTACACATGCAATAAAACAGAATGCAATGCCATTGTGTTGTTATTTTAGGCTCTTTTACGGATCTGACCTTAAGTGAGTTTTTAATTAAATTCATAACCTCCTGACCTATTAAAGAAAACGAGCTTTACACTCATCCGAAGGTCATGGTTTAATTAAAATGTCATTTTCAGGCACCAAAACGCAGCTCTTCAACAGATGAAGAATCATCAGCATCGTCACCAAAAACAGCGTTGTCGTGTTCGTCGTGTTACTGTGAACCACCGATGAAGATGGTGCCATTGCCGGAACTTATTACACCCGCACCCACACCGGCACTGGGTTAACTTCGAGCCCAACCAGCCACCGTGTCAACTCGAATACACCATAGAGGAAAACTCCTGCAAGCAGCCATCACCACATGATCTCCTGCCACCATTACTACCAGATTTCCCTCACCTTCATCCACCACTTAAACTTGAACTTCCACCACCATCACCACCACCATCTACCACCACTCCTCTTGATAGCCATGACATTTTCAACCAACTAGGGGACCCTAACTTCTTTGCAGTTTTTGGCCATGCTGCTTCTTCTGAGATGCTCCAATTCCCTTATGTACCACCAGGTATATATATGCATACAGAAGCCCATTATTGTTTAGTTTGATTGGAGTTATGTATATAGAAGTGTTGGTGTTGGATGCAGGTGGTGAAGGAGAAAGTGGTGGGAGTTGTGGAAGGCAAGATGATGATCCGGTGATGATGGCGCCACCCGACACCTTCATTGACGATTTCCCGATAGATATGTTTGATCATATCGAGCCGCTTCCAAGCCCTCGGACTGGTGAATTGAACAGCTAGCTAAGCTAGGTTAGGTTTTATGTGGTTAATTTGGTGTTGTTTCTTTGTATTATGGACAACTAGTAGTAAGTAGCACATATATATGATGCTGGCAGATTGAATCTTGCACTTTATATCCTCCATCCTAACAAAATATATTGTTTGAAGATGATCAGTATATGTAATATATAGTGTGCATGCATGGCTCCTTTTCTTTTTGCTATTTTTACTTCTCCTATTAGGGTTTTTATTCTATTTTATTTCTATAACCATATTTAACATGACAATTTACGTTTTTAATCATCGTACGTGCATGTAGTTCCAAGATTCCTCTCGACACCAGCGAAAAATTAGCTAGTCGATAAATGTTAAATCATAATGAATAGTTTAAAAATCGTACGTGCAAACATACTAATGTAAAGAATAAAAAGGAAGAATTGGACAACATTAAGATTCATGGAGTTAATTGAGGACCAAAGATAGTACTATTGGGGTGTTTATTCCCTGCTCACATATTTATCGAATTCTAATTCAAATTCTTGAGGCATTTCGACCAGATGTTCGACCTCCAAAACTTCATGTGTTAATTTAATTGTGAAGACCAATTTATGATTTTTAAAAAGCCCATGAAAAATGGGTTTTCTTTAAAACGTGGCCTAGTATGATAAATGATTTTGGGCCAATTATTTGAACTATTCATGGACCACGGCCTAAAAGCATTTTCTTGAAAAAAAAAAAAACCAATATAAGATCAAACAATAAAATAGGAGAACAAAATAAGAAAGCTTAGAAACTATTAGTATAACATAAATTCTTTTTATATATCTATTGTAAATCATTGCTAAAAAAAAATTAAAATCAATTCATAATTTTAGGTATTGCATAATGTCTTAAAATTCATTTCATAGGTTATATCACAACGTGCTTTAAAAATAAAACTTAATGCTGTATTTCTATAAAACAATTTGATATACATGTTCTAATTTACGATGTTGAGATAAGAGTAAATTACGTTTTAGTTCTATGGTATGTAAGTTTATCAAGATTTGATCCCTAACTACATTTATTATACATTTAGTCCTTGTGGTATGCACAATTTGTTGGTTTGGGTCCTTGGCCTAATGATCGTCTAAGATCGCTAAAATAAAAGGGATAAGAGTCTTGTTGCATATTTCATTTAAACATTTTTCTAATTAACTTTTAAATTAGGGGTAAAATGAATATTTTATAACTTAAAGAGCCAAAACTACTTGAGCATCATATCTCAACCTTCAAAACTACTCAATCATGAAATTCTGATGTCTCTGCTAGATACCTCAAGAATGTCAATTGTAGAAACGGAGGTTTCAGTCCTTTCGACATATTCAGGCTTGATCCTTCTTCGAAACAACAAGGAAAATTCATTCAACAAGGAACACTAACAAGCAACTAGCACATAGAAAACCGACATTGGGTTTTTATACAATCATAAGGGCAACATCCACACAATTGGTTTATTCACTCTTCTTACACTTAACCAAAATCCAAGTGAAAGTCTTTTCTAAGATGGTATCGTGGATAGTCTCTTTATAAGGAGGAATATAGTAAAAAATGTACTGTTCCGGAAACTTCCACAATAGTATGGCAGCTGATGCAGAAAATTGCTTCTAAGACTTCCTCACGACACTATTGTTGGAAGCATCTTTGAAACCTGCTAGCTTTGAATCCAACGAAATGGCTCACCAGAAAGAGGGGGACCAAAAAGAGGGGGACCACCATTTCTTTACAAATCTTCTAGCTTGATCATGATTGTCGTCTTGCAACAAAATCCAATGACTCAAACTCTACCGAAAATGTTATTGAACAAACTCTTTCTTACCCCTCTTCCTTTAGCTATAGCCACCATCGCCTAACCCTTAAAATTTCCACTAAACTCTCTGACACTCTAAAACCATTTGTTGGAACCCTAAGGGATCCAATTGACAACTTAACCAACCTTGAAGATGTGACCACCATTAGCAACTTTAAGCTATGTTGTCCTGGTCGTCATAGTCATAAGATCCATCTGAAAAGGTTCTCCGTTGAACACCCTTTCCCCGATTAGCATGTTACACCCCAACCCACATACTACTACACCAACGTTCCTCCTCCCTCTTACGGTAATTACTGTTGATCCAGCTCTCCTAAGACCTAATAAAGTTGATGATGATCCTTATCTACTTAGTGTAAAACACTTGTTACATTTTAGCTTGATAAATTATCACTAAGTCTATTTAGTGATTCTACTAATTATAAGCTCGTTTTTTCAAATGTATGTTCAGCATCAACAAGCACTGAATCTGTTCAGTAAATCCTAATATCTTGCATTATAACAACTAAGTATCCCTTAAAAAAAATAAGTAACATTTAAGAAACCCATCAATGATGTTAAATAAATAGCTAATGAAAGAGTCAAGGTTGATCGTGATCTAAAGAAGGGTTTAGTGATATCAACTTGACTACAAAGCGCGATAATTTGAAGCTTAATGGGCGCTTGATTCCTAGAATCTGATGGAATGTTGAATTTCTTTTACCAGAGTTTCGTTCCTTTGTTTGGTTCATTTATTTTGATGAATGGAATCTATAAATCCAAATGAATTCCATAGATAAGGGATTTGACACCATGAGAAATAGGTGGTATTTTAATTAATGAAATATAAACAATTTCTTTATTTTCGAGTTACCCTTGCCCATAAATATACCTAATATGCAAACCTAATACAATCGACATATCTGCTCTCTTCCGTCTTCTCCATAAGTACAATTTCTCCATGTCGATTTCTCCATAAATGCTAAAATGAAATTGTGGTACTAGTTGCTATACCAAAAATCGGTTGCAATACAAAATAAACTTCAATAAAACAACACGTACGATTTCTCTATTTTCATCCCGATTTGTTCATATCATTTTCTCCATCTCGATTTCTCCGTTAAATGAAATTGTGGTACCAATTGTTATACCAAATATCAGTTGCTAACAAAAATTGATTGCAATAAAAGAACTTGTGGTACCATATAGATGAAATTGTGGTCCTCGATTGAAACATAGAAACCAACAAATCGATTGTGAACCAAAAAATGGCAATCGAAAATAAAAAAATTGAATGGAAACCATAATATTGATTGGATAACATATATATGAATCATTAAGATTGAAACCAATAAAACAATTGAAAAACAAACCTAAACGGAAAGGGGAACCACAATAGATTAAACGGATAAGAAGACAACATCAACAAAGGTGTAAAGTATTTTTAGTTTAAAAGTATAAAGTATTTGATAATTACTTTATTAAATCATTTATTGATTATTTTATTACATCATTTTATGTTAAAAGAATTAAAATTATCCAAAAGGGTATTTTGGTCATTTACCAAAACTTCGTTCAAGTTCCAAAGCTACATTCTGTGAACCAAATAGACTAATTTCAATTCTTTTAACATAATCCATTCCAATATTAGCACAAAGTTTAGCATACCCCAATATGTAAACCTAATAGAGTAGAATAATAGTAATATACGAAAAGAAATACCAAAGAACTCACCATCTCTACCACTGCCATTAGGGCTGTGAGACGAACTTGCACCATTAAAGACATTAATTCATTTGCATTTGGCTCAATAACGGTTAGCAATGTATAAGATCAAATCGTACAACAATCTTACGTCCTGTAATTCTGTAAATGATCTTATGATCCCAACTCAATCCTATCGCATTTACGATCCTAATACAATCCAACCCGTTTTTCAAAGGTAGGGTCATAGGATCACGGTCTTAATACATGATACATGTGAAAAATAGTGTCCTTTTCGTATAAAAGAATCTATAAAGTATGTTTAGTTTTATGCCTTTTAAAATTTAAATGGTACATTCACAATTATGATGATAAATGAATTTGATCATGACCAATCACATCCTCATGAATGGATGATCCATTTTGAGTGAATCATGATGTTAGATAGTTTAAATCAATCAGTATTTATTAAAATCAGTTGAATCTAGATCAAAATTTGTAACTTTGATGGGCCTCATACTTCCCTTCCAACAGGTCCCCAATTCAAACATGTACAACAATTTGATTAGGTTCTTTGATGCATCAAATCAATACAAATAAAGAAGGTTCGTTTTTATTTACTTAAAAGCAAACAAATAATCCTTGAAGTAACCTCTAATTTAGACATTAGTAGACAAATATAGTTGAAGTGGTTTTTAGACTAATTGTCTTTAAAGTACAATTGATATATATTTGGTTGAATAAGAAATAAAATTGTTGATAGCTAAAACCAATTGATTATTTGTTTGCGAGATTTGAAAACTATGGATGTCTTTTCTTTCTCTTTAAAGTTTTAATTATTTTGATAACTAAAAACTTTATACACTAAAAAGTTTTATTTATATTAGAGTGAATCACACATAAGGTCCTTATAGTTTACTCAAAATTTGGATATGGTATCTTAAATGCAATATTTATATTGGACGTCTCTAATATTTCGTTTTTGTAACACTAGTTGTCCCTCAAGTTAACACCATTAACTTGTGCTCAGTGAGGAATTATCTCAGGGCTGCACGTTTAATTGTCAATAATTGTTAGAGATTAGTCTAGGTAAAATGCTTAAGGGACTATATCCAAATTTTATGCAAAATGCCTGGACCTTCAATGTAATTCACTCCTTACATTATATACAAATATTATAAAAGCCTGCAAAATACATACATATAAATACATACACCTATTCACACATGTAAATGTCCCCTGTGTCTGTGTGTGCATGCACACAAAATTTGGGAAGGCATGAGAATTTTTGAGCCATGAGACCAGTTTGCCACCCTTGGATGAAACCTACTGCTTGATCTCATGTCTAGAAAAAAAACTCAAGGCAAGATGATACTTAGACAAAAAACCTTTAATGCCATTAATTTAAGGGAAACAAAGTTTATTAGTTTGACATAACTAACTTACTCCACATACCTTAAATTAATGACAATCTTAGCAAATCCTAAGATTTAATCGTTACTCTTCTTAACTAACATAGCCTAACACATACAACATAGTACATACCTTAACATGAAAATTTTAGCACACCTAAAATATTCAATATTAACATATGTATTATTTTAAAACGTATAACATTAACTTACATAATATAAAAAATAATGTGGATAAACATACCAACATGAAGATTATCATGTTAAGATATGTTATAGTGCTTAGGTTCGGTAACCGAATCACCAACTTGCCCCTCATTTACAAAGCCAACGTGCGTAACACCATTTGATCACAATCGAGAAAACGTATCGACCATGATGTGGTTCTCATGGTCCACATAAAAAAGTGTGCTTAGTGGAACTTTAGGGGGTAAATCAATTAATCACACGCACACGCACACGCGCACTCGCGCGCGGACACACACACACTGAATAATATTGCATTCAATATTATTCAGTCTGCATGTTGTAATATTCACCTTGAATGATGCTATATTATTTAGTTTGGATGTTGTATTATTCACCTAGAATAATGCATGACTATTCAGTCTTAATAATCATGTATCGATCATTCAGACTGAATATGTCACGTGGCACGCTCTCGATTATTCTCACGTTCACAATTAAATTTGAGTTTTCATTTGAACTTTCATCTATATATGTATATATATGACAAATCTTTTTCAAGTTGTACAAAGAGTACAAAACCCAACCATATCGTCCTCTTTTTAATTAACGCAGGTGAATAGGAGGAAATTTTGAGTTTTAAATGATCTGAAGTTAAAAAAGGGTAATTTTGGAAGACATTTTTAAATAATTTGAATTTGAATTTTTAATCATTAATTTCATAATTTTCTATTTTTTTTAGTTACAAACCTTTCCACACCCGGAGTGTCTTCATCACCTACTCGGCCGTCATTAACTATTATGAACAAAACTAGCTAGATGTGAGAAGATAAAACATATGTGAAACATCTTAAATCTCTAGTTTCTTTTTTCAATATCCTTGTGTGTTTAGGTTTGATTTTTTGTTATTGTCTTTGGATTTGATTTTGTAATTTGTAAGGTTTACATGATGTTTCACATATGAAATAGTATATACTGTGTGACAATATGTGGAACCCAGGATTAATTTCCAAAAGAGCCCTTAAGGAGAGAAGGGGGTACCAACATATATAGTGAAGATTTGGTCTAAGTCTAGCCGACTCTAACATACTGTAAAGGATGAAATATACTTTTATTGAATGAATAATAATGCTGGTAGATAGAGATGTTTATATAGCCTATGCTACAACTAACTTTGAGGAATACAAGAGATAAAGTAGAAGAGTTACAACAAACTATATTAAATATGTTGAGAGATGTTATCTGATATTAGCTCTTGATATTATCTAATGTTATCTCTTGATATATATACATCGTTTTTGTTAAATTAGTTATTTTTTTGATGTTTCACATATGAAATGCTAATGAATCGTTCTTTAAATAGTTAATGTGTTGTTTCACTTATGAAACAACACTGGTATGCAACAAGAGTAACAAAAATTGTTATTGTTTCAAATAGCAATCAATAATTGGTTTTGAAGGTGTTCAGATAAACTTGTAACCGTGAATAACACAATGGATACGGATTTTCTAACAATAACTAGAAATCGTTTTTGATTCTTAAAACCTCAATGGATCCAATAACAATGAAAATCAAACACACCATAAAGTGTTTAAGGATGTACCTTTTGAGATTTGTTGTAGTTGAACAGAACACTTAGAAATCAATTTAGACTTTCTCTAGTGATATCCACTATCCAGTGGCATTATGGTGTGTTTGATGATTTATTTTATTGGAAATTGTTGATGGACTTATTTAATCGAAATGAAAATGTTTAATTGTTTCTTCATTCAAAAGAATAGTCCATTGAGTTAATCATTCAAAATGAGAAAGTATAATGATTTGTTTGTGCAAAAAAGTTGTTTAGAGACTTAACCATTCAAAATATAATAGTTTGTTGGGTTTTTTTTTGAACTTTTCCCTATGATAAATAATAATATATAGATTAATGAGTTTACTTCTCCAAAATGTATCAAACTTCTCCAAAATGTTATTGTGTGAAGAAACAATTTGAAACACAATAAGCTCAAAAATAATGTTTGTTACATTCAATAGTATCTTTTTTAGGTGGATACACATAATAACATTTGGGTATAGTTTAATACATTTTGAAGAAGTAAACCCTAGATTAATAGCATGATAATAAAAGCTGAGAAATCAAATAACATTTTTTTTTGAGGAGGGGGGGGGGGGGGGGGGGAGGGGGGATGATGAAGGTGGGCAGGGGCGGACCTACCTTAGAGGGACCGGTGGCACGTGCCACCGGTCCATTCCTTCGTCGTAGTGTAAAAAATTAAGGGTCGTGAGAGGTGCCACCGTATTAATTTGTTGTGTGCCACCATATATATTTTGAAATTGCAATAAAACTATAAGCTTTCTTTGGTAGAGTTGGTAAGTTCCTTGCCTTTCATGATGGAGGTCTTGGGTTCAAGCCTTGTTAGTGTCATTTTTAGTAGATTTTTGGCTTCAGTTTCATATTTATTGTGTTTATAAAAAATTGCTTGCAATAAAACTTGAACTTGAGACTTTAAACTTGAAAAACAATGAAGCAACCACTAGAGCAAAAATATTTTTTGAAAAAATTTTCTACATAAATTTCTTAAAGTCAAATTGTGCCGCCGTTGGAAAAAATTTCTAAGTCCGCCCGTGAAGGTGGGGGCGCCACTTAAAAATACTATGGTAAGAAACCATTTTCTTCCTTTCCTAGGCCATGCCAGGGTCCTTAATTGCCCCACGGTGTTAATAACATGGATCCACCCCTATCACTATCCACACATGAATACGCATAGTTTCATTGGTTGTACGTCCAAAAGTAACCTTAAATCTACTATGTGTATTATAAAGATAGATAATTGAATCACTAGTAGCTTTGCCTGGCTTATCACCATATTTATATGGGCTAGTTTATAGTCAATAAAATATGGTTAAGGCTTTGTTTGGCAAGCATAAGCTAGCTTATAAGCTAGCTGATAAGCTAGCTTATAAGCTAGTCCATCCAAACATGTATCAGGAAGCTAGCTTATCAGCTAGCTTATAAGCTAGCTTTTTGAAACGCTACTTTGAGTAGCTTATGAGAAGCTTATTGTAGCTTTTTCCAATTATACCCTTATTAATATTAATTATTAAATTCAAATATAACCTTTTTGGTCATTTTACATACTCATAAGCTAGTTTTTGCCAAACATAATTTGTTCAACAGCTAGCTTATCAGCTACTAGCAAGCTTATCAATCAACAGCTAGCTTATCAGCTATCCGCTAGCTTATCAGCTACCAGCTAGCTTATAAGCTACGCTTGCCAAACATAGCCTAAGTGTTTATTTGTAAATGGGAAAAGTCCAAAAAAACCCAACGAACTATTCCATTTAGAATGGTTAAGTCCTTAAACAATTTTTTTGAACAAAAAAGCCATTAAACTTTCTCATTTTGAATGATTAAGTCACTAAACTATTATTTTGAATGAAAAAACCATTAAACTTTTTCGTTATGATTGATTAAGTCCTCGAACAATTTCTTTTTGATAAATAAACCATTAAACTTTCAAAATTTGGTTACTTACCCCCTTTTAATAAAAATAAAAAAATTAAATGTAACCGACTATGAAGGTTTTAAATGTAAAATATAACTAGGTTAGTTTACGTTAAACAAATACAAGTAGCAAATTTTTAAAATTCAATGATTTATTTTGCTGAAAAAATGTTTAGGGACTTAATCATTCAAAATGAAAAAGTTTAATGGTTTTTTTCATCCAAAAGAATAGTTTAGTGACTTAATCATTCAAAATGAGAAAGTTTAATGGTTTTTTTGTTCAAAGAAATTGTTTAAGGACTTAACCATTCAAAATAGAATAGTTTGTTGGGTTTTTTTTTTTGGACTTTTCAGTCGGATAATTATCTAAAACATTTCTTAATTAGGCTTACTTACGAATAGCACTATGTAATTGTCATAATTACATCTTAAATTCTTAACACATCTTTTATAATTATTATTTGAGAATAACTATTTAACTTTCAAGCATGACTTTTCTGGGTTTCTTTTTAATGGAAAACACACGTATTCTTGGTAGGCGACCATATAGGTTTACATACTTGTTAGTAGTGTTCATGTATAACATGTGTCGTAGCCTCGTAGGCATGTAATAACTTACAAGTTTGGTTTCATATAAGAAGCAAATCTGTGAGATGGTAAAAACTTAATATGTTGTGTTACAATTGAAACATTAGTGGTATAAACTAGGTTAACAAAAACATCTATTGTTGCATATGACAACCAATATTTGGTTTTGTTTCATACAAGATGTAACCCCCTATATTTTGGATAAGTATATCGATCCCACATTACGACTTTGCGTCATTGGAAACCAATAGTGATCAACGGGTACTAAACGATGCATGAAAATCAACTAAACAATATCCTGGACAAGTTTGGCGAGAATGCCCAAGATCACTCTCCTGAGTCATAATCGCGACGAGAGGAGTTACGGTACATGTTTGGTGAGAGTTCCCAACGATAGTGCCAGGGTCACTCTCACATGTCACAATTGCACCGGGGAAAAATATCGATACCGCGTAGGAGAGAGTGCCTAGCGATAGTGCCATGGTCACTATGTCATGGCACTATAGCGGAAGGCTGGACATGTTTTAAACACTTAGTTGATCAGAATTTTAAGGGTGGAACACTTCGGACGGATTTTTGGCAGATGGTTTTCTCTGCTCCATATGTGATGTTTCTTCCCCTTCTGCTCTCTCTCTCTCTCTCTCTCTCTCTCTCTCTCTCTCTCTCTCTCTCTCTCTCTCTCCATAAGTGATTTTTGTAAGGGTATTTAATGCTTGATTTAAGGTGTTGAAGATCTAAGGAAGATTCCTATAATCATTGAATCTTAAGGCTCATCCATTTTCTAAGGTTCTATCATCTAGGTTTTATAGCACAAATCTAGAATGCTAGATTCATACTCTTATGCTTACATTAAAATTTTTTATCTTGTAAGTAATACATTTGTGATACACCTTGAGGATCTTGACCTAAAATGATAGGTTTTGCGGATTTGAGTAAAATACAACCTAAGATGGTAATTGGAGATTTTAAGAAACATTTGATCTAAAATAACTTCAATATTGGATAAATGTTTGTTAGATGAGCACTTACACAAAAATGTTAAAATGCTATGTGTGATATGGTGCATTGTTACTTTTCTATTTAGTTGAAAAAACTTTGTGACTTTGTTGTTGGTGCATTTAAACTACCAAGGTTTTAGTGGAGGTTTTGGTGTAGGCCAATGTTTGGCCCAAATCCTTATGCATGAGGATTTGGTGTCTTCCATGGTGATGAGAAAATAATCCATATATGGGAATATAGAGTAGACACTAAAGGATCTAAACATCTCTTGGACATATTAGTGCAACGAGCATGGATCCAATGCCATAGGTTTATGATTTTTGGTGTGTGTGGTTATTCGCCTTGGTTGCATGGTTTCAATTCATTGTTGGTTGGTAAGTTGTTTTTTGTTTTGTTGTATTTGCCTTAGTCTTTTGCAAGTTTCTTTGTGTTTTTAATCTCCTTGTTGCCGGATACCAACTTGTTTTCTACTTCTTCCATAATTCATACTTTCATAGCTTTCTTTTTCTTGTACATTCATTTTCATTTAAAGTTTTTACCTACTCTTTTAAAAACCGTTATATTTTAAAAGGTGAAATTTTACAGATATAAATGAAACATATATCGTTAAACTAAATGCCTTTTGGTAGATGTCACCATCTTGATGTTTTGTACATCTTCACGACGTGAGTATTTAAAAGTCTTAAAAGTCATTTTATATTAATTTTCATTTTTATGATTATATATTGTGGAATGAAAACTTGGTACAATATTGTTGTTTGACCAAACCATCAAACCTATACTCATCTTAATTTCCTTTTTCTTTTTTCGTACCGTACCGTGATATATATATTTAACATCCTTAACTTTATTATCATACAAATTCATGGCCAACACTTTGAACTTATTATATGATCCAAATTCAAATATACTTTTTTGACTTTTAGCAATGATTTCATACCCAATTGATATCAACTTATAGGCTATAATGACATCTTAACAAATTCCCACATCATACTTTAATGATCTTTTAATTAATTGACTCCAACATATGATAGATACGTAACACGGCTTGCATTGAATATTAAATTGTAACTTTAAAGATCAATTAGTATGATAATTAAAGCTCCCATTTGATTATTTTCAACAAAAATGTATATCAAAATTGATAAAATCTTAATTACTAAACCATAAGCATAAACGGCTTAATGGAGAAAGAGAACTTAATTAAATATTATACATTTTGAGAAAAATGAAGAAGAACAAATGAAACATATTGGAATGGAATTGTGTCCAATATGCAATAATAATTTACGGTATATATGTGGTAGTTTCAAAAGTTTTGTCTAATTTATTAACTTTACAAAGATTTTATTTATTATATATGTTTTATAATTATAAGATAGTGATGAGCTAATTACTAACATATCTCCCAAAGAAATGGCTCCTCGGCTCCAAGCCGGAAGCCGGTATCGACACCAGCCACAAGCTGCCAAGATGAAGCGTAGCAGAAGCCGTGGCTTTGGCCCGTGCGGTGGAGGGAAAGATCCGGAAGGTTGAAAAATGTATCATCGTCGTCGGAAGCCGTCGTTTCTTGGCTTTCAGCCGGCTCGGCTCCATCTTGGGTATTTTGTGATGATATAGTGGTTGAGGAGTGAGAGTGAGAAAGCATCGGCTGGCTATCCGGCTCGGCTAAGCCACATGTCATGGCGGCAGCCTTTGCGGCGGCTTCTTGGATGTCTTTGGGCGATGTTGTGGCCGGCTGTGGTAGTAGGTGAGCCAATTGGGGGAAATTTAGGTAAGCCGAGGCTCCTTTTATGGCTATAGCCGCGACATCATGGGCTCGAGCCGCCATTTCAGCCGTTGGGAATGTCCCGAGCCATATTCTTGATTTCTTCCGTGGCTCACGAATTTCTGACACCCATTTCCCCCCAAATCCGCTTTCTTACACCGCGGTAAGTGGGGTGGTCTTCACCCTCCTCGCCACCACTGCCACTGCCGTTTTTACTGGCTTTCTTTTCTTCATTACCATTGTTTCCCTTTCGAGATCTTCTTGGACCCTTTTGAGACTTGCATCCCTCTGAGGCGCTCGATATATTTCCGGTATCTCGAGAAGAGGTTGAGGAGGTGGTGGTGGTGGTGGAAGTTGAGAATTGGTTGAGTACTTGATTTGCATTCTCCATGTTGATTTTGCTCTTCTTCTTCTATGGTACCTTCTATCAATTCATTCACAAGAATGTGCACATAAAAATAGAAGAAAAGAAGAGTCTTTAGAGGTGGGGTTTGGAGGTTGGTTTGATTCTTGCAATAAATGGTCTTATTGGTATTTATAAAATTCTAAATAAAGAAAAAGAAAAATTCCCAAAAGAAAAAATAAAGATTTTATATTGGAATCCCATGTTTAGTTTCTATTCATCAAATTAATAAAAAAATAACAACAATATCATTTTTTAATCTTGTTGAATCTTCTTGGAAAACACCAATACAAGTTTCTCATTTTGGTGTATTTATATACAAACCGACCAACTAATGAATATAGTACAAATATTTTTGCACAAGTTACAAATAATGGTATTATTTTGTATCTCAAATAGATTATATTTTCAGGGCATCATATCAATAAATGATTTTAAGTGTTGCATGATTTGATTTTGATTACTAATTTAAAATTTTATAACATATTGTCTTTTGTCTTATATATTTATTTTAATCATAATTATGATGCCCACCACCATTGCATAGATGGCAATCCACCATTCGCTTTTCATGTGGTTTTACGCATCTTTTTTTATCTTTAACAGAAATATTATTAGTGGTAGGCCCAGTTTTTCATTTTTATTTTCTTATTTAGTATAAACATTTTCTTAAAAACTTATCTTAATTATTTATAAAAAATATACCAACTGTTATAGCCTGTAACTTTGTGATTAATTTAACCAAACGATTATAACATTGATTAAAATATGGATAAAAACAAAATATTGTTAAAACATCTTTTTGATATTTTATTAAGTCATAAAATAGTTATTATTAGTGGTAGGTTCAAATTTTATTTCTATCTTTTTAAAGTATTTTCTTTAAATTACATGTTAGTTGTACAAAATTTATTGGTCAAAATCAACTATTACAGTTTATTACTTCTGCAATTATTAAAACCAACATGATTTTAACGAGGAATAAAATATAAAAAGATATTAATTTAATATAGTTAAAATAATATTTTGATTTATTACTTACTTTCTACTAAGTCATAAAAATTTATTGTCAACCATACTTCATTGATCAAGTCACTTTTTTTTATGTTTATTTTTTACGGTGCAAATAATGGTTTTTATGACATATTTTGTGACGTATATATATAAGTGTTTTAACTATGCATTGTAAAATTTTGGTATATTTACTAAAATTTAATTAGTTTGCTCATTTAAATTGTAATTCGTTAATCTTAAAATGCGATATGTTTATTTTTAGATTGTGTTTTAGAAGAAAAAAAACGTATTATATTTTTTAAGTGAATGAATTAAGTTTTATAAACAAATAAAAGAGTAATAAAGGTACCGTAAGATCTCGAAAAATTGTACAAAAATATAAATTGTAGAAAAGAAAAAATTGGTCATGTGACCATTGTTCCTTAGGATGAAGACAAGCGATGCAACCCTCCAACACATGGTTATCATGTTATGGTGATCCATCCATATGCTCACAAAACATACTTTCCGTTTTTATTTTAGTAATAAAATAATCATTCTAATATTCAAAGGTTAATTTTGAAAGTGTTAAAAGTATAACAACTAAAGAAGAGATCATATCCCTTAGATTAAATAATCAATGTTATCAAATGAGGGGTAATATGGTAATTTATAGAAAGCGTCGGCTTAAATGATCAATACACCATCATCATCATCAATGGCAACAACAGAAGTCTAGTCCATGGGTGGTGCCAAGATTTCGAATCAGAAGCAACATCGAAAGCAGAGATGGTCAAATGAGTTCGGGCCGACAAAGGATAGGAATTGAGTCCTACCTACTCTTAGCTTGGGAGATATCGGGACCGACCATGCATAGTCCCATCCGTTTTTTTATTTTATAAAAACGAGTTTTAATAAATTATATAACAACCAATGGCGCGTAGCTCAGTTGGTAATGGGTGGGGGCAGTGTTTGTTTAAAATCGAATGGTTCTGGCTTCGATCCCAGGGCACTCCCATAGCTACAACCGTTAAGAGAATCAAGTATGCCTCCCACCCCCTTCCCTCCCCTCCCCTCCCCTCCCAATAATTGATAGACCATTGTGGGCCGGTCAAGATTGCTAATATCAAAACTTTTGTCCAATATAGATTATATATATCAAGTTTTTCAAGATTTCTATAAGAATTTTAAGTTCAAGGGACTAATTATAAAACACATGGATTTGCCATTCATTTTTTGGTTTATACCAAAACTGTTACAAGAAGCCATTTTAGGACGGGAATCAATTTTTAGTCAGCTCTAATAAAAAATAGATAAATAAAAAAGTGAATATCGATATTCTTAAAATAGGTAAACTAACTAAACTGGGAGCCATGCACCTTCTAGTTACTATATGGTTCCGCCCATGGTCTGAATGGCAATATATGATCTCAATTCTATTAATGATTATAACAAATCAAATTCCATTTTTTTGGCAATTTTATAATTGATTCTTTCTCAATCATATATCACAATTCTAGGTTATCAAAATTATCTGATTTTATAAGGAATTATAAAAGGGAGAGAGGGGGTTGAATACAATTGCAAGAGTGAGTCCACTTTTAAATTCTTTTGTATAAATCACAAGTTGAATTTACAAAGATTGTTGCGGAAATAGAAAATGTGTAAACCTAATCTAAACAATCTAAAGTTTGTCATTAAGCCTTCACTATGCACTACTGAGAATAAGATAGAAAGAGAGAAAGAAAGAACTAAGTATAAGATGGAGACTGAACTCAAGTGTATTTGAAGAATACGTCCATGGTCTCTATTTATACCGCATGCATTAAATGCATGGTATGGTCACTTACACGTGTTGTGTATCTAGTGGACCATATGTATTATTTGTCATTTAAATATACCCATACGTATAAGAGCATAATGGGTAAAGGCAAACAATTGCTTTTGAAAGCTGATAAGTACGGAGGGAACAGTGTAGAAAGTCCCTTTTGTACTTTGTCAGAAAAGCATGGTTGTCGTTTTTGTGCATTTAAAGATGACAAGACAAATGAGATATCATCAAGGATATGTCTCTAATCAGCAACTAGAAATCACTGGTCCTTGGAGACATCAACGGTCACTGAGGCATACTCCCTTATGATCGTCAGGCATATGTAGTCAGATAGCTATCATTAAAATCCGTCTTCAGATAATGAGCGACCTTGACTCTATCAAGCTACTTATTCGACATCGCCGATGGTTCTTGTAGCTTGATTTCTTTGTCTTTGAGATTGATACTTCACTTGTATATATCTTACATCAGAGATGCCAAACAGACTCAACGAGTCCGTGACGTAGATACTTACTTGTTACAAATAATACTTGATAATAAAATAACCATTTGAATCAATAATATATGAAATTATACTTTTCATATTAAACATTTTTTTAAATTATATTTAACACTGATAAGAGATCTAGAAATTAAAGTTTTATAAGGAAAAATATTTCATTTATTGTATGAAATATGTTTAAAATGAACAAATATTTTTATCGTAATTCATCAATAATATAATTCGACATAATTGTCTTTGGAAATTACTTTATGAGTAAAACACAAAATAATCTTTAAAGTTTCGTTTGTTTTACGGTTTAATCCTCAAAATTTATCTTTAAATGGTATAACCATAATATTTCATTGACTTGTTACTTTAGCCCTTATCTTAAATTTTTACCTATGCTTGTCGGTTTCCTTTTTAAGCTGTAAGTTATTACCATATAACCCTTTACCCTCTAAATGAATAAGACACGAACAAAAACTACCAAAAGCCCTTTAAAGAACTGAATAAACTATGAATAAGCCGCTTTTATGTCTGTTTGGCAGTGGCTTAATGACATGTGTGAAAAAAAAACTTGGATTTTTGAATAAAACTACCACTAGAAGCTTACTGAATAAGCCACTTGAAGATTAAAACATCAGTTAAATGAAACATTATGGTTATTCCATTTAAAAATAAACTTTAAGGGTTAAACCATAAAACAAACAAAACTTTGAGGATTAAAACATCACTTAAATGAAACATTATGGTTATTCCATTTAAAAATGAACTTTGAGGGTTAAGTGTAAAAATAAACGTTGAGGATTATTGTGTGTTTTAAAAAGAGTGAATTACATTGTTATTCCTTGTGGGTTGTTTAAATTTTGAACTTATTTCCTTAAAACAAACTATTTATAATGGTATTTAATATTTTATTTCATAACATTCATGGTCCCTCCAGTTAATAAATGGGGGTGAGCAAAGACGGGGACAAAACTAAAAGCTAATAATTATATAAATAACTACGACCAAATTTTAAAATGCTAATAACAAACAACACAACTTGAAATGCTAAATATGATATAAAAAATACTGAATAAAAGAGAATAAATAAGGTGAATGAAAAAATTGACCGTAGATGTATACGTGTAAGTGTGTAACTACAAAAGGTAAAACAATAATTTCAATTTTAATCTATTAAACATAATAAGCATTAATAAAATTTCTATATTAAAAAGTAGCGAAACTGATTCCGGAGGGTATTCAGCGGTTAGCGGTTCCAATAAAAATGGGAGTTGTAACTGATTCCAATTGGTTCCGTATTTTAGGATCGAAACCAATTACATTAGTTCTAAAGACGAGTATCCGGTTCCCATGCTCATCCCTAATTATAAAGGACCGACTTGTCTTTAAACAAACTATAGGGACCAAAAAAGTATAATCTTATCAAAGCTCTAATTGATTCATTTTTATAAACTTTATATAAAAAAAATATTATATATCTAATAAAAAATCAAATTTATTAAAATAAATTAAATATTAAATTATCATTTTTGTATTTATTTTATACCTAATTACTTCATTAAAAATATTTATCTTTAAAAAAGTTCAATTTTTTAAAATTAAGATAAATTCATATGTCTTTTACCCGCGCTTCACTGCAGGGAGTTTTGTTAATATTGTAAAGTCTGTTGTTGTGAACAATATTTTAGAGGAAGTTACCTATTAAGACTCCAGACTTCACGTCGGGTTATAAACTGTGATAGATTTGATCGTAAGTAGTAACATGGATTTATATGAAACATAAAATTTGTACAAATGTTGTCTTACGAAATTGGTTTGTAGTTCCTAATATATTTTTGTTTCCCATTTGAACTCTCTTACTTAGCTATATGGTATATATATGGTTAGATTATGGTGAGAAGTTGTGAATAACATGATAAGAATGAGAAGTTATTAATTATTGGAGGCATATGGATGCACATTAAAATAAGATGTTTTGAGATATGATGCAACTAGATGCATGCCTACTTCATGGGGGGAATGTTATTAAAAAAGATTAATGGTTCAGATCCACTACTCACGTTCCTAAAACCATTCATTTAGCTCATTCATTTGGATTCTCATCGATTCTCTAAGAAAGTTTAACTGATTTAGTCAAATTTATGCAACAGATGTTCATGTCGAGTATCGGATGCAGGTGGTACTTTCATGAAAGCATATGCATTCCATGAAAGTACTAACCTAGAAATGAGATGCAGGTGCCGGATGATTAAGTGGCAGCACCAAACCACTCAACCACTGCCAAACAGTCCCTAAAGCTTTATTGAATTCATGAGTTTTAAAGCAGCGACAAACCTAGATTTTTTGTCGAGCAAGTGTGCCCTTCAAGTGAACTAAAAGGTTGTGAAGTCGTCCAAAGTGTTGTTAGCCAAATTCCACTCTTTGGAATATTTTTAAGTCATTTTGGTTGATTTTGGAAGGATTTTCTAATTTTTTTGGTTATTTTCAGAGTTTTCTTCGATTTTTTTTGTTTATATTGTCTAATATCCCGAAGCACTGCTCAAAATTTTAACAAGTGCACCTTTTATACCCCAATTTTTTTTCTAAAATAATTGAGCAGATGCACGGGACTCCACTCGTAGCTTTCATAGGTCCGCCTCTATTTGAAAGTGATTGAAGATATGTAAAATTTTGTAAATGTAACTGACGATGAAGATGAAAGCTCCTGATGGTAGATGAAAGTTCACACTTTTTTTCAGCCATCAAAGAAAGTCAGTTAAAAATCCACGTCTTTTAACGTTAGATTAAAAAATCAACTCATTCAAAAGCCTAAAGTTATTTTTTTATCTATTCTCAAAAACAAAAGTTAGTTTGCATATGATCATTCATAACTCTCTCTATCTACAAACGTATGCATATATTAGGTGCGTTACATATTAAAAAGTTCATTAAATTATATTTGCAAATTGAAATTATGTAATCAATCCAAAACCAAATTTTTGTGTTTGGAATCATATCATTATTTTATATCACATTTCTATTCAATCATTTATGCATATAATAAAATAGGAGGCACATTATAGTGCCAAAAAAGAGATGATCTCTTTGCTTTGCTTGCAAATCTTTCACCAACTTGCACGTGCTCTATATAGATGTATATAATATACTTTTATTTGGCATAATTCTTTATTGTTATTTAATGGTAAATTGCAATAAATCTATGTTTTCTAAAAGGAATCATATTTAAAAAAGAAGTCTTGACTCGTATAAAAATTAGAAAACACTTTTTCTTTTGAAAAAAATTTCGTTTAGAATGTTACTAAAATCATTAGACACCTTGCTCCAAAATCAATATCAAGAAATTTAGGTAGTGTTTGTTTTTTACTTATTTGTCATTAGTGTTGATTCGGCCTGATATAAGACGATTCAATCCTAATATCTCAGATAAATTAAATGATAACCTAACCATTTAATTACCTCTTATTTTTATTCATCAACATTCATTCGATTTTAACATCTGTTTTAACCCAGATGCACCCCAAATTTACAAAATCGCAGAACACGAAGATTTTAGAAATTGTGTGTGAGATATTATTGAAACTCTTTAGTCTCACAAATATCATCATCATTATTTTATTTCTTTATTTATTGTCTCATCAAAATAAAACAACACCATACACCGCGTTGCAAAGACGGAGCTGCTAGCTCTATAAACTTTTCAGTGTTGGTGTCTAACCTTAAAATCGAATATGAAGATTTCATGCAAAAAACTAACAAAAAGTTGAAAGATTAGGGACTGTTTGTTAATTATTATTATATATATTAACTTAAAAATTAAAGTATATATCGTCGGTTCGGTTCGTTCTATCTTTCAATCATGGATGTTTACTTCAATTGATATATTTATGTTGAACTTTTAGGGATAAAATAGACAATTATACATATTCAGACTTTCTCAATTTACAAAAAACAAACAGTATTATTAATTCGGATTTCAGACTTCAACACCACCTATTAACAATGTTTTAAAACCCGGTTTTTTAGTTGATCTGCTATGGTGGGTCATGGGTCAACCGGTTCAACCCGGTTTCAAGAATTTCCTTGTATTTTTCTTTTTTCCTACATAACAACAAGTTCAAACATTAAACATAACAAGTTTTACATCAATCCAAATACATTAAAAAACCCGACATAATCATAAGTTTTTAATCAATTCAAATACATCAAAAAGAAATATAACGATCAAACTATAGATTTTGAGACATTAGAGTGTTAAATGCATCAACCAACGGGTTCTACCGGTTCATTCCTACCGGTTCAACAGGTTTTTACTAAACTCGTTCAGATCAATCCGGGTCAGAAATTGTCAAAAAAACTTGTCATAGTTGACCCACTCTTCTCCAGGTCACAGTTCAATCGGCTAACTGGCAGAGTCGACTCGGTTTTCAAAACATTGTATATTGAAAATCATAAATAAAATTTAGAGTTTTAGACTTCAACATCCTCTAAAAAAACAAGTCACCTTAAATATATTAATTTTGTTTTTTTAAATATAATATCTATCATTATTTTAAAATTTTTAATTATAGACATGGAGCTAGGATTTGGAAGTATTTTAACTTTAAACCTAACCATTTTAATTGATATACTAGATTTTTTGTTTTGATTTTAAACAATATATATAAATAATTAATGTGGCTTTCATAAGATGAAACAAACATAGTACTTTTATTTTTGGTAAAGCAAACAAGTGGACCAATAATTAAACTCATAAACCTCTTTTTCACAAGACGAAGTTGACAAAACCACGTAGATCAATTCAGTGTTTATTGTATATCAACATCATGTAATAGTTACGTGGTTAGATCGTGTATATTTCAACTAATTTTGTTCATTTAAGTTAATAATGTACAATTGAGTACACTAAGGGGCCGTTTACTTGAACTTACCCGGTAAGTACTTACCGGGTCAATTTACCTTACGGAAGAACATGAACATGACTACAATCTTACCCGGTAAGAGCGATAGCATGGACCGAAAGTCTTACCCGGGTAAGTGAGATCCACAACTCTTACCCGGTAAGAGCTTACCGGGTAAATTGTTGCATGCGATACCGTTTTAAGAGACTAAAATGTTGTACCATATGGTAGTTGATAGTGTTCAATTTTACCGGTAAGCACTTACCGGGTAAGTGTTCAAGTAAACGGCTCCTAAGTTACCGTTTACCGATGATTATCAAGTCAATTTATCTTACGAGATGAATATGATAAGAATTAAAGTTTTACCTGGCAACAATGATGACATGGACTGATAGTCTTATCCAGTAAGTAAGATTTACAAATCTTACCTGGTAAGAGCAATGACATGGATCGAAAGTCATATCCAGTAAGTGCGATTTGTGCGATTTGTAAATCTTACTCAGTAAGCGATTATCGGGTGAAATGTTGCATACGATACCATTTTGATAGATTAAAATATTGTCCAATAAAGTAGGTGATAGTATCCAATTTTACTGGTAATCATTTACCGGTAAAATTGAAAACTATCAGCTACCATATTTTAGTCTCTTAAAATGGTATCGTATGCAACAATTTACTCAGCAAGTACTTAATGAGTAAGATTTGTAAATTTCACTTACCGAGTTACTGGGTAAGACTCTTGTTTCATGTCATTGCTCTTACCAGCTAAGATTTTAGTCCTTGTCATAACCTAACGTGGTAGTTTTCCATCATATAGCTTCTGGCCCATCCTTAGGAACCTTTGGAAGGCACAGAGTATTCATCTCCTAAGGTAAATTAACCCGCTAAGCACTTACATGTTAACCGTCAAGTATACGGCACCTAAGTTGCCGTTTACCAAATACTTACTTAATTGGGTAAGTTCTCACTGGTAAAATTTAACACTATAATCTATTTAGCGGTAATATTTTAGTTCACCAAGTAAGATTGTCATTATTTGTCTAAGCTTTTATCGAATAAAATTCTTAGTACTTGTCATATTCTTCTCATAAAATAATTTCGCATGATAAATGTTTACCGACTTAGGATCAGGTGAGACCAAGCTGTTACCGTGAGACCGCGTGAGACCAATACCTAACGTATGAAACTTCACAAAAAAAAACACCGTGAATGTACATAAAACTCGAATACGCAGACCTAAAATTCACTTTCGATGCAAAAAAATATCGAAAACAAGCTAAAAAACGAAACCTTCACAGCTCAAGTTCTGTGAAGGTTACATATATATAATGCGAACCTTCACAAAAAAAACTGCTGTGAAGGTTTCGTTTTTTAAGCTTTTTTCGGAATTTTTTTTTTCAATAGTGTTTTTTAGTATGTTTTAACGATGAATGTTCAATTTTTTTTACCTTCACAAATGTTTTAATGTGAAGTTTCAAGTAAAATATGTTGGTCTCACCGGTATCACCAAAAAAGCTTGGTCTCACCGGAACTTAACTCATGTTTACCTAAGTAAAATGTTTGATAAATGGTCCCCACTAGCGACCTTTTAGGAAATTCGAATTAATAACCAACTACGAGTAAACTCAAAACTTCCGGAGTCAATTTATCTTAAGGGTTATCATGTAATGATTACAAACAAACAAAATCTTACGACGTCCATGATTCCATTTTTCAATATCAAGTAATTATTTGACACCACAACCTCTCTCTCTCTCTCCCTATATATCTAATATATATCTATAGGGGTGGGTTCAATTGTGGACCACTTTTTGGTTGTGACCGTGAGGACAACCGAGAGCGCGACACGTGGCGGATGACTAGGCGCCACGTCAGATCCACGGCGGATGACTAGGCGCGATTCATGGGGAGGGCATTGAATTAAAGGGGGGGACCACACTCATAGCCGACGTGGCGCCTAGTCATCCGCCACGTGTCGCGCTCTCGGTTGTCCTCACGTTCACAACCAAAAAGTGGTTCACAATTGAACTTTCCTCTATATCTATATATATATATATATAATATAGATGAGTTCATACGAGAATGATGTCAATTTAAAAACGCAAGGACGATTCTTAGCCATACATTTTCGGTTACGGTGGATGTGATCACGGAAGATTGACGCGATTCATGGAGGGTCAAGATGATTAAATGAGGGTGACACGGTCAAAACCGCCTTTATTGACTGGATGAGTGGTTGAGAATCGTGCTCAAGTTTTCTTTAAAAAACTATGTTTCTCGCATGAACATTTCATCATGATGATTTACGAACTTCTTATAAGTTAGGGAGAATTACTTGTATGTCCTTACAAAACTCCTAAATTACTCCTATATCCTTGTAAACTTTTAAATTACCTCTATATCCTTCTAAACTTTTTAAACTCTCTTGTATATCCAAATACCTATTTTAAAGATTATTAAATTATTTAAATGTCAATAATTATTATTATCAAAATCAATTATTTGTATAATTACTATATTACCCTTGTATTATCTAAACCTAAAAAAGAAGAATTTCTTTTATGTCCTTTCAAAAACTCCTAAATTTCTCAATCCTCATTCATCATCTTTATCTTCCTTAAGAACAAAAACAATAAATCCAATATTAAACCTAAATCCTATATATATTATTATAAACAAATCTGAAAATAAAAATCAAAGAAATGCTTAATTTGTTGTCAATCGAGCAAGATTGATTGTTTCAAATAGTAAGAACTTATGAGGTGTGTTTCTCGAATTGTGTTGCGTGAGATCTGAGATTATTTGGGAGTGAATTTGGAGTAGATGTTTTAGGGTTTTAGTGGTGAGATATAATTGGTTGAGGGTGGTTGAGAAGAAAGATTGGGAAAACATTTTGTTGAGGAAATCAAGGGTTTTTGGTTGAATGCATGGCAGAGATGGCTCCACTGACGAGTTTCATCTTCATTTTAGTTTTTCCAGATTTTAATTTTTAAGTTTTATTTAAAATAAAATAATCAAATGTTTAGTTTATGTTCATAATTAATTATTTGATGTTCTTTAAGATAGATGTGGTTTGATTTAGGATTTAGAGTTTGATCTTTGATTTATTGTTTTTATTCTTAAGGAAGAAGAAGATGATGAATGAGAAGTGAGAAATTTAAGAGTTTTTGAAAGGTCATAAAAGAAATTCTTCTTTTTTAGATTTAGATAATACAATGGTAATATAGTAATTTTACAAATAATTGAATTTGATAATAATAATTATTGACATTTAAATAATTTAATAATCTTTAAAATAGGTATTTGGATATATGAGAGAGTTTTAGAAGTTTAGAAGGATATAGAGGTAATTTAAAAGTTTACAAGGATATAGAAGTAATTTAGGAGTTTTGTAAGGACATACAAGTAATTCTCCCTATAAGTTATAGGCTTTTATTATTTTGATCACGATTTTAACTTGATTTTAAAACTACTGGATCAATAAATTGTATTAGATTTGGGGTTTATTAACGATATCAAAGTTAACCATTGTGTCATCAATGCAATAGGCCAATAGAGGCAAACCTCATTGAGGACATTGAGGTCGTGATGAAACGAAGAATGTGGAATTGAATTTATGATTTGTTTATAACTTCTCAAGCAAATCTCACATCATCGTTAAAGAAGAGGATGTTAGAATGAAATTTGTGATTTGTTTATGTAAGCCTAAAGTTGTGGATTATCAATAATGTTCATCATTTATGTAAGTTATTTCAGAGTAATTAGATTGGTAATTTTTTTTTTGGATTTCACACGCTATTATATATTAGTTAACAAAAACATATATTTTATAACCAAAATGTTTTTTTTTTTCCTTTCTAGAGAGAATCCTATCATTTGGAGGCCAACGAGGGGGTTTACCCGCGCTTCGCTGCGGGAGTTTGGTTAATATTGTAAAGGCTCGTAGTTGTGAACATATTTTAAAGGAAGTTACCTATTAAGAGCCTGGGTTATAAACTGTGATATATTTGATCGTAAGTACTAACATGGATTTATATGAAACATAAAGTTTATACAAATATTGTCATAAGAAAGGTTTTATACAATAAATGAAAAGATTTTAGAAATCATAAAATCAAAAAATTTACTTTTACTACTAACATGGAGATTTTAATAATACTAACGATTACCAGGAAGTCAAAAGACCGTTTATGAACAGTAGTTACCGACACTTTAATATATTTCAGTCAATATACGATATATGACTAAAACGTAAAATGAAATATAGAAAGTAAAAGATATAAAGTGAATAAATATGTTCATGAACAGTGTTTTGGAGTTAAAATGTAATTTCTTCAATTGTCGATAGCTATTGTTCATAAACAGTGTTTTGGCTTCATTTAATCGTACTATATATAATATATAATAAAATAATTACATCAAAAAATATTCAGTATTAGGGTCATTTAGAACGTACCAAGTGTACGATTATAATGGCGTTTTAACATGTTCCAACCAATATACGATAAATGACTAAAACATAAAATAAAATATAGAAAACTAAAAGTATAAAGTGAATAAATATTATAAGTTTAGGGGTTAAAATGTAGTTTCTACAAATCGATTATAACGACGTAATTTGTTAAAATTAAAACGTAAAATGTACGATATATGAGTAAAACGTAAAATGAAATATAGAAAAGTATACAGTATAAAGTGTCTAAATATTATAAGTTTAGGGGCTAATATATAACTTTGAAAACGGATATCGGATTCGGGTCGGTTGGAGCGTATATATAGTATATAATAAAATAACTACGTCAAAAAATATCCAATATTAGACACATTTCGATCGTATCGACGATACAAATATAATGGTGTAATTTTTTAAAATTAAAACGTAAAATAAAATATTGAAAAGTAAAACGTATAAAATAATAAACTTTTAAGTTTAGGGAGCTAATATATAAATTTGAAAATGGGTATAAAATTCGGGTCGGTTCGAACGTATATATAGTATATAATAAAATAACTACATCAAAAAATATTCAATATTAGGCTCATTTTGATCGAATCGACGATACGAATATAATGGCGTAATTTGTTAAAATTAAAACGTATTTTTTTAACGTCTTTTAGTTAATATACGATATATGACTAAAATGTAAGATGAAATATTTGAAAAGTAAAAAGTTAAAAGGTAATGAACATTATAAATTTAGGGACCAAATCTGTAAAATTGGAAATGAATATAGGAATTAAGCGGTTCAAGCAACGCGGGTTTGGAGCGGGTCGGTTGAAGACGCGGGTTTGGGGCGGGTAGCCTAATAATTGTATAGTTATATAATAATGAAATGGAAATGTACCAATGAAGAAGGGCCAAGCTATACCAGGCTTCATAATAATGTTGGCTTGATCTTGAAATGCATCCTTTCAAGGGTCCCTCCTAATTTATGTTCAAATTAAAAAAAAAAAAAAAATCATATAGTTATAATCAAACACAATATTTCTCGAAATATCACTTAATATTGTTTCAAAAATCAATTACTATTAGATATTTAGATTCTATACGAGAAAAAGAGTCCAATCAAGCATATTTGTTTGCTAGTTTCTTAATCCTGGAAATCTTTGTTTGCTAGTTTCTTGATACCGAAAATCTTGTACTTAGAGTCACGGATAAAATTCCAGATAGAAATTTTAGTACAAAAAAGAACTTGGGTTTGTCGATATTAATCCTATAGACTTAGAAAACTCTTTTAAAATAAATCATCTAATAGTTAGATGTGGAAACTTAAAGATCCTATTAATGGTGTGTATAACGAGTACTTAATGATGTATTCAATAAAAGTTTATATTTTCAATTTTATTGCTCTCACATTCTTTATGTTAATAACAAAAATAACTAAAGGTGAGTATTGAAATTGGGTATCCATTTTTGGAACCGGAACCGTTTCTAAACCGTCGGTTTCGGAACCGGAACCGATGTGATTGGTTCCGGTTCTTAAAATACTGAATTGATCGAAATCGGTTCCGGATCTCATTTTTTTGGAACCGGGTACCCGTCGGAACCGGTTCCTATATATCTTAATAAAACAAATTATATGTTTATTACATTTAATTGAATAAAAATTGAAATTATTATTTTATTTTTTACGATTACACATATACACTTATGACCACTTTCTTTACTCAACTTATTTATTCTTTTTTTATTTCCAATACTTTTCGTATCATGTTTATCAATTCTAGTTGTGTTTTTAATTTTCTTTTCATTTCAAAAAGATGTTCGTAATTATTTATATAATTATTAGCTTTTAGTTTATCGAATAAATTTTCATCGTTTTTAATATTTGTTTCGTTACGTTAGGACTACAAAATAACTAATGATTATTTTATAACATAAAGCGGAAAAAATTACGTTAGAACTATAATTTAGTTTTTGGAGATGACTTGTGTGGTAGAAGATCCAAGAATTAACCAAGCTTATCAGATTCTCATAAGTTTGATGGAAAGAATCAAGAACCCATATACTGGAGCGTACTAAGGGGGAATTTGGTTGGGGATATTAAAGGATTATGAATGGTAAAACTGTTGTTTGGTTTGATATTATATAATGAAATCATTCTTGCAGATCCATTAATTTTCATTCCTGACCAAATTGGGGGAAATAAATTTTTTATTTCTACTTGATTATTTTCCTTGCATTGTTCCAGCTATGGATGTTAAATTAAACATCTTTTGTATTTTCAAGTTGGAAAAACATATTTTTTTTAATATGAAGCAATTTTTCGTTGATTATATTGGGTTAACCAAACAACATCAATGCAATACTCATTCCTATTCTCATTTTCATTTTCTTTCTCATTCCCTAAAATGAACCAAATACCTCCTAAGTATATTTTGTAGAACGTGTTATCACAAATTACTGTTGCTCGTGCATTGCATCTATCAAGAGGAGATGAGAAACCAAGTGGAAGGGTTACATACATAGTAGTTCTTGAAGGTTTAAGTAGATTTAGTACATGACCTTGAAACAACAATAAAATACACTATGGCAAGAATTTCCGCTATTGATCATGTTAAGCGCTAATGTTTCTTGTAGAATTACATTTGATTATTGTCTTTTTAGGATATTATTTTTTCCATTCCGAGAAGTTTATCCTTCAAAAAGGCGTTGATGTCTTCTTTTTTCCGTAAACTTTGAACACGGTTTACTCTCACGAAGTGTTATTTTGGCATTCAATAATTAGAAGAGAAAGAAAATATATAAATATTGTGGCTTAAGCCAAAAGTTTCTTTCCAAAGGCTTCTTAATTTCTTAATTTATTTGGTAGTAACATACAAACCGTAGCCTTGTCAAATAATAACCGGAAACTCTCAAATTCCATTTGCCTCGATTTTATGGGTATTTACATGGGTGGGGTTGAAATATTGAATTAAGAAGGTTAAGGTGTTGATTTTGTACTTTATATTGTATTTGATTTGTTGTTTCTTAGCTCAATAAACATAGTGTGTCCTTGTTCTAATTGATGATAGGTTGGATGTTAAATTGTAACACAGTTTTCTTTATCCTGGTTCATACTTAATTGCAAAGAGGTTAAGATCGGTCAAAAGATAATGAAATATGTTCACAACTTAAAAAGTTTGGTCACCATTTTAAGGCTTTCCAAGTAAGTTTTCTACACTAACCTTGATTATCATCATCACTATGTAAGTAACAACCAATTTTGTTTTCTTTTATATATTAGGGGTATTTTTTATATTTTGGTCCCAAGCATCAGAAACCTCAAGACCGAGCCTGGGTGGCCGATAGTGGTTGTAGAGATGGTGGAGGTGATAAGGGTAGAGGTGGCTAACGGTAGTCTGCGATGGCTAATGGTGATAGTAGTTACAACAATGAAGATAAGTAGTTGTGACTAGTGATGGCCAAAAACCGGGTTCGGGCCGGGCCGGGCCGGGCCGTTGACCAATCCGGTTTGCTACAGTAAAAGTCAAACCCGGGTTTGGTCAAACCCGGGTTGAGTCGGGCCCGGGTTCCGGCCGGGCTCAGACCGGTTTCCGGCCCGGGTTCCGGCCGGATTCGGACCGGTTTCCGGCCCGGGTTTCGGGTTCAACCCGGGTTCGCCGGGTTCCGCCCGGGTTTCCGGACCGGTTTCCGGCCCGCGGGCTGAGACCCGGGTTTGACCGGGGTTCGGGCCGGGTCGGGTTGGTCAACGGGCCGGGTTCGGGCTAGCCCATCGGTTCGGTTCGGTTCGGTTTCGTTTGGCCATCACTAGTTGTGACCATTAAAATAAATATCATAGCATAACATAGCTATATCAAAAGAGGGTTATTTAAAAACGCTTTATCTTATATTATTCTTTCTTATTATTGTCTCATCTTGTATTAAGTATTTTTTGATAGAACCAAAAAACCTTTCTTTATCTTACAACCGCCTATCGTCAGTTGTTTATAATTTATATCTTATTATTGTCTCATTTTGTATTACCTATTTTTAATAGAATAAAAAAACTTTTTGTTATCTTATATACATTATTTTTATTTTGAGTAAATTATGGATTTGGTATCTGTGGTTTTCACTTTTTACTACTAAGATCCCTAAACTTGATAAATTATGGATTAGGTCCCTCTGGTATTCAATTTTGCATTACTAGGGTCCTTCAACCTAACAGATTCTGTTAAAAAGGTTAATTAAGTGATAAAATGTCTAAAATACCCCTATTTTTTGTCCTTTTCTCTTTCTTTTCCTCACGTTGACCAATAAGTATTTATATAGATAGACTCACTTTGACCAAAAGTCATCACCTTCAACCTCATTTCTACTTCCCTATGATGAACTTAATCTGAGATTTTTTTCTATCACCAACAACAAATCCACATACAAAATCCTAAATATCCATATACTAAAACCTAAACCAAACCATCGACAACCACCTACTCTAATTGCTTCACCTCCTACCGGCGACCACCAGCTCTGATCGCTTCCCCTCCCACCGGCGACCACCAGCTCTGATCCCTTCCCCTCCCACCGGTGACCACCTGCTCCATTCTCTTCACCTCTCCACTGTCAAACACAACAAAGAACCCTCAATCCTTATACAAATCATTGTACATATATCGTTATCAAACAAATAACCCTAAATCAATATGAGTGATGGTTGGAGAGGACAAAAGGAGTCGTCGAGAGGTAAGACAATTTGATTTCCTCAGTCCCACTATTACAGCCCCATCACCGGCGACGAGATCCTTCCTTCCCCGTCAAAATATATTTCGCTCCGTAGATCCAAATGCAGTTGCCCCTTACTCCTATCTTCTAAAATAAACTAACCAGAAAAATGCCCTAAATACTTAATCTCTTCTGAAATTTCAGAAGGGAGAAACCAATTGGAAAGTAGATGGAATCAAATCAAGGTAATTTTAATGGGAACATTGCGAAAAGAGAAGGGGGCAAGAAGAGGTTTTTGTGGGTTGAATGGGAGGTCTGTCGTCGAAGGGGAACATCAGGCCTTGGAAGGAAGGTGGTATGGTGGGATGGAGATTGGTGGCATAAAAGGTAAACGGAGGAGGTTGGATGGAGATTGTTGTATATTATATATGTATAATATATACATGCGTGTATATATATATATATAATGAAGAGAGCATCTAGCTAATAGTTTTGGTCCTTGTAGATAAAATTTAATATTAAAATATGAGAAAAATTGAATACTAGTAATGCAAAATTGAATACTATAGAGACCCAATCCATAATTTATTAAGTTTAAGGACCTTAGTAGCAAAAAATTGAGAACGACAGGGACCAAATCCATAATTTACTCTTTTATTTTATATCATGAAAAACATAGGACAATGAGCTTTTATCTTCATAGGCGTCGCCCTCCGTGAAGCTACTCTAGCTTTTTCTTTTTTAAGCCAATTTTAAAACTCAATTTCTCAATAATGCGAATAAAAACCACGTGATTAATTTTTGTGATATTTGAATTAACTATTAATTAGTGATTTTCCTTTATTCTTTATTATATATAAAATCTTGTCCCAAAATAATGTCTAATATAATACTAACATTCAAAATCATACCGGCTACCACATGTAGTTAATCAGCATCTTAGGTTATCAGCAGCCGAGCTCTCTAAGCCCTCTGTCACGTCAACACTATATTAGCGCCACACCAGATTTACCATAAACTTACTATAAGCCCTCTAGAGCACTCTGTTAGTACACCAACCCTATAAGCCCTTTCACTTTTTTATTTTATTTTAAACACACCCCACACAACATACAACGGCTACTTCTGGTTGGCCGCATCGATGGCTCGAGCCTGCTCCAAGCCCGCTGGACTTGTACTGCTAGCCCGCTGAGCCCGATGGAGTCGAGCCCGCCCAGCCTAATGTGCCGGTATGCATAGCCTTCTTATAAGATCTTGTATTATCAGGAAAAAAGATAAGATAAATAAATTAAATCAACATCGTTTTTAGGTCAGGCTTCGTTTTCTTAATATAGATGGCTTAAATTAAATAGTACGGAGCTTATTTTTGCCATATAATTTTTATTTATTTGAAATAAATTTTTTGCCATTTAATGTTCTGAAGTCCTCGTCACACATAATCCTTTCTTCTTTTTCATTAACAACTTAAAATTTGTTTAAGATGTCATCAAATATCCCTTTATGTACACATCATTCTCAATAAGGTTTGTCTCTTAATCCGGATAATTCAATGATCGATTTTGATATCATTTGTAACACCTTAATTCAAAAGTAATAAGCATGTTTATTAAATTAAATTAAAATCATTTCTAAAATAAAATTGAGTTTATAAGATAATAAAATTGAGTTTATAAGATGATAAAAATGTCTAAAGTATTGTTTGGTTCACTGAAATTCTCTGGAATCAGAGGAATTGGAATCTAATTCCAAGGATTCATGCGTTTGATTCACCATTTATAGGATGGAATTGGAATCCTTTGCACTTAAATTTTCCTTCATTTGAGGGAATTCAGATTATCCCTCTTCCTACGGAATTTAGATTTCTTCCAACCAACAAACCTCTTTCACCCTATTAGGTGTTAATCGGGTCAACATGATCGTTTTCGGGTTCATCGGATTTAAAAAAAAATAAAGTTCACCTGAAACTCGTACCTATTAAGCTTCGGGTTGAGGTCAATTGGATTTCAGGTTATAGGGTCGGTTTACAACTGAACCTACATAGATAACCCAACCGACTAGATTCAAGTTTGGGTTAATCAGGTATGGTTATTTGGTTTTTGGGTGGATTCATCGGTTTACGTGATTTATAATTATATTATTTAGTTCATGTGATTGGTAGAAAAAAATCAATTTGGTTCGACCCGAAACCTAAACCGTATTTAATTCGGTTAATGGGTATAATTTTAATACCTTAAATTAAAACCTATTAACCCTACCCAAGTGACCCGAAACTCGAACAACCCGGTTGAAAAAAACCCATAGGTGGTTTATATTCAAATTCCAATTCCTAATGACACAACCAAACACAAAAGGCAAGCAATTTAATTTAAATTCCAATTTCTTTTTCCAATTCCATTGGAAAATATTCTGCGAACCAACGCCCCCTAAGTGTCTTTATAAAACCAAAGAGTAAACTCTAATTTTGGTCCCTGTGATTTATAGAAATCTTTGAAAGTGGGGACCTAAGCCTTGTTAACTCTGGAAATTGTCCCCATAGTTTATGTTTTGCTTCGAAAGTGGTCCCCCAATCCCATCATTAATTTCATTAATTTTCTCTATTGTGGCAATAGTATTTTTGTCCATTTAGATTTTTCCCTAATTCTCCTTAAAGAATAAAATAATATAATATATTATAGGGTTTAGTTCCCCATAATTTATCCAAGTTGTCACCTTTTGCTATTGTGTGTATTGTTCTTCAAAAACTACCATTTAATACATCAAAGTTTAAAAACCTACCATTTCATGTATCGTGACCTGCTATCAAAGGTTACCAGCCAGTCACCCCTCTCCGGCGACTTTTCCGGCCATCTTCTCCGGTGACATTCCGGCGACTGCACCACTCCGGCGACCCATTTTCTCCGGCGACCTCAACCATTTTCTCCGCTACCCACAACCGCCAACCTCTCCCTCTCCGCCACCCACCACCGCCAACCATCATCTTCTGAGCGTCATTCCAGAGAAGACAATATCATATCTGAGCTTCATTCCAGAGAAGATGATACCATATCTGAGCTTCATTCCGAATAAGATGATTTCAGATCTAAGCTTCATTCCGAAGAAGATGATATCAGATCTACCGGAGAAGATGATATCATATGAGCTTCATTCCGGAGAAGATGATATCAGATCTGAGCTTCATTCCGAAGAAGATGATATCAGATCTGTCGGAGAAGATGATATCGGATCTGAGCTTCATTCCGGAGAAGATGATGGTTGGCGATGGTGGGTGGCAGAGAGTAAGAGGTTGGCGGTGGTGGGTGGCGGAGAAAATGGTTGAGGTCGTCGGTGAAAATGGGTCGCCAGAGTGGTGCAGTCGCCGGAATGTCGCCGGAGAAGGTGACCGGATGGCCGGAATGTCGTTGGAGAAGATGAGCGGATGGCCGGAAAAGTCGCCGGATAGGGGTGACTGGCTGGTAACCTTTGATAGTAGGTCAAGATACATGAAATGGTAGCTTTTGAAACTTTGATGTATTAAATGGTAGTTTTTGAAGTACAATACACACAATAGCAAAAGGTGACAACTTGGATACATTTTGGGGAACTAAAACCTATATTATAAAGTAATTAATTATGTAAGTTATATGCTTTTTAGTTTGATATTTTTAAATATATTTATTTTAATTATTGTTTATCGGTTTTATTTCACTATTTTTATTCTCGTCATCCTATTATTGCATTTTAGTGCATTATTAGTTTTCTTCAATTTCTTATAAATAATTGTTATAATATTTTCTTAAAAATTATTTTTATATATCTTCTGTATATTTAGATAATATATCTTTATATTCTTTATATTTTAATAGTTAGTTTTTTTAAATAGAAATTTTAATGAAATATATATTATAACAGTTGTTGTCATTGAAAGTCCGTTCGAAGATGGCCAAGCCGATGTACAGCCTGTACCGTATCTCTGTTGTCGGTGTAGTCGCAACATCTCTCGGGCGTTGTTTGGTTGCCTTTACCTGGTTCGCGTTGTGTGCGCAACGTTTTTAGCTTGAAAGTTGGGTTGCGTCTGTTAGCACCGAGTGGGTGTGTTGGGTGGTTTGGTGTCTGTGTGGTAGAGGGTCCCTTTGGTTTCTGTGTATATTGTGTATATCTCTTTGGTTTGGTATAAAATCTTTTGGCCTTTCATTCTTTCAAACAAAATATTATAAGAGTTAGTTTTTAAAAAAATAAAAAATCTCATAATGCATTAAAGTGCAATAATAAGGTTTAAAATATGTGAAATAAAATAGATAAACAATAATTAAAATGAATATTTTTGAAAAAATCAAACTAAAATATATTATGATGCTTAAAATAATTATGCAAACTTATTGTAGCACTGCTACATAAAATGATCTATTGTTTAATTTCCTAATCATTTCTCCTCATGTTTTTTTACCAACATCACTACCTCTATCATAAATATAAGTTTTGGAAATAAAAAAAAATTATATTTAGGTCCTCAATTACGTACTCGGGATCCGTAAAAAATCGTTCTTTTTGAAGAAGAAATTTATTTATTTTATGTATTTTAGCTAGATCCACAATATATATTACATAAATAGTGATATTTAGGTAAAAATGAGAGAGAAATGATTAGAAGATCAATTTAGTTATATACTTTGGTTAACTTATTCAATTTCCCATAATAAAAATGTATAGAACAATTATAATACAAAGCCTACTTATAGAGAGTTGACAAGTTAGATTAGAGGCTCCAATAGTCTTCATTGAATTTTATACGTGTGTGGTTTTATATTATGATATGTACCATTAGTACTCAGAAAACAGCATTAGCTCCGACATATTTTTGGGATTGGAAAGGATTGATGATTTGACCTATTCTCTTTTGTTCATACTTTAATTTGATTGCAATACTTCAACATGCATTTGATCCATGTTTGGTTTGATTCCTCAAACTTGATCCATGCATGTTTAGTCCTATTTCTTGTCCCTCGCAATTATATTATATTAATTGTTTGCAAGAGTGGGAAAGTTTTTGGTGGGTGTTTACCAATTTTTTTTTATCAAAAAAGCACTTATCGACAAAAGATTAACATTTAACTAACTTATGATGTAACATCACCAGCCTTATAAATGTGTTGTTGGTAAGCATCTTAAACCTGGTAAGCGCTTACTGGTAAGAGTCATTTATCACAATAATCGTGATAAGAGTCTCAGTTCTTGGCTCATTTTCTTGTCTCTTACCGGGTAATTAATAACGTCATTTTGACGTTATTATAATACCACTTTCGAGGCAATTTTTCTTTGTTTCTAAGCAAATACCGTGTAATTCTAACTTCTTGCAAGGCTATAACATAAATCAATGTTCAAGAGGAAAGATAGAGTGCAGACTAACAAGAGCTAATTTGAGAAAAGAAAATACCGATTTCAAAAGTGGAACAGTATCTTAAGCGGGTGTCATGTGGGTTTAAGCCAATCCACGTGTTTGGGAAGCAAACGACTTTCCACGTGGGTTAAGCTTCTATTGGGATGTCTTAGTCGACTTCGAGCCACAAGCTTAGGGGATTATCTTCATCCGAATTTAAGGGTTAGAGAGAGGGGATTTTGGAGAGGGGAAAACAACCTTTGGAGCAAAAGACAAGAAGAAAGGCATTAGGATTGAAGATTTATATCGGTTATCCAAACTTGTGTGTAGGGATTCAAACGACTCAAGGATTTTTACATTCTTTTAGATTCATAGTTAGAGAAACAATGGTTAGATATATGTTTTGTTCTTTGATTAATTTGTTTTCTTCATACCTCAACATGAAGTAACCGTTACATGTTGGGGGTTAGGTGAATTTGAGTTGTTAGACATATGGATGCTTAAAGATTGTATTTTTATTTAAGTTTTCAATTTAATGAAGCATATGATTTATTTTTAATGTTTTGTTAGCATGATCAACTGCCAACTCATCTTTATTCTTGATTTGTCTTTGAGAAAAGTTAATTGAGATTAGATTTGTAATTCTTATGCCTAGGATGAGAACTTGGATAAAGATATACCAATTAAATATTAGTAATTTTGTGGCAATCTTGTTAATTAATTTCAAGAATTCGGATGTTGAGATCGAGAGATGAAACATTCCTTTTCAAGAACAAGCTTGTTATAACTCGAGAGATAACAATAGATGCTTATGATTGCGTTCATTGATGGTCAAGTGGTTAAGTATAATTTGATGTGTTTTGTGTCGAAGCTCATATGATCCCAACATTAAACCACTTCTCTTCTATAAGGTTTCTACCTACGATTGACTCGCTTGATAAAGGTAAGGCAAAACTTAATAATGAAAACCCCTCTCCTAAGGCCCCTAATTTTAATACTGAGAGGATTCATATGCCAGTTAAAGTTTCCAATCAGTTTACTGTGTTAGAAGAGGACCCGCAGTGGAGTTTGGACAAAAAGAAGTTGATGATTTTATTGAAAAGAGAGGTGTCGGACTTGAGCCTGTAATTATTAATTCTTGGAGTCGTATAAAGCTGGATTATTTCATTGGGAGGTGGGAAAGAGTCTTTGGTAAGGAACCTGATGGTACGTTAAGAGGATTTACCCTCCCGGATAGACAGATTATTAGTGATGATGATGGTTCAGATTCTGATTCTGAGGATGATGCTGAACTTGTGGAGGATGCGCCATCTGATGCAAATTTGGGAAACCCGTATGGCACTTGGCTACGGCAAAAACAAGATATTGATCGTAGGTTAGCTGAGAAGGAGTGGCCTACTGTTACTCAGATGGCTACGTGGACGGAGAAACAGGTGGTTTACTTTTTCAAACAGTGTGAACAACTTTCTGAAGCTGACAGACAGTTGATTCCCAAGACGGAGCATTAGTTTTCCTTTTTCTTTTGTTTCTTGGGATGGGGTTTTTCCTTTTGATGGTTCCTTTGGTGTTACTCCTTTTTGGCGTGCCGCTTTGAGTCCCCGGCTTGTGGGGTCCTTAGTGTGCTATTTGTACTTTTTTTTCCTTTTATAAAATTGTCAGGGTTCTACCCTTTCCAAAAAAAAAAGGTTTCTACCTTTATTTTAACAAATATTACTTCTCAATTATTTATGCAATTCAATATTTCAATTAATCACTTCATCAATTATCAGCTTTTGATCGTCCAGTTAGTAATTGTTATCGTCATTGTGTTACTCAGTATCTAGTTCCTATGGTTCCTTATTCGTATTTACTTGATTTGACCCATACACTTGCAGTGAGATTTAAGGGAGGGGGTGCAAAGCTACCTATCGTAAGCTTCTCGGTCCTCATCATGCAAAATCAATAATGTAAATGACATTATAAGCGCTTACCCAGTAAACATTTTCTAAATGGCCCCTTAGTTTGGTTTTCAATTTTATAAAGTATTATGTCATATTAATAAGATTTAACACTTATCTTGTATTTACATATTGGTTTTATATAGTTAAAACCGTGCAAGCTTTAAAAAGTTGTACGTATATCAATTTTTTTTCTTTTCTTCCATTAACCCCAACCCAACCCACAACATTGAGTTGGCTTGGTTATACATTTTAATAGGATGGGATGGATTTTTCTAGACAATCACAATTTGGTTTGGTTGGTTTATTCAAATACAACAACTCGTTCAACCCATGTGCACCTCTAAAGGTACCTTAAACCGAAGGCATTAAATCTATTTGTTCCCTTTGTTGGTATATACATTAACAGTTCATAGGATACATGCGACTATAGCTTATGATTGAGATCAGGATTTTATACTACAAAGCAAAAAAAATTTCATTCAAAAACATGTTATCTGAAAATAGCAACAGAACTAATGAACTAAACAGATAACATGCTTTGACTGATCATGTAACTAACTTTCCTTCATTGTGTTAAAAGTATAGGCTTCTATCAGAAAGGTGTAAGAATAAGCATCAATCTAGTTACAACTATGTTCAACATTTCTCTTTTCGTTAAGTCCTACATAATCTTAGCACAAGGCTACGTCTCTTCAACAAAGATTACATTGATAAATGTAAGATTATATATCCTACAACATTCGAATAAAAAGTCCCAAAAATTACCATTTCTTTAACTTTATGTTTGTCCTAAAACATCTAACCAATATCAATATTCATTTCTAATTAATACCAGTACACCAACATCACAATAAAATATCCCAAAATTCACAATCTTGTGTGTAACCTACCTATTATAAAATATCATCCTTGGATTTTATTGCTATATAATTAACGCATACTAAATCCATTCTATAGGTGTCCAACTATGCTAGTCATGTGTGCATTTATATATTCAAGTTATAGATGTTGCAAGTAGTGTATAATTATTTTTTATCTTCCATGATATTTGATACCAAATTGCATCTATTAAAGAATCCAATGCCAAGTGATTTGTTCATTCATCCGTCTAAAATATAGGGATATGGGTATCTTTTAAAATCAAGTCACTTGTATCTAATATATTTTTATGTGTTTTATGTATCTTTACATATATATTTTTTAGTCGATGAACTTGTATTAATTTATTAATGACCATTCTCCATTTCAGGATTCACAGGTTTAGTACTCAAGGGAATTTCATGGAATTGAAACTATAAATTTATTTGGCCAAATTTTTTAATAATGTTTGGTTCACATAATAAAGTTGATGGAATCATTTGAACGCCATTGAATTCCACAATATAAGATGGTGTTTGGTTGAATAATTGAATACGATGGAATTGGAATCTTAAATTCCATTGATCAAATTACATTCTTTCGTTTGTTTTGTTCTTTTCAAGGGAGAAATCTCAAAATTCCATCAATTTCCACAAATAAAGGAGTTTGACATTCATTAACAACTAATAGGTATTTTGATAGAATGAAATTCATTTTTTTTTATAATGTCAAATATATCATTGATCCTATTCCAATATTATCTAATAACAAAATTTATTTTATTAAAGTATTTGATAATTATTTTATTAAATTATATTTATATTATATTTATATTATTTTATTAAGTATTTTTTATTTAAAACAAAAAGAATTTAGTGACTATTTTTATAGTCTTTTATATTTACAAAAGTTAAAAATATCAAAAAAGGTATTATACCTTTATATCAATTGACAAAGTAAATGAATAGTAAAGTTATACTTTAACCCCCTAGACTTATAATATTTATTCACTTTATACTTTATATCTTTTAGTTTTTTAAATTTCATTTGACGTTTTAGCCATATAGTATATTCGCCAACATATGTTAAAAAAATACGTTTTAAATTTAAAAAATTACGCCATTATAATCGTATGGTCGATACCTTCGAAATTAGCCTAATATTGAATATTTTTTATCTAATTATGTTATTATATACCATATATAGTACGATTATATATGTATTAAAAATAGTTGAGACTTATAAAAACGTCATTTCATCAAAGTGTTCACAAAAGAAATGAATTGTTGAAATGAATTGTTTTTTCTTTTGATGTAACCTACTCAAAGAAAAAGGAAAAGTGAAGGTATTTTTTTCCTGTTCTTTTTGGCAAGCTTTCAACAAAACAAGGAAAATGAAGTGACTTTTGTGTTTTTTTCTACAAATTGAAGAGCACACACACACCTAAAGTCGGGTGTGTGTGTGTGTGTGTTTTGTTTTTCTCTCTTAGTTGATTGCAAAGGATACATAGAGAGATGAAGATAGTATCGCTAAATATGTGACTGGTTTTAGGGTGTGCACCTGATATATTCTTGCTATTGGAATCTTTCTGATCATTAGAAGGTTTTCTAAACCTCATGTTTCCAATCATGTTGATCTTATTTGTTGATTGCATTTAATTGTTATTTACTATCTCTATGAATCTCGCTAAATTCGTAAAAGAGAGAGAGAGGGAGAGAGTTATGAGAGATAATTATCACACATATTTATAAAAAATGATGGAAACCATGTTCATGTATCTCATAAATAACAACTGTCTCATGATCTTCAAAACCCACATGAAGGCCACCTGCATAGCATGTATGAAGCCATGGGATTTAAAGGAATTTGGTAAGGGTGTAAATATGTAAATTACATTCATTCTTTTAGGGGTCTTGATCTTTTGGTAAAGGAGCAAATATGTCTCCTACAAGCTGCAACAACTAATATTAGTTTGCTTAACTACTTTTGAAACTACAGTTGGCTAAAGAAAAACTGTATTTTTTTGTCCTTCTCAGAGGAATGACAATATAAATCATGTAGTATTATGTACGTAACGTAATCTTCAAATCCACTAGATGCTTGGCAAACTAATATCGTCTACTTTGAAGAGTCACCTTATTTATAATATTATATGTAAATCGGATTACTAAGAATGTGATTGTTTGAATATCACCAGACGCAACGTGCGGGCTTTATACATCTTGTTTTGATCATTTACCAAAAAAATCATTCCAATTCCAAAACTACATTCTATGAACCAAATAAACAGATTTCAATTTCTTTAACAGATTTAATCTATTACAATTTTACTAACCAAACAAGTGGTCAAATCTAATAACATTTTATTTCAATTCTTTCAAGTCAGATTTCTTTGATACATTTTATTTCATCCAAAAACATTTTACGAACCAAACGTTACCTAAGAAATTCATCATTACTTGATTTAATAAAGAAATTGAATTCTTATCAACCAAATACATAATCAAATTCCATTACAGTAAAAACCTTTTACGAACCAATCGTCACCTAAGAAATTCATCATTACTTGATTTAATAAAGAAATTGAATTTTATCAACCAAATACATAATCAAATTCCATTACAGTTTCTTCAAAATCAAATACTTTCGCTTAATTATAGTTCCATTAAATTTCATTTCTACGAAGCAAATGCCCCCTTAGACATCCGTAGAGCCGAGGGTTGAACCCTGCTTACCTTGACGCTACATCAGCGTCACGTGAGCTTTTTCTCTCTCAACCATCCTTACCCTATAGTGGCAAACCATTTACCCTAACTACCCTAACTTTTTTTCTCCACTTCTTTTAATCGTTTTATTTATACATTTAATGATTTTATAAAATAAAATATTCATATATTTATTTAATAAATAAAAAAAAGATAACTAATAAAAGTTAAAACATTCATTAAAAATTACAAATTTACAAAAACCTAAAATCTAAGATTATGTCGGGATCAATTGGAGTGTTTGTGTGGTTCTTGGTTTCGAGAACATACTCATCTTCTAGAGAAGTTGATAGGATTTGGGTGTTGAAAGTGGGTGTATGGAATGATGTATTTATAGAGGAATCAGAGGTAAAAAAATAAAATAAAATAAACTATTTTTTTAAATACCGGCTAAAAAAATAAATTTTATTTTATTTTAAAAATGTAAATTGGAGAAGGTATGCATCGGATCTCCACAACTGACCCCCTAATCTCCCTGACACACCTGCGTAGCAGTGTGCGGGCTAACCCAAGCCACACCCGATCCCCTCATCTGAGGGTGCTACGTATGGCCTTAGTATTTGGCTTCATTAGAGGCCTTCAATCGACCCTAAATGTAGTGAATCCATAGTTGCTATCATCAATAATTTTTTAATTTGTTTTATCTGATATTAACTGGAAAAAATATCTAACTTATATGATTAGAAGAATAGCATCATGCAATAAAAAATTATTTTTTCATCTTTAAATTTGTAATCATTTATTTAAAATTCAATAAAGAGAATCAATTTTTTTTAAGAAAATCAAAAGCGTAAGGAATAATAATAAAGAAGAAAAAAAAGAAGGAAAGTATGCTCTAATGCTTTTTTTTCTTTTCTTTTTCCGTGTGTGATTATCATGTTTCAACGTTTTTTTTATAGAAATACAATGTGTTAGTTTTTTAATCCAACATCAGCTATGGAATTGTATGAGAAATGTTATTTTCAATAAGAAGTATGAAAAATAATTTTAAATAATTGATTATTTTTAATCAAATATCTTTCCATGAATTGCAGATTTAGAAGAGATTGATCGTTTTAGAAAAGATTGATCTAGATGCATTTTGGTGCATCTTATCTAGGTACATCTCGTTCTAATTTTTATTCATTTTTCATCCAAAAGTTGATAACTAGTTTTCATCTTTTCACTATATTTGACACTTCCCAGAAAAACCCAACCCTATATAATTTATAGTTATTAATATTGGTAACTTTTATTTTAGTATATTACAAAGTTTATTTATGTTATTCTTATGATAAAATTAATATAAAAAATGATATGTGTTCTTTTTTGTAAAACTAAAATCACAAGGGAATTATTATCTGTTAAGCAAAGTGTTTCTCGTGATTCATGCCAAACTTTTATATGATTTTTATGAGGAAGTGTTCTAGTACAATGATTTATTTCCTAAAAATTTCAAAATTATATGGCTCTTTTTTCTACGATTGACAATAGATTTTCAATTTTAAAAAGTAAATTTATTATATTAAATTATCTAACTTCGTCTTAATAGTTTATTATTTAATACACATAAATGATATTTTTTTTCCTTTTCTTCAACTATAAATTACTATCATTTATGTAAAAATTAGTTTTTCATCATCATTTTTCTTTAAACTATTAATATTAAATATACGTAAAACTTAGTATATTAAATATACATAAAAAAATAATCTGTATTTATTTTTTATCATTTTTGATTCCCATCAACTATATTACATGTAAAAATACCTTTTAAATAATATTAAAAATTATTTTAATTATCCATTTTTATCATTTTTCCTTTTAATCCACTACTATTATATCATTAATACGAATTATATATAAAAATTAGTTTTGAAATAATATAAGGAAATAATGTTTAAGTTAGTATATAGTGTTATATTAATAATATAAAGAGTCCCTTTTATCTATTCATAATACTTTAAAAGCGTAACAAATTTTTGGTACTATTTTCAAGTAATAATTTAAATGTCCTTACTTTTAGTCTTACACTAACCATTTTTTTCTTCTAAAAGTTAATATTACAGTATATCAAAAAAAATATATATACTTACATTAAATTATATATTTTGGCCCCCGAGTCTACAAAAACTGTGTTCCGCCCCTGGCAATATAAAAAAGCATGTGAAAGACAAGGGTACATACTTTGTATCTTGGCTGGCATGTCCTTTTTAGTCTTTTTTAGACCTGAATTTGGCACAAGTTATTATATATGATGATACATTTTCCCATAGGTTATAAACATAGACGGTAAATAACACAAAATAGAGATGTATGTGTTTTGATTAATTGTGTTTTATGTTTATGATCACAAGTTGTCGAAGTTTTGTTATGATCAGGAACGAGTTTCCAATGGATCTCCAATGTCGTATATGATTAACAATTTTTGATGACCCAGAATTCACTTATAGATTTTGACAACAAATTTCACCAATAGATCTGTGAGGGAAAATATCATGGACATTTTTGCCACAAAAGCTTTTTGCAGCGGATTTGCAACCATCACTATCAACAATAGGAATTTTTGATGGCATATGAGTTGAATGAATTCTGACTATTATTTTTACCAAAGGATTTTCGACAAACAACATAAGAGTATCTATAGAAGAATATACCCATGAATTATTTTTATCAAAGGATTTGCAACCATCACTATCATAAAAATATGTAACTAATATTTCTGTAAAAAATAATTCAAGTTATTCGTATATTTTTATATAAAATATGCATTTACTATGCATCGATCTTTAGATGAGTAAAATCAAATTTATAAATTCTATTAAAATGTTTCGATCAACAACATTATACAGAACTAGGGAGGGACGACACTTGACTTCCACCTTTGTTGCCAACTTCACCCCTACCGCAGTTCCACACACACCCTGCTCCAATCTTTGCTCTCACACATGTGGCTGTGGATCATGTTTTTCTGTATGGATTGCTCAACATTATCTCCTACAGTTTACAAAAATTAACGGAGTAGTATATTTTGAAATTTTGGTATCATATTGAATGTCAATAACAAGTACATTTAACAAATATAGCTATCAAACAACAACGATGATAGTCAAAAATACGAACCGATGTACTATATTTTTACTCAAACTCAAAGGGTTACCCAACAATGGCATTTTACATATGTCTAGTAATTTTAGCTAGTAATGTGCGGTTTGAACTTTTTTAAACCACAAATCAATGCAAATTGTATGTCTCAAACTTCAAATGCACGTTGATATGATCGATCCATACTAAACATTTATGTAAATATTCAATCAAAAGGCATCACAATATTTATTATCAAATTTCATACTTCATGCAATACAAAATGGAAAGTGAGAATACATAATTAGTAATTGCAATTATACATTTAAGTTTCACAAACACATTTTTATATCATTTTGTAATCATAACTAGTATCACTTGTAAACATTTTGGAATGCTTTTCAGTTTTCACATACAGGTTGGGGATTTCCTAACATTCCAGTAAAAAAAGTTCTAATTCATTTGCAACTTTTTCATAAATCATTTTGTTTTAAACATATAACTATATTCTAGTTTTGAAATATCAAAAAAAATTGGTAAAGAGATACTATAATATAGGGGTAGGTTCAAATACAAACCACTTTTTGGTTGTGAAGGTGAGGACAGCCCAGAGCACGCCACGTGTCAGTCTGAATTTTCTGCGACTAAGCTTTATTCATAATGAATACACTATTATTCAGACTGAATAAAGCGTTATTCAGTATGAATAAATCTTAGTTGCAAAAAATTCAGACTAACACGCGCAACTTGTGTGCATAAAGCCACGACTTAGCCTTATTCATTATGAATATAGCGTTATTCATAATAAATAACACTAAGTCGCAGGCTTAAGTCGCGTGTGTCAGTCTGAATTTTTGCCACGTGTCTTGCTCTGGGCTGTCCTCACGTTCACAACCAAAAAGTGGTTTGTATTTGAACTTTTCTCTCTCTCTCTCTCTCTCTCTATATATATATATATATATATATAGAGAGAGAGAGAGAGAGAGATTGGGGGGGGGGGGGCGAAGTTCAAATGTGAATTCATCTTTCATTGTGAATATGAGGGCCAACAAAATCGTTCCACGTGGCAACTTGAATTGGCACCTAAGCTTTATTCAGTATGAATATCATGCAGAGTGAATAAAGTTTTTATTCAGAGACTGAATACAGCATGAATATTCAAACTCAATATTGCCACGTGACTCGAACCCGAAAAAATCCCCAAAAATTTCCCCGTACCTGACCCGAAGGTAGTCAGGGTTCGGATTTCCCTATTGGGTTCGGGGTTTTCTGCCATCCCTAACATAAATCGGTATAACATGTCTTCAAAGTCGGGTATTTTGTCAAATCTTAAATGTATCAAATTTAAATGGAGGCCAGGTTAAAAAACAATCGAAACGGTATTTTAAATATTTAAGATATTTAATGAGAAATAATTTCTAGTTGTATATTGTTCTTATTTTTTGTACATAGTGTAAACAAAAATAACACAATTTCTTTCACCTAGAAACATATTGCATCTCTCACATAGAGATGAACAAAACCTAGTTATAGTTGGTCCCTTTAGTTTCTACCATATTGATATGAAATGGTATAACACGTCCTTAAGATTTGGTCAAATTTATTGGCCAATCGAAGAGCGTCATGATGCTTGTAAAAAAATCGATCATAGTCAGTTAGTCCTAACCTGTTGAAGTCCCTTAACTCGTCCTTTAATACTTGGTTTTATCTGGGATTAAACGGTTTCAAACCTTTCGCATCCACTTCTACACGAATGTATAACACTATATAACTATTCTAATTTGTTTAATCATCATTAAATAAAAATGCAATATATTTTATGTCGGCATAATAAATAGCATTTATTACGATAAATACACAAAGGCAAAAAGATGAACTTTGTTGCTTTCATCATTTAATTTATTGTTGAGAAGTGGTAAATACGCCATGTACCAACATGTGCTATGTCACCCCGTTTCAAACATGTTGGCGTTATCATGTTTTATTACTGATTATGTTTTTATTTGGACGGTAGATAATACACACATGTTTCGGAGATATTCGGATCCAAACAGGCATCGACTAATTCCCGGCTTCCATGAATCGGTCCTATGGACCGACCCATGAACTCGCTCTTTGGACCGGCCTAAGAGCTTGGTACCGCAAAAGTCGTCCCCGCGGGTTTCAGACCTTGGCCAACCAAGTATATCATTCAAGAAAGACAGATGGATGTTACCTCCACCTACTAGGCTAGGCCTTCTCTGATTATGTTGATTTTCATTTTTAAAAAATAAAAGATATATTTGGTTTAGGTATAAAGAACTTAACTAATAAGATGATAAATACTATAATTACTGAAATGGAAATATAAAGTGATGAGTACAATGAATAACCCTGAAAACCACCTTCATTATATTCATACCCACACCTTGTTTTTTGAAGAATGGCAACTTATATCGACAAACCAATGATTTTTGTTAATATGTAGTATGTAATGATAGTTGTATATTAACTTAGATGTGAATTTGAGCCTAGGAAGAATGTAGCGTTGTTAAGCGTATACATAATGCTTACTTTGCCGAGTAGGGAAAATGAAATTTATGGTTTTCGCAGGCAGGGAACACTGCCCACGGCCCATCGCCCGTTCTCCCCTTTTTCCACCCTGGCCACGACTCCACCCCTACGGGATTTTTTTGAACGTTATTCGACCATTAAACATTTTTTTTACATACTATACATACACATATTACATATACATACACAACATCTAACCATTTTATCATCATTTCTATAAATCCATACTCTCTACAACCATATGGAAAATAGAGGAAAAGCTAAAGTAACGAATTCCAACCGAGCGATGAGAGGGAGAGGAAGAAATAAAAATATATAAAAAAAAGCTGGAAGGGATGAAGGGTGGAAAGATGAATATTGCACTCATTTTAGAGAGATAGAACGATGGAAAAAAGGGAGTAAAAAATTGACGTGACATGTGGGATGAAGGGGTAAACTTGTTACCCCTCCCTTCACCCAAAGAACAACTATGTTCTTTTCATCAAAAGCCACAAAACCTAATATACATATATATATATATAATATAAGAAAGTTTAAATGTGAACCACTTTTTGGTTGTGAACGTGAGGACAACCGAGAGCGCGACACGTGGCGACTTTGAGTGTGGTCCCCTCCTTTAATTCAATGCCCTCCCATGAATCGCGACTACTCACCCGCCGTGGATCTGACGTGGCGCCTAGTCATCCGCCACATGTCGCGCTCTCGGTTGTCCTCACGTTCACAACCAAAAAGTGGTTCACATTTGAACCCACCCCTATATATATATATATATAGACTGAGGTTTACGTGAGAACAAGCTGTTTTCGTGAGACTGCGTGAGACCAAGACTTTACACATGAAACTTCACAACAAAACACTATAAAGATAAATAAAATTCGAATATTCATACTAAAAAACACTATCTAGGTAAAATAATTCCAAAAACAAGGTAAAAAAAGAAACTTTCACAGCGAAAATGTTGTGAATTTAAAAGTAAATAATCCGAACCTTCACAGCAAAAATGTTGTGAAGGTAAAAAAAATCCAACCTTTACATTAAAAAACACCGTGAACGTAATATTTACGGTGTTTTTACGATAAATATTCGAAATTTTTTTTACCTTTACAATGTTTTGATGTGAAGTTTCATATTAAAAATGTTGGTTTTACAGATCAAAAATGTTGTTCTCATAGAAACAATTTGTTCTCACGTGAACCTATATATATATATATATATATATATATATAGAGAGAGAGAGAGAGAGAGAGAGAGAGAAAGATTCAAATGAGAAGTGCTAATATACAAAGTAGAGAAGTGATCTCCACCACTCATCCGGTCAATAAATGTGGCTTTGACCGGTTATGGTGGAGGCGATCACGGGGGATTGCCGCGATTCATGGGAGGGTAGAGATTATTAAAGGAGGGACCCGGTCAAAACCGCCTTTATTGACTGGATGAGTGATGGAGATCACTTCTCTGCTTCTCATTTTAGCACTTCTCATTTGAACCTAATACTATATATATATATATATAATCCTCTTATTTTACAACTGCGTAGTATTTTCAAAATAGGTAACGGTTGTAATCATGATACATACGAGCTATGATTTCAAATAGCAATGAATTTTACCCACACGGGGAAACAAAGCGTTTGTAAAATCTCAAAGGGTTTTTCCAATTACACCCTAGCCTAATTTTCAAACACACCCTACTCTATATTAATAATTATATAATAATAAAGTTTGCTCATTTTCATTGGATAACAACATTTACACTAAAATAAATGCACTTCTTTCTATATAATATTTATTACAATTTAATAATTATATCAACATGTAAATATATATAACTTTATTTAGTTTTTACCTTTTTTATTATTGTTATATATATTTATTATTGTTATATTTTTTAAATAATTACAACAATTTTTATCACTATATTTTTTGTTTCTTTGTATTAAAATTTGAGATTAAACTGATGTTTTTCTAAATTTCTAAAGTTGAGATTAGCAAACTCTGCTAATAGCTAATTATATTTAACAAAGATTTTGGTTATTTTGTAGATTTTTCAGAGAAATTGTTACGAGGTGTTAGACGTATTTTTATATAGTTAAAATAGTCAATTCCTATTTTATATACAAATGTAATATTTTATAAATAAAAGTAATAAAATATGAATTAATTTATATCCAATATTTTATTAAATAGTGACAAATTGTAATCTAGTTTTTTAAAATAAGTTAAAAAATAGATGGACTTTTTTTAAATATTAAAATACTTAGATACAATGATCAGTTATTTTCTATATTTCTAAAGTTTTATTAGATTAAAAAACAAATGACATTATTTTTATAATAACAAGATATTTGTTTTTTTATTGGTTTTTAACAAATTTTGTTATATATAATACAAATAGAAAAATAACTATTATTCATCGATTATTATTATTATTAGCAATTGATTAAAAAATAATAATAATAAATCAGGAGAGAGAAAAGGTAGTATAGAAGAAAGAGAGAGAGATAATAAAGAAATGACATTATTTTTATAATAACAAGATATTTGTTTTTTTATTGGTTTTTAACAAATTTTGTTATATATAATACAAATAGAAAAATAACTATTATTCATCAATTATTATTATTATTATTATTATTAGCAATTGATTAAAAAACAAAAAATAAAAATAAATCAGGAGAGAGAAAAGGTAGTATAAAAGAAAGAGAGATGGATAATAAATGATGTTATTTCAGATATCTAGATTGACATTTTAATCTGTTTTGACTTTTTTAATTAATTACTTATACATAGATTTGAGTGTTATAGCCTTAAGGATGTAGACTAGGGTGTAAATGGCAACACCCAATCTCAAATTCCAAATTCCAAATTCTTTAATATAAAGTCTTTGGAAAATCAAAACATCAATGTATGAATGTTGTCTCTAAATACAATGGAAATAAAGTTTTCAAATCACAACAATCAAATAGTTTTGCATCATCATCTATCAAAAATGTTAGTTCAAAAAAAATATATTAAAAATAGTAAAATACAACTCTAATTGCTAATAAGTATTTTTGTTTGAACTTGTACATCTGACTGACTATATCCTCAAATCTTCTTTATGCCCTTACTCTTGTTACCATTAAGAAACTTGACAGAGTTGCAAAATTTTGTAAGGTTTTCTTGTAAGCCGAGGCATGGTTGGTTCATGGTTTTAAGATAATATATGTTCAGTATGGATATCAAAACTTAAAGCAACATTTAAAATGGGTTTACTTCACCAAAGTGTATTCAACTTGTCACGAAAAATTACTGTATGTACTGTACTTCCATTTTTATCATTTGGCATATCAAAGTTTAAGAAATGGCCATTGCATATATTCAACTTTATCAAAACCTGCCATTTAATGTATCCAACTTGTCACGAAAGTATATCCAACTTATCACAAAATACATTAAATGGTAGGTTTTGATAGTTTTAATACATTAAATGGTAAAAATGAAAGTATAGTACATACAATAACTTTTCATGACAAGTTAGATACACTTTCGTGTTGGATACACTTTCGTGAAGTAAACCCTTTCAAAATATATTTATGTTCAAGTACTTAACGAGAATGTGCTTTATTCATTTGTTTGTTTGCTCTATCTGGCATTGCACTTATCACACTTTTATTGTTTAACTTTTGCAAAGTATAACAATCTCACTTGTATTCCCAATCAGACAATCATAGTCTTATGTAAACCCTACTTCTGTTATACAAATCTATGATATGGCACAAATTTACATTGGGCAATATATCTTATCTTCATGCATTTATGTACATACAAATTTCTCAAAAATGATCATCCATCATAACTTAATAAAATACAATATGGATATACTTGTGGTTTCTATAACAAAATTTATCAAACTAAACGCAATATACTAGTAATAAAAATAGCAAATAAAATTTTATGCTCGACCGTAAAATATTTAGTGCTTCTGCTTTGGTATTGGGGAATATGTTATGACCCACAATATGCATATTGGTTGGTATTGATGAATACTTCTGCTTTGAACTAGCTGAGGTTAAGCAAATGGATAACATCAAAATATAACCTTAGCTACCTGTCTTAACACATATGAAATCCCACTGAAACTCCATGCTCTTACGTCTTTGGTTTGTTTTCACTTTTCTAACTTGTTTGAGCGGTTTTGTTTCATAATTTGAAATGATTGCTATAGGATTGATTTTCATTAGTTTATACAAAATAAATACATAGGTTTTACCTTTTTCCATTTTACACCTCAAAGACGAAAATGTCCTATTTATTTATTTATCATTATATTTGCACAATTGTAATATAAAAAAGAGCAACAACGATGCTACAACATCAAACTAACACCACTAATGATGGTTCTCGGTAGATGCTCGTTCTACTTCTACAACAATTAGCCTCCAAAATCATCATTATTAAATATTAAATATAGAACAACAGTTACTTACAACTCAACTAGAAATAGTTTTATTGGGCTTAGTTTCTTTTTGATTGATTTTTGAATCATCAACACGTTTTAAATTTAAATGCAAACACCATCACCACAAATTTCCTTCAACTTTATGATTGGTTGTTGCTTAAATAATCATGACATTCATTTCTATGTGGTCTTTTTGGCCATCTACGTACACTAATGCCAACATCATCCATCCAAGATATTGATCAACACCGGGTGTTATCTCGAACCCCACCCCTTCTATCTTGCCACATCTTAGTCACTTTAGCTTCAACGAACAAGCTCGGCCGGGTCTGATGACATGCTTTCTTGTTTTATTGAACTTTGCAGGTATGACAACTTTAGTCCCTCCCTTCATTTGTATCAAATGGTTGTTCTAAAGAGTCTAGGACCAGAACTATTTCATGATTACCTTAATTAGTAATTCTACTTTAATTTATTATAGTTCTAACCTAAACTTTCAGAAATAATTAAACCTTCATGATTAATATTTATTTTATTTATGATTCTTTCCTAATATCATATGCTGCGTACTACCTTAAGATTGACAAATAAGATACACTATGGAGATTTAGCATATGACCAACTTCTCCTACTCTTTAGTATGCTCTTTTTATTGAGAGCCAACTTTATCTATTGAATAATCCATTCCACAGTAATAACTTCCACAGAGGGTTTATTTCCAAGTTGCAATATTATAGGTCGGCCTCGTTATCAAATATCAACATAGCAAATATTTGGTTCCTTCATCCATTGCCGAATCAAAATCAACTCTCCATTGTATTAATTCCAATATTAGCAGTTGTTGCCTTTTCATCTCATTCCAATATAGCAGGATTGTGTACTTCCTTTTGTGTAGAGATTCGTATAGTAAAATAATATGATTCATACATTGATCAGTCATAGTCAAATTAGGAAATTTCATGATATTTATCTTGTTCTCAAACAAATAAGACAGCTCCAAACACTACATTTACTAACCAACACAAAAGGAAAAAAAAATTGCCCTCTCAATATAATTGAATTCAATGGGACATGAATGCCCATGTGCACAAGGATCTACACTTGAAATTTCAAAGCATCCACAACCTCTTTGGTCGAATCTTTTTCCAACATCATAAAGTTGTTATTGTTTGCATCTTATGTACAATATGTTCTACTTTAGATTCAACAAATAATGGCCACAAAAGTGCATAACCATTTAAAGAACAAACTATTCCCTTTTGTTTCAAACTCCTAATAACATGGTATGGCATAAAGTATAGGTTATGATTACAAGTCCACAGTGACCATGTTAATTGCATGTATGATGATAGTTGAACGTGGTCATGGCTTTCACCACAAACAACAAAGAAAGGGACACCTTCTTTCCTTTCTTGAAAGATTGAAGACAAGATAGAAATCAACTATTTGTGGGTCACCCCTTTCCATTCAACCCCACAAACCCTTCAAACACATTTTCATAGTGTGTTTTGAAAATAGTTGCTTTTCACAAAGTTTATAAATATATCTACCTATATATATGTGTGTAGGATATGATTGATGCGAGATCAAATTGTTTTCAGAAAATCCGTGAGACCACATTTTTACACTTAAGACTTCACAATACAATATTGTAAAAGTAAAAAAATATGAACCTTCACAACAAAGACACTGTAAAGGTAACTTTCATATTGTTTCGTTGTTAAGTTTCAAGTGCAAAAATATGGTCTCAGTGGGTCTCACGTAAACAATTTTGTCTCACATGATCTCAAGTATATGTATGTGTGTGTGTGTGTGTGTGTGGAAAAGTTCGGTTGTGTGCTCATATTTCATTGCAAGCATGATGAAAGCCGAGAGTGTTGCCGTCACATTCAGTATACATAACGAATGTGCACATTTATGCATTATTCATGATAAAAAAAATACAGCAAGCATTAAGAATGAATAATATATTATTCATCGTGAATGTTGTATTATCCATCATGAATAATGCATGAACGTGTACTTTTGTTATTTATAAGAAATGTGGTACGTGTGCGCTCTCCTTCATCCTCACGTTCGCAATTAAAGGTGAGTTTTCATTTAAGAAAATCATATGTAATTATAATTTATAATTTCCCATAACAAAATCATTCCCACTTTCTATGTTAATTTTATTTTTTTAAGAACGTTTTAAATCATTTTAATGTAATTTATAATTTAGAAACACAAATAGATGAAGTAGTAAGTTGATACAAAATATAAATTTACATATGTAATTATCATAAAAGCAATATAATGACATTATGTATATCACATATATAGATATAAGAATTAGTACGTTATATTTTTAAATATTCAAAATAATATGTTATATTTATAAATATTCAAAATAAATAGATAAATATAAATGTCAATAATTATCTTGATATATTTTATACTTTTAATAAGTAAAAGAGATTAATGAAATTTATTAGATATAGTGAAATTTAAAGTAACACGTGTCAATCAGATAGGCGTAAACGAACTGAAAGTGAAAAATGCATCCAGGTTCAAACTTGAGGTGACAAACTTGAGGGACTAATCCAAGGTCAAATATCGTTATGAGGTGACAAACTTGATGGACAAATCCGGTTAAACAAAGTTGAGAGACGACGAGAATTGTTAAAATGGAGAACATTATAAACCAAAAGTATACTTTACTCTATTATATATAAATTCATCATTTGTAATACATTACAAAAAATTAGAGAAATAGTAATACATTCAATTTTATCGGTGAAAATAACTAAAGTAATAGTTTTGTCTCCTTAATATTGAGTTTTGAATATTTATAAATATAACATATTATTTTGATTAAATCCATTCACCCCCTTCAAAAATGTATTTCAATCAATGGATTATAATTATTTTGATTAAATCCATTCACCCCCTTAATATTGAGTTTTGAATATTTATAAATATAACATATTATTTATAAATATAACAGCCTTCAAAATAGTAATACATTCAATGTTAAGTAGACCCCCTTTGACCCTTCCTCCTCTCACATAAATATAGACCCCCTTGTATTGGGTCCCACCTGTGTACTCACACAAATAACCCATTGACTTAGCAAGGGGTCTATTTATAATTCCCCTTGGTTTAAAGAAATGGAATATATTGGATTTTAAATCCATTCCAATCTACTATTATTATTTGATTTATAGAATTATCATATTTGAGATCCTAGGAAATTCATTTGAAATCATGTAGACATGAAGATCTCTAGTCTCTATCAAACAACTATTCTTAATTATTTTACCTACTAATCATTATGTTTCCAATAAATCAAAAAAATGATTATATATTTTATTAAAAGATTCTAGACATTCTTAATCATGATATATTTAAAAAAATTACTAAAAATAACCAAAATAAATCCATAAAACTAAATATAAATCAAATTTAATAACTTTATACAATGTGATAGTTATATAAAACTACTATTATCAGGGTTGTAAGCAAACCACACTTTCAATAAACCATTCTGGAAAAAGTTCTTTTATGTTCGTCAATCAATGGATTATAATACTCTTTCAGAGTATTGACTGCAAACTGTTTTCATTATAAAGAATAAAATAGTTATTGAAATCCAACTCTAAAGTTCTTGGACCTTTCTTTTTCATTATTAATGCCTCAACCAATCTCATAGTGTCATGGATTGCAGAAGGTTTAAAATGGTTAAAATGGTTTATTCCCTAAGACTCAATGAATTCACGGTTTTTCATACAAAATTGGCTTCAATAACATAAAATATGGTTTAGTATTTCATGTATAACATATCATTCAAAAATTACATTTTACCAATTACGTTTAAATTTCATAGACTAGCTACCATAGTTGATAGTTATATGAATTTAAACATGTAGTTTTAAAAAGTTGTATATGCAGTGTTTACTTGTAATATTGAATTTTAAGTAATATGCATCAATAAATAATAGTTGATGCATGAAAGATGGTTTTAAATTTTTTTCTCAAATGTTCTATAAACGATGGGATCTAACCTATTTGAGTTGGCCCCAAACTAAACCCAACTTAATCACTCCATCTTTTGTTGTTTTTACTTTTAAGTTCTCATAGCCCAAACAATAATGTAAATCACTAATTCAACTTAAAATCATGGTAGAAGTTATTATTAAGCAACATCTTTGAGTTTTTAAGAAGCTCGTAAATATATTTTATAATCCATATAAGATGAGTTATTATATTAACCAATGAATGAAATGAATCGAGATAATTTTGTGAAAGCAGACATAAAAGTCAATTTAATGGGATCTAGTGAATACATGACACGATCGATAGAGAGAAAGCTAGTCTCTATCGAATTGATCAGTCACTTATTAAATATTATCTATAGGTTAACATATATGATCGATAGCTACTATTGCTAACAACCAACCAACAAAAAGCCAATGGCAACTATCAAACTGATGATACATGTACAACCAACTAAGACCCATATAAATTACAAATAATAATTTTAGATGGGGTTTGATTTTATGAAATGATTCTAAAAAAGTAGAACAATAAATACTATGGCTTCTAGTGTAGCTTAGTTAGTAAAGCAATGGAAAGAAAACGCGAGTTCGATTCTCACCCACACATTTTCGATTACAGTGGACGCGATCACGAAGGATTGACATGATTCATGGAGGGTGGAGATGATTAAAGAAGGGTGGCCTGATTAAAGTCACCTATATTAATCGATGAGTGGTTGAGAATCGTTCTCATTTTTCCTTAAAAAGGCTATGTTTCTCGCATGAATTTTTTTCCAAAGTATGTATTATACATGTGTCACTTATGACATTTAGATGTGGACAGTTTTGTCATGAGGAATACAACTCGTTCTCTTGTAAGAGAAAATGCTATTCCTATCGATTTAGACAATTCATATCTTCCAGATTAGTGTGTGTTGTCCAATTCATATAAATTTTGTAATAATACACATATCTTCCTACCTTTTCTTTTCTTATGTACATTAGTATTATCATCATTATGTTTCTATGGTACATTTTATTTGTAACTAAATGCTATATATATATATATATATATATATATAGAGAGAGAGAGAGAGAGAGAGAGAGAAATGTTCAAATGTTTGAACGGTCACAGTCGTCATCTTTGACTAGTCAACTATGATTTCAACCGTTGATGGAGACGATTCACGGAGGGTGATTGGTCAAAGCCACCTTTATTGATCGGATGAGTGGTGGAGATCACTTCTCTACTTCGTATTTTTTAGCACTTCTCATTTGAGCTTAATACTATATATATATATAAGTATAAAATAAAAAACTGAGAAACAATCATTTATGACGATATACATACATGCATACAAGTAATTTATAAGCAATTTGTTAGGTATACACACGTGCATTCCAAGCCCACGTGAATAAGAATCAAAAACACCTTCAATTACTTGTATGCATATATACCCTTCATACCGTCCAGATAAACAGTTACCAATGTTTGCACACACACAAAGAGAGAGAGAGAGAGACCAATGATCGAATGAGAATAGGCTGCTAAAAAAAACAACCCGGCCAGCCAACCAAAAACATTAGACTAGAGGCAACCCGACGCATAGTTGATACAAAATTACCTCAAACCGCATCTATTAGGTTGGAATTGAGTTAAGGTCATTTGAACCAAATCCAATCCGATGAACCTAATGCATTAATATATTATGAACATCAAAGCGTTAAACACGTGAATTTACATTTATAGCCTTCAAAATAAATTTTTTTTAACTTTTTATTGAGATGATACATCAATTTCAGGGTCTCAGTGTGTAAAAACTCTTAAGGCTTTTGATCACTTGTTTATATCAGTAATCGGGTTTATAAATCTATATATAATAAAAGAGTAACTGGCTGACACGTGTCGCGTCTGGTGAGCTGAATTTCTATTTTTCCCCAAAACATGAACCTAGACATTTTTTTAGTCTAGATTCATTTTGCTTACTTGTCACTATTTGCACATCATATGATATCTATTTGCCACATCATATGCATATGTGTCATATGTCATATGTTGACACATAGCATTGATTCAAAATTTAAAATTATAAACTTTATTCTATTAAATATTAACTGATTCAAAATTTAAAATTATTAAACTTTATCCTATTAAATAATAACTGATTCAATATATTTAAAATTATTAAACTTTATCAAAAATTTCAAAATTTATTAAACTTTATCCATATTAAATATTAAACTCCAATCTACCTATTAATTCAACTATTTTACTTTAAAATTATTAAACTTTTTTCCTATTAAATATTAAACTTCAACTATTAATTCAATTATTTTAGATTCAAAGTTTATTAAAATTAAACTTCATCCTGTTAATTAACTATTTTAGATTCAAAATTTATTAAATATTAAACTTCATCCTATATTAAACTAATTACTGGATAGAATACTATTAAACATAAATTAAATTATAGTAAATAATGAAATTAAACAAGATCATATTTGTAATATTAGTTTTTTTTGTATGAAATTTTTTTTTTAAATTATCCCGATGTATTACACGGGATCAATCTAGTTCTTTATATAGAAGCAAAATGATGAGAGAAAAAAAATGTAATTACAATATAAAACTAAAATAATATATTCAATTATCTATCAAATGTCAAAAGTATATTTAAATATAAAGTAATTTAATTAAGAATTCAAAACTTAAACTACCTCATTAACCAAAGTCAACCTCACAAATCCTACCAACAAAAGTCAGCTTCAGTTTAGTTCATTCCTTTTCATATACCTAAATTAGCCAAAATAATTTTTTAATGTACCAGAGTTTTCCCAAATTTTGCAGGAAAGGTGCAACCTTCAAGGCACAGAGTACAAGTCACAAAGAGAACCACTTTCTACACATGTTCTACAAACAGCAGAAAAAAATAAACCAAAATTTTTTGATTCAAGAAATGAGTAAATGATAATATTATAAGGGTACCCAGTTTGCTAAAAAAACAAGATTTTAGAACCATAGCAACAACAGACTTTCACAACTAACACTAAATCTAAAACAAACTGTGCAGCAAAACCAACAAAAATCCAAAAACCAGAAGCAGCAGCCAGCAAGCAAATCCATATCGATTGGTGCAGGAATGAACATCATTTTGCGTTCATTCCCGACAAACTTTCTTTTTTTCATTTTATACATGTGATGCTGAATGCAGGGAGTGGCATCATTGACCCAAAGTGCGGTCATATGTAAACAGGTTTGACATCATTAGCACCAAAACTTGCAGAGCAAAGAGGGCACTTACGATGCCGACTTTCAATGATCTTCTGGACACACACATTGCAAAAGAGATGATAACATTTTGTGATCACCACCTGCCAAAACCAAATCTTGTTATACAAAAAATCATCACAGCTTTCCAGAAAAGGAAAGAATAAGCGAATCTAAACTAAAAGAAAAAGCATCTCATATGTATTAGCACACATAAAACCATGTTTTTTTACCAATATTACACACACACACACACACACATATAGGGTTAGATTCAAATGTGAACTCAATTTTGGTTGTGAACGTGAGGACCACAAAAATCGTGCCACATGGCAATATTCACTCTGAATATCATGCATTATTCAGAGTGAATAAAACTTAGGCACCTTTATTCACTCTGAATAATGCATCATATTCAGAGTGAATATTGCCACGTGGCGCAATTTTAGTGGTCCTCACGTTCACAATGAAAGATGGGTTCACATTTGAACTTTCCTCTATATATATTATATATATAAACACCCTCATCTCGATTTTCTTAAGTTGTCTTGAATCCCAGTACCCCTGTGGTCTTTGAGCCAATTTGTTTACATGATTTATTTTGACCCTCTAACATTAACATGATGCAGGTTTCCCTATCCCGCCAGCAGCCAGCACATGTAGGTCAATCACCTTATTCCTCTAATATTCGTGAATAGAAAAGAGAGCCGATTGCTGAAGGAATTAGGCCATAGGACTTGATAAGCCAATGTGCATTTTCTGGAGTTGAGGGTTTCAAGCCAGAATGCATAAAGCTTTTTTTAGATACTACAGTGAAAAGGAAAAGCGCTGATGCTATAGTGCAGATTCCTAAGCAATAAAGAATCGAAAACTCACTAGAAAAAATATATTTATTGAAAGAAGAAACAAGAAGCAATCCTGAATGTAGAGGAAAATGACAACTTGATTAGAAAATGTGTATCATCTTTTTTGGTACGACAAAGGTTAGAAATAAGAGACCCTTCTCGCTCCACAAGAAATTGTAGAATATAAAAAACAAATAAAACATAAATAGAAGAAAAATGACAGCATGCTTGTTCTTGTAGAGGTTTTTGTATGGCAGAGCAAAAACTGATGATCAGGAAAGAAAATAAACAGAAAAAAAGAAGATTTTGGCTTTTCGCATAAAAAGATAAGGAAAAGAAAAGAACCAACATCAGAAAACTGCCTCCTAAACATTGATTCCGCTAACTCCTTAATATGTAAATCTGTTGCAACGGAATTCATTTAAGAAAAAGGGAATCCAACAGAAAGGTGAGGGGGAAAGGATAAGAAATACCCAACATCAGAAGATGTCTCCTAGAAATTGACTTCCGTGACCCCTTAAGACGTAGATCTGTTGTGGTTTAATTCACACTAAATCTGCATGAAGACTTGATATGTCGATTCTTGCCTGCTTAAATATTTCATCCATGCTGGTTGAATTTTACCAAGCCCCATCTATTAACCAGAAAGGTTTTGACGGCTCTTATCCGCGTTTTCTTGCTTGATAAGAGCACTATACTGTTAGGGTGTCCATCAAAAAGCATAAACCGCCCACACCACACCGAAATGTGCGCTTTAGGATTTAATAATAAAATCTATAGAGATGAAAGACAACATGGAATGGAATTTCTTTATTTTGTTTTGGACTATAATCATGTCATCTATTTGAATTAGTTGTGGTATTTTTAGTTTGTTTACCATTTTTTGCTACATATTTGGAACGTATTGCAATGTTTTATTGTATGGGCATGCCATCAGCAAACTAGCTTTTGTCCTAGAGGCAATTACAGAATAACACATTCTAATATAGAGACCAATTTAACTAATGATCAAAAGAGACTGAAGTTGCAAACACATTTACCTCTTTTGGCCTGTCAAGGCATACACTGCATTTGAGTATTTCCTTGTATTCCTTCAGCTCCTGCTGAAGCTTCTCCACAACCGAAGACCCGTCTAAGTGTGACCTTAGACGTAAATGCTTTCTTCTTGCAGCTTCTAACTCCTCTTCAACTCTCTTCTTGTCAAACCTAGGTAAAAGAACGATCAAGTTTTCACCACTGTCGGTAGAATAACTGAAAATAGAGATATATTGTGAACTAAAATCTATGTTGTTAGCATCTTTTGTAATGATTGCTTGTGAGAGAAATAAGTACATTTTGACTCGAACCTTACCGAGATAGAAATTGTACATTTATTTTGAAACCGACAGAATTATGTGATATAAAAGGAAGGGGAAGGTGTTATTTACCTCTCTCTTTCTAACTCAATCTGTAATTCCGTGAGACTAACTCGACTTCTGTCAACCTTACTTTGTGATTCCTCCAACGACTCCGTTAGCTGCTGGGATGTTCTTCTAACATCTTGCAGTCTCCTTTGAGTGTTTTCTAGGGCAGCTGTCTTTTGAACCCTAGTTTCAGACAGCTTCTGAACTTGATCTGAACATGATTTCATCTACAAAGCACGAATCTTGACTCAGTATCTACCAGCAAACACCAATTAAACAGCAAATAATTTTACTTTTTGTAACAATTGCAAAAAGAACACCAGAGAATTTTAATAAAGAATGACGAATAGTTTGAATTGAAAAGTCAAGTATGATGGTTTAAAGAAGTCGAATCACTAGTTTGAAATAACCTGTTCTTCAATTCTTTCTGCTTTCGTTTCATAAAAATTAAGCAAAGAATTGCCCTGTTGAATCTTTCTTTCTACAGTTTGTACATCCAGGAGAAGAGAATCCTGCAGCTGTCTTGCATGCACTCCCTCCAATACAAGCTGAAAAAAAGATGACAGTGTCCCACAGTGAATACTTCATATATAAATAATATTAAAATATAATTTTGAAGGATAGGTTGCCCAAAGATTTTGATGTCCTGCCTGGAGTAGAATATATTCACTAAATCAGGAAGTAATATATGAAACCAAATAGTTATATGAAAAGGAACAACTCAGATATCGCAGGCATTACCAAAACATAAGCACAAATAAATTTCACAATCCAAAGCCAATAGGCAAAGGCTAAGCCAAAATCTAACTTAAATCTGTTTTACAACAGAAGCACCTGTAAATTTTGTAAAAGAAGAAAGAGTGAATCTAGGAATGAAACATAGTTGATTCGATGTCTTATTTCAATTTGATTGAAAAGATTTAGTTACCTTAATGTTATAATCATCTCTCTCAGTTATTTGCTGCAAAAGCTGTTGATTTTGAGTTTGGATGTCATCGTATGCCTGGCCAATAGTCTGCACAAAGGAGAACCAGCATCATTAGGATCTATCTTTCGAATATGATTAAAGAACTGTCTTTTAACCAACCTCAATCTCAGAAAGGTAGGCCTCATTTTCCTCATGCTTGGACTTCAGAACATCAGAGAGCCTGCATTTTTCCCTGAAAGTAAAAAGGCATAAGAATGCATACCAGTCAGCGAATACAAGAAGCATATTAACAGCATGCAATACATATGAATCACGAGACAAAAAATCTACCTTTTAGATCTTTCCAATTTCTGTCTGAGATCAGCTATCTTAGCTTCTGCAGCAGCTAACATTTGCTGAGATGCTGCCTCAGCTTCAATTGCTGTCTTAACTCGCGTTTCCAAGTTATGCTCGTCAAGCGAATAATTCAGGCTCTGGACACGAGCCCAGGCCTTGTATTCAGAATTCCTAGCCTCAAGAAAATCCCTGCAATAAACCTTTTCAGTCTCTTGCAGACAAACCGCTAACAGTGCAATCAAGGGGGAATCTAGTGCCAAGAGTTCCTTGCTTTTAGAGAACAATAAGATATTTAAAATAAACAAAGGATATTAACAAGCCTTGTATTAGAATATGGCTAACGTTTCTATTAGAATATGGCTTACTTATCTAGTGTTTCCTCATAGGATGATGTTTGCTCGACAAGGACAAAATTTCGACGCTACGACCGCATAGAAGTTGGAACAGTAAGTTCATGACTAGCTACTTCCTCAAAATAGAAACTTGCACCATTGTCCACATCGAGCACGGTGAAATTTTACTCATCTGGTTAGTTTAGTATAGAAAAGAATCTTGCACTAAAAAGGCTTCTGCATGCCTCTGTTTCCCATAATCACTTATGATTTTTTTTCATCGATTAACAGTCTCATTGTCTAATAGCATACATCATAATTTATCACCTTCGATATGCTTAGCATCTCACCCATATACCTAAGGCAAAGAGGTAAGAACATATATTTATTGTCGCAAGCTACTCCACATATCATACAAATACATAATCACATCAATAGATTTTGAAGGGACTTTACTCTTCCAAACAGCATGTCTCATAACTTCCATGAACACTATCATATGCTTCATCAAAACCGAAAATACCTATGGAAATCTGTTGTGTCCCAAATTTGCTTAAAACTAACAGTATTAAGTTACATGATGACTTGGGAAGATATTTAAAAATAATAATAGCCTTCTAAATCTTGCAGTAACCACACCTACTGATTTGAAAGGAAAAAAAATAAGGATTAAAGCATACAACACCAGCAAGCTTAATGCACACTAAATAGTTGATAAGAACAATTAGTAAGACCAGTATGTCCAAATTAGTAACAAAGGGCAAGATTCAGATTTAGAAATGCTCTATGAGAGTTGCTTAACCTCGAATAGATGGTTTCCCGCCTGTGCACGTCCAAAATGACCTTCAACTCTGAATCGCTCTCCTCCAAATCGTGAATCTATAACAAAGTTAATTGTGTTAGACATATTACATCAAATACTTGAGGTTGTTGAGAGGCCTCCATATGCGTATAAAAACATGCCACAAATGGAAAAATAAACACCAAGAAGAAGAAAGGAAATTGATGAATAAACACTATTTCCAACGATATGTAAGAAGTACCAAAACCCAAGAGACCCTAATGCTTGTCTCAGCCAGAGAGCTGGGTCATCAAGCATCCATGGGAAACCTTGCTCTTGTGAATTGTGATAAATGAGAGCATGTCAGATCTTACTATGAGATATTGCATCCTATTGCACTTCAAGCATCAATGCACGATGCCTTGAAAAGCCATCAGCAATAGTGCAACAGGCATAACCTTTAATTGTTGCAAAATATAGCAGTAATAATATTCAATATTGATCCAACAAAGTGCAGATTAGGCCTTGCTTATGACAACAGAAACTCAAGACTGATCTGCAACAGTCATGCTATTGCTCAATCTGCAGATGTCCAGCCCTTGACCATTTATAACACCATTAACCCCTAAATCAAGCTATTTCTGTCTTATGGTTACAGTTTTAATTAACACCATTGACCATTTCAATTAATATTTAAGATCAAGAATATAAAAGTCTTCTATGTTGAAAGTCTATTTGACTTTCTTATATCTTACTTTCCATGTCAACTAGTAATAGATATACCACATAGCTCCCTCCCTCATCTTCCTACCCGGCATGCCCTCCCTCCAGAAGGTTTCTGCTGCTCCAAAATGAGAAAATACTGGATCTCCCAACCACATCCACGATCGATAGAAGTATAAAGAGTATATGTGATTAGTTTAAAGAGGAAGCATAACATCCTACCTAAATTTGATAAAGATGAAAACTAGTAACTAAAAGGAAGCAGAATACCGAAAAACAGGAATCTGAACTCTAATAAGAGGAAGTATTCAAAGCAAACGTCAACACAAGCTATTGAATTGAAGTTATAAAAGCAAGTGTTCATATCAAACAGAAATGCCAAAGCTTGACGAAAAAGTGTCAAACCAACAGAGATCAAATTGAACCCAGATAGAACACATACCACTAAGTTGAAATCCATAGTTGCTGTCAAAACTGAAATCAAACTCGACTATACATGTAGTCAAAACCTATTCCAAGATCAAAACCTAAAATGAGTGTCCTTATTGAAAAGTTCTGGCAGTCAAATTTCAGCATATGGACTCAGAATAAAAATCATTCAGCTTCTGAAAACCCTACATGAACCTCATAACAGGTTTCAACGAGTATATGGTGGGCCAGCCGCCAGCACCAACAAGAGGCATGAAGAGTAAGAATTGTGCATATTTAACGATTTTATGTTTCATTATTTTCGGTTATATCCTGATCCTTGGCTACCCTAAGCTTGTGAGATTGAGAATGTAATCCATCCATACACTGATGAACATGCATTGCAACTTTCTTTGAACAGAGTGGGTTGGGGATTGAGTTAAAGAAGTCAAGAAGAGTACGGATGGAAGGGAGATGGGTAATGGGAGGATGAGGATGGCACGAAATGGGGGCCTAGTTCTAATTTAGTTATCTTTTCTTGATTCTAATTCTGAGGTTTTAAATGTACATAAAGTTGCAAGGATGAGCTAATTTTATAAGATCCAGCTATCAGTAGAAATGTGGAGAAAACAACAGAAAACTGAAAGTTTCAAACAGTGCAATAAAAACTCCCATGTTATAGCAACACTCAAAAGTCAAACCAGCAACAGCCAAGTCACAAAATTTTCAAAAAAGATAAACTGGACATACAGTTGCTCGAAGTTTCTGTATTTCAGCAGAGTGGGTCACTGATCTACCAGATAACGCTTCCAATTCTTTTGTCTGTGATGCAACAAAAACAAAATATAAGTTGCGGCTTTCATCTATTCCAAAACACTATTACGACATCAGGTGCCTACCTTCCTATCCAGAATGGTAGAGAGAGATTGGACATCAGCACGCAGCGAGTGAACATCGGAAGAAGCCTCTTTGTGTTTTCTTAGTTGAGTTTGCATGCTTTCCATATCCTCGGGGAAAGAAGACACAAAGGCTCTGAACTTTGCAATGATTTCTTTCCTACCTGAAACAACATAGAAGATGTTGCAGCCTCTTATGTGATAGGTTAAACAAAATTGGGACCAAATAGTTAAACTCTCTATACCAGGTTCCCTTGATGCTGCTTCCAATTTAGCTTCGATCATCTTCCTTCCATCGATTTGTTTCTGTATCTCCATCTGCAGATCGCTAATTCTAGAGTCGGAAACAGCAGAAGCTCGACGCAGAACATCCACAATATCACTCTTCATGTTGGCTTCTTTCTCCCGCCACCCAAGGTTGTCTTTCTCAACCTAAATATATTGTAAGTGGCATGGTTCAAAAAAATGAACACAAAGCATTAACATAATAATTAGTTAACTACCAACAACTTACAACCTGCAGTTTCTCAAATAGAGCTTGATACTGAAATATATCTCCTCTCGCCTTAGCAATCTGATCTTTCACCAAAACAAAAGCTTCAGAGGAGAATATTCCCTTCACATTCTTCAAGGTATTCTGTCACATAAATATCAAATATCAAGAACACAAGCATGATAAAAGGGCAATAAAGACAACAAAAGGCAAGAAAGTTTAACTGTTAAATCTCCATACAATAAGGGATAATTTCATCTATATCCTTTAAAACTTCCTATATTACGTATATATCCTTGTAAATTTTGAAATTACATGTCATTCTAAACCTCTAAAACTCACATATATGTCATTCTCCCCAATTTAATTATAATTGGAACATTAAAAAATACAAAACATTATCTCTAAATTGAATTCTAAACCTCTAAAACTCATGTGTATTCAATTCAACTTAGGGGGTGCTTGGTTGGGGGTATTGCAGGGTAAGGAATGGGAATGGCAATGAATACTGCTGCTTGGTCTGATATTCTATAATGGAATCATTCCTGCAGATTCATTAATTTCCATTCCTGACCAAATTGGGGGGAATGGAAATTTTCTTTCAACTCAGTTCTTTTTTCCATACGTCATTCCATTTTTTGATGTTAAATGGAACATCTTTTGTATTTTAGAAGTGGAGGAAAATATTTTTTTAATATGAAACAATTTTTCATTGATTATAGTGGGTTAACCAAGCAGCAACAATACAATGCTCATTTTCATTCCCATTCTCCTGCATTCCCATTTTCATTCCCATTCCTATTCCTTAAAATGAACCAAGCACCCCCTAATGTTATGTCTTTTTTAAATGTTTAAATTATAATTAAATTGCAGAGAAGGGCATATATGTGAGTTTTTGAGGTTTAGAAGGACATATACGTAGTTTCAAAATTTACAAGGATATATACGTAATATAGGAATTTTTTTTTGGAAGAGGTATCCCAGACCACATTGGGCCTAGACTAATCCTCTGCAATTTTGGGTCGAAGCCCGACTGCTAAAGGATATAAATGAAATTACCCCCAATAACTACAATAAAAACCTGAAAGCACACCTGCAAACTGGATAATTGCTTCAATATCTCCAGTCGTTCTTCATGTAAGCGTTTAAGTTCTAGTTGTCTGGAAGAAGCTTGATCCTGTTCAGATAGTTAAATCACTTCATCTTGCTATAACTTTGTTGTTCAACCAAGACTAAAACAAAAAACAAGCAATACCAGTAATTCCTTCAATAAGGACTCCATATCGTGTAGGTCCTTCTCTTTTTCTCTCGCCCTATCGTTAGCAACACGCTTATTTCCAAGAAGTACAGGAAAAATTGCTCCTTTCGCAGCATCCGTCTCTGCTTTTACTGCAGCCAAGTTCTTGTTGCTTTCTTCCAATTCTGCAATGGTACACTCCAGCTCCCCTTCAAAAAGAGAATATCTCAGATTGCTTTTGTAAGAGCATTTTTTCTAAAAGATGAAAGGAAAAAAACGTTGTAAAGGTCGTCAACTAATGATGCTTGATGAAGTTTCTATCAAAAAAGGGTGTACTTTTCAGCACACAAGTCTGTATATTTTAATAAACCATCCGCATTAGCATTGAATATCTAACGATTTTGGTTGTTCCCAATACGTAATCTTAAGCTGTTCCCAATACGTAATCTTAAGTTGTTCCAGATACACAGAAAACAGCAAGGATGAGCCAAAAGTATCAAAAGTCAGTTATGCTTTCTAATATGTGTAACTAATACGCAAAAACGAGTATGATACATATAAAAAATTCATAAGGCACATAAACTAAAAGAAGGAAAAGACGTGCCAAGTGCTTATTGGTCTTGTTCAACCACATTTTAGAAAGAATAACTGACTTTTGATTTTTTTTTCCAAAACGTGCCTTTTAAAGATGAGACTCTATACTTGAAGTACTCATCGTAAGAAAACTTGCACCAAACAACTTTAAGGAAATGGAAGTTACCCCTCAATTGTCTGAGCTCGGATTTATTCTTAGCATCAGTATCACGGTGGAATTGCATCTGCCTTGCCAAAGATCTGTGCTTCAAATGCATATCACCTATTCCCAATCTCAGATTCTTCACTTCCCTCTCTAACTCAATAGATGAGTTTGGCCTGCATGACCCTACACAATCAACGATATTTGAGAATAAATAAATACTGAGCCAAAAAAAGGACTCATACATCAATGTAACTAGCCTTGGCACCTTCTGGAAGTTGTTTTATAGATTCAGCATACAGCCCATCCTTCAAACCCCATAGATGATCAATGGCATGAACAATATTGCGAAAAGTATTCTGAACTTTGTTGCCAGCAATCTCTCGACATTCTTGCACCTGACTAGGAATGCTATTTGTGGAGCTACTCTCAGTTGCACCTTTTTCTAGAAGTCGGTGCAGAAAGACATCCTCTGGAGGTAGTGACGCATTATCTGGCAATAGATTTACATGCACTCAACATACTAACAAATTCTAATGTTGATTAAGCAACTCTTTCAGCCAAAGTAAAAGCATTCAAAGAGGGTAAATAAATTAGAACTACCAAATTGTACACAACTTTGGAATTGGTATGTCCAACTACTTGATCATACCACTCCATCTCAATTAACTTCAAGTTCAACACGTATACCATCATTTATAATCTCATTGTACCCAACAGCCTCGTATTGTGTTCCAGATAGGTAATATACCAATAACAATCAATAATCCCCAACTGTTCATACAACTATAAGTATCAACCAACATATCTTGACTTCCCAATACTATTAGTACATTAATAATCCCACGCAATAATCCTTAGGGATTTGCTTGAGTTACAGATCAACACAAGACCCCAAAGCAATGCCAGCATTTTCCATATGTGAAACATAATTAAATGATTGTCTACTCTCTAGGTAAGACAAAACAAGAAACTAGATAAAATTGATATTGAAAGGGAAAAGATTCGACAATCCTCACCTCCTGCAGCTGGATGATGTTTATTATCACGATCATGATTCAACGAACCCTTTGTGCGGATAGAGCAAGACTCTACTTTATCAACAAGCTAGTCGAAATGCAATCAAAATGTTGTCAGACAATTTGACATATATACTCAAGTAAAATGTAATAGGAATGGGGTTTAAGTAACTACCTCTTCCCAAGACTTATCTACTACTGCTAAAGTTTTGTTGTATGGCAATTGTTTCTCCCTCAATTGACTGAACTTGTTCTCTAGAGCAACACATTCAACCTTTTGTGATTCTAACTTCTGAACAAGCTTTTGATTTTGAAATTTGAGTACCACCGTATCAAGCTGCAGGCCAAAGAAAAAACATTTCTCAAAAGTGAAGTAAAACAAATAAATGTAACCAGAATTAGCATATAAGCAAGCAAATATGCTGGAATTGTAGTGAACACAAGAAGGCTATGCATTTTTTATCATAAGTGGCAACACATTTTTTATCAGCCTGGGAAAGAGCCATTTGGGACATGCCACTTCACCCCCTCCACTGCTTGTTTTTGTCCTCTCATGGATATCGTTGTTACATGACTGCAGTACTGAACTTATAATGCTTCTAAAGATGCTAATTTATGAAATTCTTAGTAATTTGTTGACTCCTTCACAAAAAATCTAAAAATGTTCTGTTAAGACGCTATAATCTTAGGAAAGCGTCAAAAAGAATCAAGCTTGTTACAAAATAAGTGAAGGGATTGCAAAAGAGAAAAGCACAATCACTTCCAACTGAGCATAAAAAAGGTACAAGTCATGAGTGGAACGAACAGTCGAATTGGGTGGGTAGGTGTGTGCGTGTGTACAATTCTAAAGCCAACGGCAGTCTAAAACAAACCAAAAGACCTGTACACTTTAGCACACCTTACACAAAAACCAATATATGGAAGTGCAGAACACTTTGTGAAAGTTAACAACAGTATCTCAAAAAGTAACATAAATCATAGAACGATGGTTACAATTAGAAGCATTTGTATGTAAACAAATTCAAATGGACAGTTCTAATTGAAGTTAAACAATAGAAGCACAAAGTACATCCAGTAGCATCTAGTCTTGTTAATTTAATACTTAGACAAGAGGTGACCCACAATGTTTTCTAACTGGGAAACACCTCCTAGTGGTTTCCTATCGGGGTCTTACATGTTGCCCTGGCAGTGCACTATAAAAATTTCCCAATGCACCGGGCACCCCTGCTTTGTTGCTGTAAGAAAAGCAATGAAAAATATAAAGTAAAGCATAAATAAGATGATAATAGCATCAAATTTTCCAGTTTCACATTTTGCTCCATGCTTTTCTAGGACGTTTCCTTCTTACCAGCCAAATTGCTACCACTATGGCACTATGCATTAGCTTGCTGATTATTTATCCATACTCATACTTCTTTTCAGGTTTCAACATGCTCCATTCTTCGCTTGATCAAATTAATTTCAAAAATGGGAAAATATTCCTTGGGTTATCTCCCATCTTCCCCCCCCTTCTCTAGAAGCACTTCTACAAGCCAAACAACATTGTCAACAACATCACCCTCCAAAGTTACAAAATCAACAAAACGACTCACAACCACTCGTCGACAGCATATGAAACTTACATGGTCATCAAAATCACCTTCCGTATCCTTAGCAGCCATCCCCGACCTTTTTTGTGTTACATCTTAGGGTTGGTCTTCAAGATTTTATATAGGCTCAATAGCCCATGTCAATACATTTGGGACTTAAATGACCTTGTGCCGCCCCTAAAACCCCTTCTTGAACATCAGTATGGCTTTGAATGGCTCCACTATGCCTTCTTCACAAACTCGAATCAAATCCTCAGTTTGACAAGGTGCACAGTCATGATCTATTTGATTATTTCTATCAAAGGCAGGTCGCTGTTGTTGACAATGGTGCATAGATGCAACATGATGTAGGTTGTTCAATTAATTGTTGTGATTTAGAATTTAGATACCGGTCATCCTCATCTAGCAACTAAATGATTACGTCGATCCACTAAATCCACAAACTAGGAAAAAAAATGAACTGGAGATAAAGCACACTGAGCTTATATTAATGAACAGAGTATTTCTATTCTCGAACATGGATAAGGTCATCCATCATATCTATATACCAGCAAATATCACGAATCAAGGTTGGGTACTGAACATGTTGGGCATCACCTCAGAGTGATCTCCAATGTTAATGGTTTGGTTGGCGCCATTTCTGACCATAGGTGCAGAACTCAAGTATGACGTGCAATTAGGATCAAACAAGTAAACATAGATATTGTACTTCACTTGGTTCCAAAAGTAAAAAAGAATATTCAAACTACACCAAATAGTACATCGGATCCACATTAATGAAAATAATCTCAATCATGTAACCAAGATAACCAACCTAATATCCATTTAACAAATATGACAACCAACTTTAGGTACGAACCCCATCCATCCAAGATCAAACATAGCATCCAATTTCAACACAAATGAATGTGGAATAGCCTTCCTGTATAGCATCAAATACAATTTGACATAAATCTGAAATGTGACTTCTCACAAGTAACTAAATCCTGAACAAAATAGTCTCTATTTGGTTAGGTTGGCAGCAGTTCAAAACATATGCCCCAAACTCATATATGACATCTAAGCTTGAACTGTATAAGATAAGAAACATGTGAATTTGTAATCAACTAGTTAGAACCACATAACACATCAAGAAACTTAACATGCAGCAGATCTACCATGTATGCAACCTTTATCAAACAATCCACCAAACACCCAATCAGCAATCCAAACATAAAACCCTAGAAAACACAAACTAACAAATTGACAATCAAATCACCTTTTTATCCTCAGAAGGCGGCACAAATGGATGTTTCTTAGCAGCAGCAGCAGCTGTAGGAGATGATATTGAACTGAAGTGACGTTTGCGGTCTGCTTCACCAGTTCCTCCCATCATAGAAAAAACTAATCCTAAACCTAATTGACATCAATTGAGAAAAACAAACCCTCTTTTGGCCTTTATTTATGAACACAAAGCTAATAATAATCAACAACGAATTTTGTAGAATTTATTCAAATTGAACTCCAGATATACATGTGAAGATGATTGATAAAAAGCCCTAATAAACTCCGAAAATCGCGATAAATTCTTTCTCTTTTTTCTTCTTCACTGAAAAACAAGAAACCTAGAAAAGCTCACAAAGAAATTGAAGGCGTTTTACATGAATTATTATACATAAAGTTGCGAACTTCTTCTCTCTTCTCTCTCTCTCTCTATCTAGAATATAGATACACAGAGTTGTATGTATACATATACATACATATGTATGTATCTATCTCTCTCTCTCTCTATTTAAAAAAATGGAGTTCTTTTCGATTGTATCATTTTGTATGGATGATAAAAGGGGCGAGGGGAATTAGGGAAATATCGTAGGGGTAGTTTCGTCATTGTAGTTAGAAGAGTTTGCACGAGCTGAGGTAATGTGATGGTCGTCTCACGTGGAAGTTAGGCAGTGGCTTCAAATGAAATATGAGGGAAGTAGGAGGGTCAAAGTGTAAAAGCTATAAAAACTTTAAGCAAAATGTAAATTGAAATAAATAGTATTTGCTTTCTTTTGGGATATGTCTATGTGCGGCAAACTAACTGATAAGCTAACTATTGATTGATAAGTTAGCTTATGAATAAATGATGTTTATCATGCACTTGCTATTTTGACGTGTTGATTTATTCTTGGTATTGTTTTTGTTTCAAAATAAGGTTGTGTTTGGCAAACTAGTTGATAAGCTAGCTCATATTTGAATCATACGAGTTTGGGGGTGTTTGGAATTGCTTATTAAAACTACTTATTTGCTTATTGCGGGTTGAAACAGCAAATAAGCAATTTTGATTGTATGGATAAACTGCTTATCATGGCACCAACCAGCAAATAAGGAGTTTTTAAAGAAGTTAAATGGTTTTAACTTTTCCAACCAGCTATAAGCAGATAAGCATAAGTTATTTTAAATAAGCAATCCCAAATATATGAACTTGTGTTTCGCCTACTTAGGCTACAAGCACCGCAGGCGTGGTTGGCAGCGGGCTTAGCCGCCGAGCCCGACGGGTTGAAGGGGTTTGGGTGCGCAGCAAGGGAAGCCATCGGCTTGAAGGCAACAACGGGTTGGGAGAGCCGTTGTCAAACGGCTCTCTTCAACGGTAAAATATATTTTTTTTTTTTTTACTTTTTTTTTTTTTCAATTTCTACTCCTATAAATACTCATTTAACCCAACTTCTTTTTTCACACAAACAACCTTAAATTCTTCAACTCTTTTTTCACACAAACAACCTCCAATTCTTCAAACCTCCCACTCTTCAAACGATGAATCCAAACGATCGAAACCTCGCATCACGGCGCGCGAAATGTACACGTCGGGCGGAACCCGAGACCCCTTCGAAGCCCTCTTTCAAAGTCGACGTTACGCATACCGGGTTCCCTCCAGAATATCCACCCGATTACAATGTCGACATTTCGCCGAAAGGTTTTTCTATCACAATTACTCATCCTCAAGTTCCTCAACCCGGGAGCTCTTCACAACCCAATCAACCCGGGAGCTCTTCACAAGCTCCTCAACCGTGTCCTTATCAATCGTTTCCTTCGTGGCCTAATCCACATTTTCCTCCAACCGATTGGGATAGTCCTTATCAACCACAATTTGTACCCGGTTACCAACCCAATTACCAACCCGTAAAAGAGGAAGACACTTCCGATGAGGAAGAACTTTCACCAACGACCCAACAAGAGGAAGACATTAAGTTTTTGACCACCTCGCACGGCCATCTCCGGGGTAAAAAACTCTTTGATACTATGAAACGAAAAGAGGAGATCAAAGCCAAATATGGCTTGTAATTTTTAGTTTATTTAATGTTTTAGTTTATTTTATTTAATTATGTAACGTTTAATTTTAATTTTTAGTTAATTAATTATGTAATTTTAATTTTTAGTTAATTAATTATTAATCTTATTATTAATTAATTAATTACATGTTTTATTTAATTATATTATTTAATTAAATAAAATAAATTGAAAAGTGAGAGGGTTGGGAGGGTTGGGTGTGTGTTGTAGAGGGTTATGGGAGGTAAAGAGAGGGTTGACCAAAAGCTGATGTGGAAGCTGATGTGGCATTAAAAAGGTGAGTGGGTTGGGTGCGTGTAGCCTTATAATAGTTACGAAACTACCCTTTTATTTTTGGCATAGCTGCAATGTTTAACCAATCAAACCAACAATTTTTGACTAGTCAAATTTGATTTAGCCATATCAATGGCTAAGATCACACTTCCCTACTTTTCATTTTTTAGCACTTCTCGTTTTTATCTTTGACTATGTTTATACATATAACATATTACTTACATATTCGTGCGGGATGCAATGCACGTCTCGAAATCGAAACCAGAAACTCAAGACGTCAATCGCGTTTCATTTGTTGTTCTATTTCTTTTTCTTGATGTTAAGTTTATGAATCTTTATGATTTTATATTAATAACCTAGTCGACCTTGAACACATGACAAACCATGTCATCTTTCCTGCATATTGCGAGAGGGGAACAAAGTAGCAGATTCGCTAGCAAATGGGTCGAGCTTCATAACACCAATGCTCGACTTAAGCATGCTCATCTATATATATATATATCTATATAGGGGTGGGTTCAAATGTGAACCACTTTTTGTTTGTGAACGTGAGGACAACCGAGAGCGCGACACGTGGCGGATGACTAGGTGCCACGTCATGTCCACGGCGGATGACTAGGCACGATTCATGGGAGGGCATTGAATTAAAAGGGGGGACCACACTCAAAGCCGCCACGTGTCGCGCTCTCGGTTGTCCTCACGTTCACAACCAAAAAGTGGTTCACGTTTGAACTTCCCTCTCTCTCTCTATATATATATATATTAAAAGAAGATTTTGGATGACATCATCAATATAAAATTGAGCCATTTTATTGGTCAATTAAAAACAATTCATAATTTGATGATGTCATCATCTATATCTCTTTCTGTTGGTCCCAAGTAGGTGACCTTCAAGTAAGGATAGTGTTTGGGATTATAGAAGGGGGGGGGGGGGGTTGAATATAATCACACAATTTTTCACTTTTAAATTCTTGTTGTATTTAACAAAATGAATTTACAGATTGTTGCGGAAATAGAAAAGACTAATAGTCTAAACTAAACAATCTAAGTTCTTTCACTATGCACTAAGTGAGAATAGAATAAAGAAAGAAAATAGAGGGAATAAGAGAGAAAGGACTTGAGTATTTTTGGATGAAGAAGAAGTATGGAGAACATCTCTTCACGTCCTATTTATACTCCATGCATTAAATGCATGCAGACCTACTATTGTGACGTGTCACAATGTGAGTGGTCTGTTGTACTATTTACTATAAACAAATACTCTTAGCATGGTGTGCAAAAGAGGATGTTTGTAAACAGTTGCCTTGAGGTCTGATAAGTACGGAGGGAACAGTAAAGTAACTGCCCTTATATACTATTGTGTCAGTAAAGGCGGATAATCCTTTTGTGCATTAGATTAAGACATTGTTCTAATCCTTCAGGATCAGGATACTGATCAGTGACTAGAGTCCTGAAACTGAGGAAGTTCAGGGTCACGTGTATCCTGATGAATCTTCAGGATGTCATACGATAGTGAACAGACTGCTATCACTGAGTTCCGTCTTCAGATCACGAGCATGCTGTTCCTGTCATCAGCTATTTCTTCGACGTCGCTGATGGTTCTTTGAGTATGATCTTAATGTCTTCAGGAGGAGGTCTTCACTTCAGTGGACAGGATCAGTAGACTGCAGAACAGGCTCGTTAGTCTCCTGATCCTGATCCTGAAATCTATAAAGTTAAGTTACAGCACAAGTAACATGGAATAACACTGAACAGACTCAGTGATAATTCCTCAAGCTATAACAGAAGTAAAAACCTATTCACTAAGTAAAGATTCAGGATCATTATCATTTCATCAGGTCTTAGGAGAGCTGGATCAACACTTTCCTTTATTTATTAATTTCAAAATTATAATTTACATTTTCTAATCTTATAATTATTTGATAAAGTTACATTTTATCTCTTAGTTTTTCATTTTTCACTTTGCATCCTTATTATATTAACATAAATAATATATATTAACTAAAATGTAGAAATTTTTTTGTTTTTTTTCCCGATAAATTACACCATTATAATCGTCTCGACAATACCTTCAAAATGAGTATAATATTGAATATTTTTTAATTTAATCTTATTATTAAATATTAAAAATAGATATAAATTAATTTGTTTGGATTTTATTACATTCTAACTACAAACTTTATATTTTTTACTATCTATATATATACTATCTATTCAAATTTCATTTTCAATTTTATAAGTTACATTTAATATCTATATAGTTAGTATTTGTGAATTTTATAATGCAAATGTCTATTCTTGTTAAAAATTAAAATAAATATATTTAAATAACACGTGTATTACACGGGCCATTAACTAGTATGCTATTAAATCATACAATAAAAATACTAAAATTATCGAGCTTAAGCCAATAAACAATCTCATCAATCGCAAGTTCGAACCCAACACATTACAACTTTGAGCACTTGCATATATAGACGAAGGATTGTGTGAGAAAAAGATAAAGTGAGAAACATAAGAAGGGATCTAAACTCTTGATCACTTTTAATTTCATGCCTACCGCTAGCGGAAAACCTACATGTCCACACAATGGCCACAATGTTACCACAATGGACATGCAAGTATACATTGACACTACGGTCGCTATATATAATGAAGCGGTGATAAACCGATGATAGTTTCCATGGGGATTTGGATTATTGAGGATCGAAAACTTTCATGAAGTTTTAGTGCTTGTTTAACTTTATTTTAAAGTTAAAATGGCATTATAACTACTCAACTTTTTATTAAATAACCCAAAATACGTTTCACTTGTGTAACACAACTTGAACAATTTATGTGCTTTTTGTGGTTTTTAGTCAAAAGGTTAGAAGGGGAGGCATATGTTCCGTATCATATATTTTATATTCAAATCAGTGTAAAGGGTTTTCAATTATATATTCAAACGTTATCTATCATAAATTTGTCTTTTACCCTCATTGATGTATATACAAATTAAATCAATTTCATCCCACTTTTTATAGTTAACAACACAAAAGAAAACAACAAAAATAATTAAGATTTTCTTTAAAAAAGGAAACAGAACCCTTGAAAAATCTTACTTAAAACTATTTATAGCCTTGTGAGTTATGAGTATGTGACTTGCAAATTTTCTTGTTTAAAAATATGAATGGGAAATATATAAAAATATAGTAAACCCTTTTGACCAACTTGTCCTTGCAATTATGTAGAAGAGAGGTAGGGAGGTGAAGGGCAAAACAAGTAATTTAACAATTGCATAAAAGGAGAATGTTTTATTCATGGATTAATATCAACACAAGCTAAAAACTATTGCACATAAGATTGTCAATGGAGGCAAGAATAGGCCCATCCTTTCTCCTCAATAAGCTCTCTAGCTGAATCATCCATCTTCTCCCTTTCAAACTCACCAATATTTAGCCCTGCATCATTGCAAAATAATCATTTAATTTAATTTCTATATACTTAGTTATTTTCATAATTTCTTCGGTTTCAGATCATAACGATAATGCTTATATTTATCGGACATGTCATCCCGTAAAAGTCTACGTACAAAGCACATTTGGTACAGCCCATAAACGGAAATATTGAAATTGAACAAAACGTAAGGCTAGCGCCATACCTTGAACAATTGACCAAACGCCTTTCTCGCAGGTGACCGGGAAAGAGTAGATCAAGCCCGGTTGAATACCGTATGATCCGTCCGAATAAACTCCCATCGACACCCATGTTCCCTGCTCCCAAAAAATTGAAAAACTTAATTTACAAAATGATACTCCAGATTTATACGTTATTAATTTTGTCCCATAATAAGTGTCTAACTGCATACTTTCGAATTCTACCTGTAATTATGAGGAGGAGAAATTAATTACCCCCTTAAAAAAATTGGCATTTTTAATTAATAAAGGGTAAAATTGGCATTTTTAATTAATTAAAAAAAATGTAATAATTGCACATTTCTACAACCGTGTTCCGTTAATAAGTGAAGTCAAATGAGAAGAATAAATCGCACCTTAGGAGTACCAAGAATCCAATCGCGCATATGATCACATGCAGCGCTAGCAGCCGATAACGCACTAGACAGTCTTCGAGCTTTTACTATTGCGTCACCTCTTTGTTGAATGCTTGTGATGAACTCCGAGTCCAACCTGAATCATAAGATCATCAGAAGTAATCTAAACTTAAACAAAAAACACAAACGTTAATAAAGATCAAGTTCAATGAAGATAAATTTGAGACAAACCAAAATAATACCAATGATCATTAGCAACAAGTTCTCTAGCAGATTTATATCCAACGCCAACGTCAACAACGGCATGATTAGCGTCTGCATATTGGGTCGACGAGTGATTTCCCCAAATAACAACATTTTTTACATCACCAACATGGACATTTAGCTTCTCGGATATCTGGCTTAATGCACGATTATGATCTAGTCTCGTGAGGCACGTGATGTTCTCTTCTGGGATCGAAGGTGCAAACTCTTTCAAGATGAGTGCATTCGTATTTGCAGGATTAGCAACCACAAGCACCTGTGGTATTGAATTTCAATAATTAATGTCGTGATTTTTAGCTCTAATAAATGGAACCCGTGATCTCATTTTCATTCATGAAATGTTAGATGGCTAAAGGGTGCGTGCGTTTGGTACACTGGACAGAACAGGGACCACTGTTCCAAGTTTCGCAGTATTCCTACCCCATGGAACAAGTTGGAACAAACTTATGTTTTACCAAGATAACCTCAAAATAAACCCCAATGGGCAGCCTACGGTTAAGGCTTGGTGTTGGGAAAAACCCACCCAAGTTCGAATCCGGGTGAGCAACCAGGGCCACTGAGTATTAATCCCAGGGGAGCATGTTTTAGCTCTCGTAAAAATTGCCAAGGATGTAGTCTGGCCAAAGTCCAGGTGAACCTTCTCAAAAAAAAGATAACCTCAAAATAAAACATAATTTTCTTCTAAAACATTAAATATGCCTTCCTTTTACATTTATTCCTTTCTTAAATTCATTGTATTTTATGCACTTTAACTTTAATTTCCTAAAAACATTATTTATAAAATTTCTATATTTTAATTACTTTAAGTAATTTATTAAATGTTAATGATAAAAAAGTATAAGGAAAAAGAGTAAAATAAAAACCGGAAACTACTTATAACTTTTTATTTTCGTATCATTTAACATATACGAACAAACACTTTTTAATGTTTTTTATTTGTTATAAAAATATTATCTTATAATATTAATTTGCGGTAAATTGGTCATTTTATCATGTCCAATTCTATCTTACCAAACGTTGAATAGCTCATATGTCCCAAACGCACCCAAAAAACCGTAAACATACAAACCTTGCAATTTGGATCAGCGTGCTGCTCCAAAGCCGAAGCTTGAGTTTTATATATTCCTACGTTCTTGGATATTAGAGCTTTGGTACCCATTCCTTTCCTACGAGGGAATCCACCGAGCATGATTGCGATATCGACACCTTTACAAGCTTCATTAACATCGGTTGTGGCCAAAACACCTGCAAGATACATTAAGAATCCCCAATAAGTCGACAAAATTTGATCTTTGTATACATGATTGACATGACAAGTAATTTGTTTTGAGAATTAACCTTTGAGAAGAGGGAATGCGCCATCCATCAATTCCATTTTTACCCCTTCCAAGATGTCGGCAGCAGGCTCGAGATCAAGCATGTGTAGGATCACCGGCTGATCTGAACCCAACATTGCCCCTCTTGCGATCATCGGAACTAGAGCATAGCCTATTTGACCTGTGAAATAGTTGATTGGTAATTGTGTTATGTAATGAATAAGAATATAGATACTCTCCATCAGAATTTTCATCATATTCTCCAGAAAATACATGATTTTGTAAGTGGATCAAGCTGGGAACAAAGCATTCTAATATGATTAAAACTTGGACTTTATCTTGCTTGTAGGACTTCATTGTATACAAGAAAGAAACTAATCAACTTTAAAGAATTCTGATACACTTATATGAACCAAAACAATGATGAAAACAACTATGTTAAGTATGGTTCATAGTTAACAAGTTCTCATGACATATTTATAGTTCCTATTCGTGTATGAATTTGGTCATTAACAAAATTACATGGAAACAATACATATACACACACACACACATATATATAGGGGGCAGTCAAAGGGAGAACTGGTTAGTTTGTAATAACTGTGAGATCCGATCTTATCTCTACATTTTATTAAATAATGATTGGTTCACATTGGCTTAGGCCCCTACGTATAATATATGGGTCAGGTCAAGTTCAAATTCAAGGGGAAACTGCAGAAAAAAAAATGAAAAACCGAGAAACACCCTACAGTTCATTTTGGACAGTATGCACATATGCGTACAAGCAATTTTCCGGTATGCACATGTGTATAACATGCATAAAAACCAAAAAACAACTTCAATTACCTGTATGCAACCATCCAAATAAATGATAGGTGTTTCTCTGTCTTTCTTTTTTTGGGGGGTTTCCCCAAACATCCCTCATACATACACACAATTATATATATATATATATAGAGAGAGAGAGAGAGAGGAAGGTTCAAACTAGAACACCACCAATTTAGGAAACAACAAATCATGTGCAAAATCACATGTTATTTTACATTAGTGGCCAAAAAATGGGGTTCGGGTACTTTAGCTGCGGGGCAAAAGTTGATTGAATCACATATGATTTTGTACGTGAATTCAGTGTAAAATCATATGTGATCCGGTCATTTTAATGTTTTCTTAAATAGTTAGTTTTCTCGTATGAACTACCCCTCTCTCTCTCTCTCTCTATATATATATATATATATATATATATATATATATATATATAGAGGAAAGTTCAAATGTGAACCACTTTTTGGTTGTGAACGTGAGGACAACCGAGAACGTGACACGTGGCGGCTTTGAGTGTGGTCCCCCTCTTTAATTCAATGCCCTCCCATGAATCGCGTCTAGTCATCCGACGTGGATCTGACGTGGCGCCTAGTCATCCGCCACGTGTCGCGCTCTTGGTTGTCCTCACGTTCACAACCAGAAAGTGGTTCACATTTGAACCCATCCCTATATATATATATATATATATATGCATCTATACGGTTAGAAATAGCAATAAGAGCAAAATTCCACAAAAAATTAACAAAGATATTAAAGACCCAATGTTCCAATAAATGGATATGAAAAGTTGAGGTCTTTTTCCAAAGTAAAATTGAAAAAAAAAAAGCCCATTATATGTACCACTTTGTTTGCACAATGTACAAGTGCCTGTAAGCATTAATAATCTAGAATTGACCATTTCTAATCATAGAAAGAAAAAAAGGTTTTATAAAATGAGTAGTTTTTGTTTCATATAGAAAACAGTTGGTGAAGAACATGCCTGCAGCCCCAGTGACAAGCACAGTAACAGGATCTTTTTCAACTTCCAAAAAGCTCCATACATATCTAATGATCCTCCATGACAGATACAAACAACCCAAAAGAACCACAACTTTCTGAACCACATCCAAATTCTCCATTTCCTTTATCAATCAATTTTTTTTTTTCAAAACAAACAACACCCAATATGAACCCTTTCTACAAAAAACCAACATTTATTTATACAAAAACCAATGAATGGCCAACCCAAGTTTCATAGAGGGAATTTATCAAACACCTGGCGGCGAAGGCAAAAGAAACCCCAAATGAGGAATACCCATTATACCAACCCCCATAAGCAATGCAATACAATCAATGGAGTCTTGATAAAAGATGACTTCATTGCAGAGAAAAGCATTAGATGATCATGTGCATTTTAGTGTGTGTGTGTGTGTGTGTGTGTGTGTGTGTGTGTGTGTTGGATGGACATAAAGAAAAAGTTACCGCAGGTCTCGTGACAACCAACCGGATTGGATCGTGACCATGATTCTGAAACGAGCTAAACTGATGAATTTATGGCGGATGATGATGATGATGTTAATAATATCGAAAAGTGAATGAAATTGGTAGGAAACACGGGTTTCAACTTTCAAGTAGGGCTATAGACTTCTTTAACAAAATGTTGGATATTTTAAATGGGTACCCTTATATCCGGGAAAAACTAGCTTGTAACTACGTAAAATGACCAACAAAATATATTAAGATATAAGCTAGGTTAGCTTATGAACAAATTATGTTCACACAAAAACTAGTTTATAAGTATGTAAAATGATCAGAAAGATATATTTGAGATAATAATTAATATTAATAACGATATAATTAGAAAAAACTACAAAAAATTTCAAAAAGTTACCTCCAAGTAACTTATCAAAAAACTAGCTTATAAACTATTTTTTGTTCATTCAAACATGTACACGAAAAATAAGGTAGCTATAAGCTAGTTTGTGCTTACCAAACCAAATTATAGAAGATTTCTATAATTTCCTTTTTGTAAATAATAACATATTTGTAAAGTTAACTATGTCTTTATTTTTATTTCTGCTATTTATCTATGAATGCTTTTTTTGGCTAGGTTGGTCGAATTGAAGATATTTGAACAACTTAGTAAGTATAAATGATTTGAAAATTTACAGCCTACATTAACCTAACCTAATTTTTTTGGGATTGTGTTTAAACAAAGTAAAATGAATGTTGAAAAAATGAAAATAAATGAAACATTCTTTCGTTTAAGATAACATGTGAGTTTATCAAATATCAATGTTATTATATATAACATTGAAAAATAATCATTTTATGAGTACATTGTTGTTGTTGTCATGTGACTTTAGTTGTACACATTAAAGAGAAGGGAAAATTGCCGAAAAAGGTAACGTAAATGTCCAAAAAATCCAATGTAGGTAACGTACATTTTTTTTTTGCCAAGAAAGGAGTATCCATTTCAATTTGTAACAAAAAAGGTAAGGTAACCGGTAACTTGTAAAACCGGTTACCCCTTTCTCTTTTCTTTCTCTCTCTGGTAACCACCCTCTTTATCACTCTTTCTCTCTCTCTGTGTCTCCATCACCATCACTACTTAAACCAAGACCACCACCCCACCACCAAAGACCACCACCATCACCACCCTTACCACCAAGACCACCATCACCACCCTTACCACCAAGACCACCATCAGCACCCTTACCACCAAGACCACCACCACCAGCACCCCCACCACCGTATAACACCACCAGCACCCCCACCACCACCGTAAAACCACCAGCAACCCCGCCACCACAACCATCGTAACTGCACCCCCACCACTTTATAACACCACTAACACCCCCACCACCACTGTAACACCACCAGCAACCCCGCCACCACAACCACCGTAACTCCACCACCACCATTGTTAGACCACCACCATAACCACCGTAACTCCATCACCACCACCGATCATCTTCACAGCTGCTGCAACGACCCTCGACCACCGTAAGCTCCACACCATCACTGATCATCTTCATCATCATCATTAGATCTGCAGATATGCATCCACCACCATCGTAAGCTCGAACACCATCGGTCTTCATCATCGTTTTCAGATCTGTCGGTCAACGACGGTCAACCTCGGTCAACGCCGGTCAAGCTTGGTGGTGTGCAACGGCGTGCGTGTGTGTGTGCGCAAGTGTGTGGTGGTGGGTGTGGAGGTTTGGTGGTGGTGGTGGTGGTTGTTGTGGTGGCTGTGGTGGGTGGTGGTTTGGAAGTGGCTGTGGTGGTGAATGATGGTGGTGACTGTTGGTGATGGTGGTGGCAGCGGTGGTGGTCAACACCGGTCAACGACGATTAACACTGGTCAACGACGGTCAAAGGTAAAAGAGTGTTGACTAGATTGCCATTTGGACAAACACGTCAGCAGGTAATGCTGACTGGAGTGCCATTTGGACAGCCATGTCAGCATCTTACCTGCTGACTAGGCGGGTATGAAGTTAATCAGGTCATTTTTCCTTTCTAGGCAAAAAATCGAATGCATAATCCTTTATTGGCAAAAAATCGAATGGATACTCCTTTCTTGGCAAAAAAAAATGTACGTTACCTACATTGGATTTTTTGGACATTTACGTTACCTTTTTCGGCAATTTTCCCTAAAGAGAAATACCAATTTCACTCAATATTAGCTTGGCCAAATTTTATATCATTTATATGTTAGATTACCTCATGTTGATTTTTTTTGACTTTTTTAGGGGTTGGATTGCCCGATTGATCATTTATATGTTGGATTACCTCATGTTGATTTTTTTCTGACTTTTTTAGGGGTTGAATTGCCTGATTGATCGTTTTTTAGCAACCCTACTCCTCTTTTTAAGATAATTTTTTTTTCCTCTTCTCTATTTTCTGTCTTCTCAGATTCCAGAACACAACATTAAGCCTTTCTTGTGTAATAAAATATTTTTCAGTTATGCTCAGAAGCATTGGCGAACCCATAATTTATTTGAGCGTCTGTACTTTTAATGTGGATCAAGTACCTTGTCATGTTCATCTAGTAAGATAAAATTGAGCAGGTAAGCATTTCCGGGTAAACGACACCTAAGTATAAGACGAACGTAAATTAAAATATATTGATTTGAGACTTTTAAACAACTCAACCCAATTTCTAATTAAAGGCTTGATTAAATATGCACCAATCCAATACAAACCATTACAAAATGTAACTCAACCTCTACATGTAGGGGTGTTCACGGGGCGGGGCGGGTAGTGAGATTTTTGATAACCATATGTACGGGGAGGGTACCTAATTTTACTATCCGAAAAGGAACCGTGCGGGGCGGGTACCCGCACCGAACGTATCAAAAAAAGCGGGTACCCACGGTTCGGTTCACGGGTACCCACATTTTGTCAAATTCTTTGATGTACACAAAATATATACTAGAAAATGAAGTTATTTTGTGACAAACTAACACAATTAACCCTAAAAATGTTAGCAAATGAAAATAAAAGTTTTGAGGATTGTCGTGGATATGAATATGCAAAAGTGATCTAGATTGAATTTGACCAACAAACCAATGAGAGTAGGGGGTGAACGAAGAAAACTTGGTATGTAATAAAGATTTTTTTAAGATTAGTAATTTTTTGTTATGAAGTATTAATAAATATATTTTTCTTATTAAATTAATTATATACCGAGCGGGGCAGGTACCCGCGGGTAGTAGATTTTGAGAACCGAACCTGACCCGCGACTTAGCGGGTACCCTTATTTTCGGGTTTTTTCGGGTCACAGGTTGCTCGGGTATCGGTTTTCTCGGTTTCTGATCATGCGGTTCGGTTCGGTTTTACGGTTTTTCGGTTTTTTTGAACACCCCTGTCTACATGTTAGCCTAAAGGGCATCCATCATAAGCTTAAGTCCATTTTGATGTTTTAGTTTGGGCTTTTGGGCTTCAATTTCTTTATAGTGTATCCTAAATCAAACAATGAATCCTAAATCAAATTCTCCCAAATCGAAATTTGTAAATCAGATTCTTGACGATTAACGAAATCGAAATCGATTGAAGAAATCTGTATTACTCATCTGTTGATTTAAGAAATCATCGCTTCTTTTTGGATTTTGGAGTTCTGAATTCCGTTTCCGTATTCGGCTATTTGAGAGGTAAGCGTAAACCCCAAACCACACCTTATCATTCATATTGTGTTTAATCCTTAGCTATTTAAGCAAAAGTGATAGAATTCAACATAATGTATCAAATAAGAGAGCCTTGTAAGTCTGAATACATGGAGGATTGACTTGTGTAGCCTTATTAGAATTATATGAATTATACTCTTCTTTCTTTTTAACTAACCAAAAGATGTTTTGTATCTTGCTTGAGTCTGCTCTATAAATTTCTTTGTATAAAACCATAGAGTAATATCACTATTTGTTTATCATTCTATTTCTAAATAAGTTCCTCACTGGTATGTCATGTGATCTCATTTCATCCTGTTTCTTTGATATTCTTGATCAGGGGCGGACCTAATGTAGTGCCAACGGTGGCTCGTGCCACCGTATTGTTTCTCTGTCGTAGTGTAAAAAAAATATAGGGTCATGAAAGTGTCACAATATTAATTTGTTGTGTGTCATTATATATATTTTGAAACTACAATAAAGACACAAACTTCCCTTGGTTGAGTTGCGTAGTTTCTTGTTTTTCAAAGGTGAGGTCTTGGGTTCAAATCTTGTTAGAGTCATTTCTTTTAGTTTTTAGTATCATATATATGTTTCAAAAAAAATTGTAATAACAAGACTCGAACACGAGACCTTTCATTTAAAAACCGAGGAACCAACCACTAAACCAATATTGATTTTGTAAAAAATATCTCTACATATGTTGCTTAAAGTCAAATGATGCCACCGTTAAAATTTCTCTGGGTCCGTCCCTGTTCTTGATTATTTTCTAGAATTTCAAACATGATTTGTTATGTCTTCATTTGATATGATATCATGTATTGTGTTGGAGCATTAATTTTTTTTTTTTCAGAACTTTTGTCAAACATTAATTTCCATTTAACACATAACTGGGTAAATTGGTAATTTTATGTTATTCAAACTGTTGATTTAGAACAGTTCCCAAACAATGATTTTCTAACTGACACTAAATCTTACAAAGTCTTTTGATCATTCTGCACCAAATGATTCAAAATGAGAAAGTTTAAGGATTTTTCATTCAAAAAAATATAATTTAAAATAGGATAGTTTGTTGGTATTTTTTAAAACTTTTCTCTTATGTTTTCTACCAAAAGTCCATACTCTTTGTCTGACTTCTCTCGGTTTCCGAAATCTAACTCGATCTCAAAGTCTAGAAGTCTCTAGCTCGCCGCTCAGGAAACTCTCTTAGACTCTCGCTCTCTCTTGAGTTTTAAGTCTAGAATCTTCATAGTTGTCTTTTGAACTTCTCTGTTCTCAAATAAATTTCTAAATTCCAAATTTCTAATGACTAATGTAGTAATGTTTATTTTTATTTTTGTGGATAAAAAATGTTTGTAATTTGTTTTATCATGTGGACATTATTACATTAGATTAGGTTTTGTTTGTTTACGGTTTACCGTCTAGATTAGGTTTATTTGTTTTGCTACTCTGTCTCTCTCGGTCCGTTGGTTCTTGCTTCTGCCCTAGCCCTAAATTGACTACCATGGGAATGATGACACCATGGCACCGTGGATTTGGCTAGGGTCATGGTTTGTGTTGAGCTTTTTGGTTTATCATATATGCATAGAGGGTGTGTTTAGCACACTCGTTTTGGGTTCATTTAACGGAACAAATTGATTATTTGCATAGCATTTGATCACTATGAAGATTGGCCTTAATTTGGGCTGCATTTCTCTGATTTGGGTCTAATATAAAAGGATACATGTAGTTCATAATTAATTGTTATGATTGATCAAAAGATGAATAGTTACTTACTTGTTTTATCCCACTAGAGTTCATTTTGTTGGTCTTGGAGAAAATAGAAGACTTATGATGAGTGGACAAACGATTAGTGCTTTAAGTGGTGTGAGTTGGAAATGATGGTTATCACTACCCAATACTAGACAATGTTCAACATTCTACTTACAGTTTTTAGCTTTACTTGACTTCCTCATTTAAACGCTTATTTCACAAGGTCTAACCCGTTGTATCGAGTCTCAAGTTTGGCACTTTTGATGCACATATATCATGAAAGTTACTATTTACACCAAGATGCAACGATACTGTAAGGCGTAAATTGATTCGTCACATCCCCCATGACTTTGTACCTTAACAGGATTTAGAACAAATGCACATGAAGAAACAATGTACTTGAATTAAATATCGATTTGTTAAAGCATATGTCTTATAGCCTCCTTATATATGCATCCACTGTCTACTCGTGTCATATATCGTAAAATGTTGCTGCTTTACCCAAACATATTCAAGGTCATATAGATAGGCTTCTAAAGTATAGAAACTAGCGCATCAACCAATTATATATCATTTTTATTTCTTTTAAGTAAAGAATATTACAATTCACTCGTAAGACATGTAAAACTAGGGAACATTTTGTTAGGTTTTATACGTCACATACACACACAATCACACAAAGCAATAAAACCGAAAGCGAGAGAAAGAACACGAGAGATTTTACGTGGTTCACACGACCGGGGTGATCGTGCTAGTCCACGGGGGCAACTAGGGTTTTCTTTTCTTATTGAGGTGCTACAATGTTTACAAGTACAATGGGTTTAATTTATAGACAAATCATAATTAGGTAATGTCCTAATTAAGGAAACATAATTAGGGTAAATCTCCTAATTAAGGAAACAAGGAACAAGGGAATAGAGAGCTAGGGCCGGCTCCTTTTTTCTGCGTCTCTCGCTCTTTTTGTCTAATCTAAGTGGGCCGAAGCCTACATCCCAACAATCTCCCACTTGGAGGCTTCGAAACACGTTCACCTGCGCTCCTCTGTACTTCTGTAAACATCAACTGAGCTTGAGCTCCCCCTAGTTACCACCACCTTCTCAACACTATTCTTGAAGGCCAGCTGAAGTCATACAGAACTTCAGCTTATCCAGCGCCACAGATTTGGTAAACATATCTGCTGGATTCTTTGCACCTGAGATATTCATCAAATTCATTGTACCATCACTTATCAGTCCTCTGACAAAGTGATACCGCATCCCAATGTGCTTTGTTTTCCCATGATAGACCGGATTCTTAGCAAGTTTAACCGCACTTTCATTATCACAGTACAACGAGTAATCAGCTTGCTTTTTGCCAAGCTCTTCAAGAAAAGTCTTCAACCACACTAGCTCTTTACTGGCTTCAGCGACTGCCATGTACTCAGCTTCTGTTGTTGATAAAGCCACGCTTTTCTGAAGTCTGGACATCCAACTAACTGCTGTCCCTCCCACTGTGAAAATGTACCCCGTTGTGCTTTTAAATGTCTTCTTGCATCCACCCAAATCGGCATCGGTATATCCTCTGAGAACTGAGTCTTTACCTTTGAAACATAATCCCATCTTCGAAGTACCCTTCAAATACCTAAGCAACCATTTGACTGCTTCCCAATGTTCTCTCCCCGGATCTGACATAAAGCGACTAACGACCCCTACGGCATGGGCTATGTCTGGTCTCGTGCAAACCATGGCATACATGAGACTACCAATAGCAGATGCATAAGGAACATCAGCCATATCTGCTTTCTCTTCTTCTGATCTAGGAGATTGATCTTTGGTAAGCCTGAAATGACTTCCCAACGGTGTGTTTCTGGGTTTCGTCTTCTCGTCATTCATCTTGAACCTTTCTAACACTTTCCCGATGTATTTCTCCTGGGACAGTGTCAAAGATCCATCTTTCTTGTTTCTGGCAATGCTCATACCGAGTATCTGTTTGGCTGGACCCAAGTCTTTCATCTCGAACTCTTCAGACATTTGCTTCTTCAACTTGCTGATCTCTTTCATATCCGATCCTGCAATCAACATATCATCTACATACAGAAGTAGAATGATATAGGAGCCTTTGAATTTCTTCACATAACAACAATGGTCCATCTCACATCTTTTGTACCCGGTCCTCTCCATGAAGTTGTCGAACTTCAGATACCACTGACTGGGTGCTTGTTTCAGACCATACAAGCTCCTCTTCAGTTTGCAGACCCAATCTTCTTTACCAACAACCTGAAAACCCTCAGGTTGTGTCATGTAGATGTCTTCATCAAGATCACCATGTAGGAATGCCGTCTTGACATCTAGCTGCTCTAGATGTAAGCCCTCTGCTGCTACAATACTCAAGACCAATCTGATGGTGGTCATCTTCACCACTGGAGAGAAGATCTCATTATAATCGATTCCCTTTTTCTGTTGAAATCCTTTGACCACTAAACGGGCTTTGTACCGTTTAGACCCATCATGCTCTTCCTTGATTCTGAAGACCCACTTGTTCTGCAACACCTTTTTGTCTCGAGGAAGCTTGGTTAACTCCCAAGTTTTATTCTTGTTTAGAGATCCCATTTCTTCTTTCATTGCACGCTCCCACTGCAACGAATCTTTCAGCTTAACTGCTTCAGAGTAACTTCCTGGTTCACCATTCTCAGTCAAAAGAAGATAATTGACTGATGGATCGTATTTCTCAGGAGGTTTAGTGACTCTGGTGGATCTCCTGACCCAATTCGATTCAACTGACTGAGGCTGTACTAGAGAATCTGTTTCTTCTTCATCCTCTGAGCTTTCATTGTTGACAGCATCTTCATGAACATCTTTAGATTCATCATCATTCTGAACATCAGGCTCAGTACTCCCACTATCTTGAGTATCTTCTGACCCTCCGATTCTGATGTCATCACTTTCAAACTCAACTTGTACTTTCTGATTCTGTGAGTTTCCCGTGCTTCTGTCTTTATAAAGCTCAGCCTCGTTGAATGTTGCATGTTTGCTTCTGACTACCTTTCTGCTTTCAAAATCCCAAAGCCTGTAGCCCATACTATCTGCGCCATATCCAATGAAGGTGTATTTCTTGGCTTTTGCATCCAACTTGTCACCGTCTTTCATCAGATCATAGGCACTGCATCCAAACACCTTCAAATGATCATAGGTGACAGCTTCACCTTTCCACTCTTCCTCTGGTATCTTGAAGCCCAACGGTACTGATAATCCTCGGTTGATAAGATAAGCTGCAGTGTTTACTGCATCGGCCCAGAACGTCTTTGGAAGCCCGGCATTGAGTCTCATACTCCTAGCCCTTTCATTCAAAGTTCTGTTCATCCTTTCTGCCACTCCGTTTTGCTGAGGAGTGCTGGAACCGTCTTTATCATCCGAATGCCATGTTCAGCACAATAGTTGGTGAACTCCGTGCTGATGTATTCCCCACCGTTATCCGACTTCAAGCACTTCACCTTCAAATCAGTTTCCAATTCAACAGCAGTTTTCCATTTCTTAAAAGTATTGAAAACATCAAACTTATTTTTAAGAAAATAAACCCATACCTTGCGTGTTGAATCGTCGATGAACGTCACATAGTAGTTCGATCCTCCCAAAGAAGGAACTGGTGTCGGTCCATAAACGTCTGTGTGGACAAGCTCTAATTTCTGAGCTTTTGGTGTCTGGCCCTCCTTTACAAAAGATACCTTCTTTTTCTTGCCAAGAACACAAGATTCACAGAATTCTGAATCCACCTTCTTTAAGTCTGGGAGCTTTCCTCTAGCAACAAGCATCTTCATTCCCTTTTCACTCATGTGGCCAAGTCGTTGATGCCACAGTCTGGAGGGTTTCAGCTCGTTGGTCACTGCATTCACCTCATCATCCGGAATTTCAACCATGTATAAGGTGCCTCTCTTTTTACCCCTGGCGATTACAAGGTTTTCTTTGACAACTTTCCATTGTCCTCCACCGAAAGTAGTCCAATACCCTTGGTCGTCTAACTGCCCGGCAGAAATCAACATCTTCTTAAGGCTGGGAATGACCCGAACGTCCTTCAGTGTCCACGTAGTGCCCAAGGAAGTCTTTATGTCAACATCACCTATTCCTGTGATATCAAGAGTACGATGATCAGCCAAACGAACTCTACCAAGTTTACCTGTTCGTAGATTCTTGACCATCTTCATGTTGTAAGTGGCATGGAAGGATGCACCGGAATCCAAGATCCAAGACTCTGCTGAAGTTTCAACACAACAAACAAGGGCATCTTCTGAATCATCGGTTGCTGCATTCACTTCTCTATTTCCAACTGTCTGATTAGGGCATTGATTTCTGAAGTGTCCAGTTTCTTTGCACTTCCAACACTGAATGTCCTTCCTTGGCTTTGACTGGCTCCTCTTTCTCGACTTTGATCTGCCTCTTGCTTTACCTCTTTCTGTTCTTCTACCTCTCCCTTCAGTGCTTAGCAAAGCACTAGATGATTCTCCAGAACTCCGTCTTCTTATGTCCTCTCCTAGGATGAAGTCACGTATGCCCTCAAAAGTGAGTTTAGAGGTTCCAGCTGAACCACTAATGGCAGTGACAGTTCTTGACCAACTTTCCGGTAACGAGGATAATAAAAGCAAGGCCTGAACTTCATCTTCAAATTTGATATCAACAGATAACAAGCGGGATAGAATGGTATTGAACTCGTTAATGTGCGAGGTAACAGACATACCTTCTCTCATTCTGGTGTTCACTAACTGTCTTATCAGAAATACCTTATTAGAAGCAGAAGGTTTTTCATACATGTTTGACAAAGCCTTCATCAAACCATATGTAGTAGTCTCCTTCACAATATTGAAAGCCACATTCTTGGCCAGTGTAAATCTGATAACAGATAGGGCTTTTTTGTCTAGAGCAGCCCATTCAGCATCTCCCATCTTTTCAGGTTTCTTTCCTGTCAAGGCTTGATCCAAGTCCTTCTGACATAGCAAATCCTCGATTTGCATCTTCCACCATCCAAAATCTTGCCCATCAAACTTCTCAACTCTAGTTTTTCCGTCGTCAGCCATATCTCGAACTATTAGGTTTTTTCAAATCAAATCAAGACTGATAATAGTGTTCAAACACAACAGTGGCCGGCTGCCTGAACTTGACGGTTGTTCTATTGAACACTACTTTGCAATCAGCCTAAGAGATAAAGAAAAACCTATTGGCGACGGCGGCGAAAAACAGCGGCTGCGAGAAGAATAGCGGCGGCTGCGAAAAACAGCGGCGGCAGCAGAACGGCGGCGGCGGCTGAACGGCGGCGGCGGCTGAACGGCGGCGGCGGCTGAACGGCGGCGGCGGCAGGACAGCAGCGGCAGCAGCAGGAGGCGGTGGCTGCTGGCGGCGGACAGCAGTGGTGGTGAGACAGCAGCGGCGGCAGCGAACAGCGGTGGCTGCTGTCGGCGGACAGCGGTGGCGGCGGCGGCTGCTGGCGGCGGACAGCGGTGGTGTGTGACAGATCACGAGCCTAGAGCTCTGATACCAGTTGTTAGGTTTTATACGTCACATACACACACAATCACACAAAGCAATAAAACCGAAAGCGAGAGAAAGAACACGAGAGATTTTACGTGGTTCACACGACCGGGGTGATCGTGCTAGTCCACGGGGGCAACTAGGGTTTTCTTTTCTTATTGAGGTGCTACAATGTTTACAAGTACAATGGGTTTAATTTATAGACAAATCATAATTAGGTAATGTCCTAATTAAGGAAACATAATTAGGGTAAATCTCCTAATTAAGGAAACAAGGAACAAGGGAATAGAGAGCTAGGGCCGGCTCCTTTTTTCTGCGTCTCTCCCTCTTTTTGTCTAATCTAAGTGGGCCGAAGCCTACATCCCAACACATTTGCAAAGTTCGATACATAGGTCTTTGCCTTATAATAAGTATCCTAAGTTCCAAACAGCTTCATCACTGTGACACTGTCAAATCTCTCAACAGTTTGACTATCCTCGTATCCCATCACCGTCAAATATCTAAACAGTTTTACTACCCTTGTATCTCAACAATTTGCATACTACAAACAATGTCAATTCCAACAATTTGTAAACACTAACACCTAAAAGTTTGCAGATTACAAACAATGTCAATCCCAACAATTTGTAAACACTAACACCCAAAAATTTGCAAATTGCAAACAATGTGAAAATCCCAACAATTTGTAAGCACCAACACCCAAAAGTTTGCAAATTTGCAAACAATTTGAAAATCCAAACAATTTGCAAGCCAAACACTACCGCTTGACAGTAGGCACAAGCATCAAGATTCAAGCATCCAACATATTTGAAAGAGAACATGTAAGGGAAGCATATTCTCAATTTGTTTTCTGTTAAAGATTTCAACTATACAAAATGTAATGAGGTTTTGAAAAATAAGTTGTTATATATCTTGTCTTATTGGGTGTACACTTACCAAAGAAGAGATTATGAATCAGTTATTCATATTCTTGCTAGGGGCCGTGCAGGAAAGGTCTTTCTTGCTAGGGGACGTGCAAACCAAAGATTGCATGATTAGAGTAATAAAATAAACACAAAAACATACATTGCCTAGTCATTTTTCTTGGTAATTTGCGGAGGACACCCAAAAACCTTTGTTTTTAGCTACAAGGGGCAAGTGTAAGTATTTTTTCCTCGCCTAAATTGAAAACAGTTTCTTTTTGGTATTAATATTTGATATTCTACTTGTATGAAGATCTAAATGAATTTAAACATATTTTTTTTGTCTAAATATAGGAAATTATGAAAATTGTAATTTTCTATCAGTTATCACAATTATATAAACAATCATATTTTTTTCGTGCTTAATCATTTGGAGGGTTCAAATGGTAATTTTGTCAATCAGCATTTGCTACATAACACAGGGTAAACAGACATTTTCAGTCATTGATTACTCCAGTCGCAGCCTCTTAACCCTTCGGTGCTTAGCCAATGTTTTTCATAAACAACCCCTTAATCTTTATACCACTCCTATTGATCGTCTCACATGCTGGCATTCCCCTCACACTCTATACTGATTTTTATATTCCTCTACCCCAAACCCCCAATTGCCAATCGTTGGTCGTCATTCTGTAGCCCGTCACCCCACCAGCATATCACTGTCCCCACAGTTCCTTTTGTCGCCCGCCATCATTTGTAAGCTTCACCTTCAAATCTTGATATGGTTTATCTTGCTTCTTATAGTTTCTACATGTATCTGATGAGAGAATAGATATGGGAAGACTTACTCAAGAAGGAAAGCTAAAAAAGGGTAAAGTAGTCTTTTAGCTAAGTAGCAAGTTGGTGCGTGATTGCTTAATCATGAAGGAAAGTAGTTAGTTAGTTGGAAGGGGAGTATAATACTTGTAATACCGTGAGTTGATGTATGTGAGATTCTCTAATTGAGAGGAGAGCCAACATTCTTTAATTGTTGGGATTGAATTCAATAATACATGAGTTCAATTGAGTAATACACTGTGTGAATTGCATAGTTATCCAATTGATTTTTTTGGGGGTGAAATCTGATGCCGGTTTATTGAGCTTTGTAAATTGGATGTTGTATGCTGTGTTATTAATTGTTCGAAATCTTCAACTTTTGTATTTATGGACTTGCACTGAAAAGAAAAGCATTTGAATTTGATTTTGATTTTGATTTTTATAGCAGGTAAATGTAAACTTTGTGGCTAATATATTTCATTAAGCAAAGTTTCTTCCCATATCTGTTATGTGGGTTATTTGAAACCCACCCAATGAACCCAAATTAGAGTTTGGAAATTAGGATCGGGTGGCCCCTAATCCATTTTTGGTCTCGGGTGGATTGGTGATTTGCTAAAACCCGAACAACCTATCCAACTAACACCCCCCCCCCCCCCCCCCCCCCCCCAACAAAAAAATAATAATAAAAAAAAAATAATAATAATATTAATAATAATAATAATAAAATAAAATAAAAATTACCTCATGCAATTTGGGTTGCCCATTGGTTATCATCTACCATGTTTATTATTGATAAGGATCTATATTTAACAGATTAAAAATGGATGATACAATGAAGAAATTTCAAGAAAAGCTGATTGAGATTGAGGCCGAAGCAGAGGCTCTTCTACTTGCAAGGCACCAGGTAATTGAAAATTTGTTCCCATCACTTTAGGTGACTACTTTTCTCATATTTTGCATATACAACCTAGCCTAGCATACGAGGCTTGTTATTTTCATAGGAGCAAACTGATGAATTTGTGATCACAGTTAGTTGAGAATGATAGGATGAGAAATGGGAACAGGGAAGCATTGACTGCACTAAGAAAGAGAAGCCGGACTACAAAGACAAGTGTTCCTTCACCTTTTGAGTTGGTGATGAAGGAAATCGATCAATCGAGGCCTCTAGTGAAGGAGATCTGTGCAACTTGTGGAATCATGACTCTACGGAAAAAACATGGATGATGTTCCCCGGAACTGATATATTTGCTCGGGTTCCATTTCATGCAGCTCATACCATTTTGGAGAAAGGTAACTTGGTTTAGACTATATTTTTTGAAAAAAAATGTTTGCTTGTCATGAATCATTCCCCCCATCTTTGATTATTACCAAAAGAAGTGATAGTCCAAAATTTAGAGGTACCTGGACCGTCCTATGTTAAATTAGGTGGTAATATAATAAAGAAAGCAAGTAAAGTAATATTTTGTATGACTTCACATATAGGTTGAATTAGGTGTTATTTTGTACTCTTTTGGTGCCTTTTACAATTCTTTGATGGTTCTTTCTGGATGTATTAAAGCCCTATCGAATATTCTTTACCCTCTTTTTCCCTCTTTGGTATTGTCTTTATTGGATTTATCAGATGCAGTTTTCAAGGAGTAGAGTTAGAACCTCAAAGGAATGATCTGCCTAGATAATGCTAATTGATTAATGGTTCTTACAGTTACTGTACGATCTGAATTATTTATCAGATTTTAAATTAGCAGTCTGAAGATATTTTAACATTTCCATAACTAGTAGTCTTTCTTGATGTGTGTGCTGATATGATAATGATGAGGTCTTTCAAGCATTGTTCTGAAAATTTTTGTTTAGGATTGACAAATAGGCTGCCTATGATTTAAGTATTCCCCATCCTTTAGTTACTCTTGCTTCAAGGCCACCTAGGCACGAATCATCCGAATAATTGCTAGCCCAATTAAGTAACAGTTCAGTCAGCTCCCAGAATATCATTCACCAAATTAATGTAAACCTATATACGTTGAGAATGTGAGATAACCGCTGATAATTAGATGCCTAAATGCAAATCAAGTGGGATTATATCTCAGTTGAAGCTTGTAAGCTTTGTTTTTGTCAGTTGCAATCTATGCAGTTAATTGCGGCGAAATTGTGGTGCAATTGCAAATTGCGATCTCGAGGAAAATAGCGGTGCCGCAATTAGCGGCGCTATTTACCGCTATTTCACCTCAATTTGGGTTTAAATTGCGGTCTGCTATACTGCAATAAGTATGTTAGGGGCTTTTGAGTTTTTAAAGCATTTGGACTTTTTCTATGGCCTTTTATTTTAAACTTCAGTTTGACCCTAAATTAAGTCCTCTCTACCTTTCTCATCTTCATCGATCGATCTAAACTTCAGAGTTCAGACTCCAGACTTTAGTTTGACATAAACTCTCCACTCCAAACTTTATCTACTACCAAGTAGCAGCCCACAAATTGATTGCTACTCCAACAGGTCCAACCTTGATTTTTAACTTTTTTTGAGTTGATGAATTGTTCGACTCCAACGCATCTCATGAATTGTTTGACTTTAGGTTACCTTCACAGATCGATTGCTCACAGACCGGTTTCATTTTTAGGAGGTTCAGTATGCTGACCCTTATAGAAAAGGGATGATTAATACCTCAAACAGAAATGAAAAAGGTGGGTTATTGAAAATCCAAATTTTTAGGAGGTTCAGTTTGCTGACCCTAATGTAAGGATTTCAGGGAATTTATCAACTAATATCTATGATTGTGAAAAACATTGCAACTTCCTGTATCAATGAAAGTATGAAACAATGATATTAGTCATTTAGAAAGTATATGTGCCATAATAACATGTTATCAAAAAATTAAAGTTAAATAAATCACTATTGTATTTAGTATATTAAATGAGCCAATTTAACGTGCCTGCTTAATTCTTCGCTTAAGTGACAAGTGTTACAAGGCACCTTGACCATGTAGCTACTAAATGCCTTCTAGGAAAGCTTGTTGAGGTTGAATAAAGAAATGTTGAATTACTCATGGTACTAAGTACTATTGTTACTATATTCACTATTCCAATATTCGTGATGCTACTGTTTCTGTCCCTTCTCCAATCATTAGGGCTTTCAACTTTATCCTTCACAAGCCATTACTGTCGAATTCGGTTTTCTATTAGATGTCCAATGAAGAGAGATAGAAGGTGACCAACTCCTTCCTGGCTATCAACTAGGAGTTAACTGCTAAAGGGGATTGTGTTTTGATTGTTTAAAACCACAGTAATTACTTGTTTCTTTATTTGTTTTACTGGCTACCAAGTTCATCGATTTTTTGTTTGAGCAGTTGCGGTGTTTATGTTTTCTTTGAAAGAAACAAATATGATTGTTTAGTATATTAAGCTGTAAACTTCATGTTTGTTGATTTTTTTTCTACGATTTCTCTACATTTTGTTTATATGAGGGGATGGAAGTGTTCGATTCCATCTTGTGGCACAGTGAGTATGGGGTTTCCATCTTCACCCAAAAAAGTATGACTATTCCAACTATTATTGGGATATGTAAAGTTTTAATCTGAAGATGAACATAGTATTGTGCTGGAAACGTTTTGATCGATTAATTGGTTGGTATAATTTCCGAGTTCAATTAATGGAAGGGATATACCTACCGTATTATGTAGATTATAAATCATTGACGTGAAAATAATCTGCGTTCATTTTCCTGTTTAGGGTTTTATTATAATTTATCACCAGATCATCCTATCATCTCATTGGTTGTATAGACTTCGGTAACATCTATAGTTTTCAAATATTATTTGTAAAAAGCTGACTTATTTTAGTTCTATTATACCGAGTAAATGAGGCATTGAGATACCTATGGTACCACATGTATTATTTGTCGACTTGTTTTGTTTAATTGATATATTAATGATGAGCTTCTCATCCTTGAGTTGTCAAACTCGAGTAGTGTTTGTGGTAGCCTTTATGCTTATCGTGGGTCAAGAAATTTAATCGTGTAGCAGGCTTATATAACCAAAAGATAAATTTAAAGTTCTCTTCTGCAATTTTTTTATTATTATCCTTTGTTCATGCTAAAAAATTAATTGTATTTGATACGATCCTAGAGCGTTTTCTAGCTTGAGTTAAATTCCAATTATATATCCATGAAAACAAGCTGAGCTCAAATCCTTAAACCCCTTATGTTCAAAGTAGTGCTATACTGATATTTGTTTGTGAAGTGGTGCATGTTCTTGTAGAAGATATGCCCCCTTTAGTACACACCTTCAAGAGTATCATGGCCCCCACTTATTTAACTTGTATTCTTTTTACCCCAGGCAAAATTAATTTGGTATGTATCACCATCTTTTTCCAAATATAGAAACGGCCCACATTCAACATACATGCCAAAGAGTTGGTATCAATTATATATGTTGGACTGATGGAGTAGTCTCATCAATGCTGGCCGGTAGTACCATTTGATGTTATGCAAAATGTTTTATGTATTTATTGTTAATCAACAACTTTTTTTTCTCGCATGTGTATACCTTTCTAAGCTTGCATCAAGTACTAAAAAGTAACTTCTATACAGTCTCCGATGGTGTATGTTGACAACCACATCTAGATTTCTAGATTTCGTTTCAATTTTGATGGTGTATTTTGAGTTGTGGATTTTGAGATGGCTTGAGAACTATTCTACACATTTTAACCAGTTTTACAATTTTTTTTGCGTATATATTGAACAAGCTACTGTCCTATGATGTTATCTAGTCATATGGCATGGAGTTGTTATTCCCACTCAAAGTGTATGTAAGTGATGACTCCTATTGTTTTGAAGGGCATTGGTCGTTGGCCTCTTTATGGCTGATGTGATTCGGGTATTCATTCTAGCCTTGACCATACAAATTAAATGTTAGAGAACTGTAGCTACCATCACTGCTGATGCTCCATAATTGCTAGATGAATTTTATCGTCAAAAAGAGAGACCACATAATGCAAATAAAGATTATCAAATTATGAACAAGACTTGTTTGTGTTAATATGTTGTATTGGAACATTATTTGAGATATAAGATATGCAAGTGGTAGAATTGTTTTGATGATTTTTAAGCAATAATCTTGTTTACTAGTCTCTGCTTGTTCGTTTTCTATGTGAAATGTTGTGCGTTCCTTAATTAATGCAAGAGAATTACTTTTGTTTTTGAATGTAGAGCAAAAGAGGCTAGACTATGATGTTAATAAACTACAAAGTATTATAAAGGATAAGTCTTTTTGGATATCAGAACAAGGTGTTCTTGCCGACAAGATTGGTCCAGGGGTTTTGAAGTCATTGGTGACCTTACAAGACAAACCAAAGTAAGTTTTTCTGCTGCCATTTCATTTTTCATGTTGCCATGCTCTAATGTTTAACTAGTACTTCCCTGGCTCTTAAAACAGAAACACATTTTGAGTTTGGAGGTCGATTTATTACTTCCAACATTCAACGTTAATATGGATGTTAATTTTTCGAGAATCGAAAACAGAAAACACACACCTCTCAAATGTCAGCGTTTTTTGTATGTCTATTGTACGTTACCAAGTTAAAGTTTTTGTCAATAGTTTAAACAAATCAATTTTCGTGCTAAAAGTCTCCACACTTTATCTCGGGAAAAGAATCTACTTTTGATTTTGAAAATTCAAGTCGTTTCAGTTTTATGTCCAAAATACTTCTTATATTCATTGCCATGGTAATCAATTTGTCCCCAACAACGGAAAAAATTCCTTGAAATTTGAACTGAGGGAGTGGTTTCTTTGCCTCAGTTTAAACAGCCTTTTGTTCTCTAAACAGATGGATCATAAGTCCAACTATCTTGTATAATTTTTTTAACATGATATAAAATGGGCAAGATAGATTGCGAAATTTTGTGTATGTTGTGTTGGTACATTTTTGTGAGTAATAGCTTTATATATATCTGTGGTACCCCCATTAATTTCTGAAATCTTTAGATTGTTATTAGATGAGTATAAAAATGGTGGTATGTTTCCATCATTCCAGTTACTCTGAAATTGTTAACAACTTTCTCTACCCAAGATCATGACATAAAATTGTTTCTTATTTGATGCATGGTCAAGGGTTCAAATGGTGATGGCTGTTGGTGATATTTGTTGTGTATAAATATTATATACTTATAAAAAAAATCTATGTTCTAATTCCTCTTCCGGTACAGATTTATCATGTGTTCACGTTTTAATCGTGATTCTCTCTCTTACCCTTTTAGGTGACTTTGTTGACTCGAAGACCATATTCTGGAGAAAGCAACCAAATGAAACAGGTAGAGAAAAGGATCGCTAAAGTTGCTTTTATTCCCATTGGAATTTTATATCAATCATTGAAAGCATTGAAGATAACGCTTTGTTTCTAACGACAACAGTGAACCAAGGAAACTTAGGACAAACGTGAAAACGACATTATAGATTTGTTTTTACGTAACCGGAAACTATGAAAAAGACTGGTTTGCGGTAGAACCCACTTGGTTCAGCAATGCAACACAAAGGCAGCCTTAAGGTTAGGTTTGGTTTGGTTTGGTTTGGTCTGGTCTTAGTTTCTAAGTGGTTGCAACTAGCTTTTATAGCCATTTTGAAACAATCAAGTCCTTGTTAATTTTTCATCATGATTCCTGTTTCTTTGCAAGTGTTAATGGTTCTCTCCTACTTTGAGCTTGAATCAGTATAAATAGAATCTGCGTGTTTGTCTTTCGATGTGTAGTGTGATCGACAAGATTCATAGGGATAATTATTGGGTTATTTAGCTAAATGACCTCTTGATCAATGCTTTTTAAATCTAAGATCTTTTGATATATTCTTGCATATGGAAGTGACATTCTTGTGTTAAGCAGTAACACTCGTATCCATGTTAGACAGTAATGGATTTAAAAAAGATCGGCAGGTCATTGAACCTGAGGATCGAGATTGGGTTTATAGAGATTACATTTCAATTTCTTTCAAGGATGTTAGGAGTTTGTGACATATGGGCAGTTTATTTAGGAGAATAACCTTCTATAATATTTTTTTAGTAAATACATGACCTGATAGATTTTAAGGCATTTTTGTGTTGGAAAGGGATATTCTTTTATTTGATACAAGTGTCTTTAAATCTGTCAAATTGTTTTGCATTTAAAAGAAAGTATTTCTGGAACATGTAAGTAATTGATGCCATCCTATATGGGGATCCTTTTTAAGATGTATTTTATTGATTTAGTTGGTATTTGGCTATTGCTATTTTCTATTTTTTATTTTGGTTTTGAACACTACAATTGGTATCAAAGCAATTGTCTTCCTGTCTTATCATGTATCTTGTGGATAATGAGTTGTGGAGCGAAGGTTTATAAATGATGTTATCTTTGGTTTGTTGATAAAATGGAGATTTTACCCACTTGATGAGCATATACAAATGAGCATATATAAGATATGGTTTGACATATCTAGAAGATTAAATTTATCTATACTATATATAAAAGCAAATAACTTAATATGACAGTTTCTTTTGTTCAACATTTCATTTTACACATTTATACTTTGTACCCCCATAGTTAGTTATTAAATCTTATTTTAGTCCTTTACTTTTTCATTTTCTATTTTAAACCCTTATCATATAATCTAAATAATCATATATTATGAACTAAAATTTATACTAAAATTACGTTTTTTTTAACAAATTATACCATCATAATCGTCTTGTCAATACCTTCGAAATAAGCCTAATATTGAATATTTTTTATTCAATTATATTATATATTCTATTATATAAAGATAATAATTTTATTTCAATTTTCGAGATTGACTATTCAATAAACCATTAGGAGGTTAATTGATTAAACACATATGATTAAATTGATGTTACAATGGTGTATATAAAAATCGGGCAATTGATACATACTTCGTGCTGCAACGCGTGCGGGTACATTTCTAGTTAGACTATAATGCATGCAATGGATCTACTATAGGAGTCTGTTATTTGGTATAAATGAGAAGATATCCCGTAGTTGTAACTTGAAATAGACATTGAGTTTTCATAGGCAATATGGTGTGGGCTCTTAGAGTCAGACATCAATCATTGAACAATATGATGTAATAACTAGTGAACGAGTTTAACTAGATTTCTGGAGATCTCAAGTTGTAGACTTAGTGTGGTTGAACTTGGTGACTCCATAAGCATAGACTTGGTGTAGTTGAGCTTGTTAACTCATCTAACTATAAACCTAGAGTAGTTGATCTTAGTGAATGTTAGTCCGTAACGGATGCTCATATAACATCGATATGTGGCTTACTTTGTGTCCGTCGCTATCAATGGCAAATTGGGCCTCCCCACATCAACATAAGATGTATTGTGCCCTTCCAAGAGTGAGAATGATATTACTGGATTAATTGACTAGATATAAAGGTATGCTTTTGGTTTTAATGGTTTGACTCACTAGGTGTAAGCCTTACATTTTTTTCTTCTTAAATGACATGTATATTGGGATCTCAAGATGGCAGGACCACTAATGCTTCAGTGGAGTGATGACTATAGACTGTACTGATGATTACCGGTAGAAGCATTTTTGGGGACATCGCATATTGGAGGACGTTTAGAGTTACTGCATTATAGATTATATTGGAAATTTATACTAACACCCATTGATAGTCTAAATCTAGAATTCATTTAGATTAGTCGGTTGTTATCTACCATTCATATAATTTGATGTAAACTCTTATACAGTTATCTTTTTTAGGTGATTTGAATATTTAAACGATTATTTTGTTCTATTTTATGCTTTAAAATGTTCTTCTCCTTTAGGAGTGTTACACATACCCCTGGTTTTATTTTTAAGGGGGGTGTTTGGTTTATTTCAGGGAATGAGAATGAAAATGAAAATAAGAATGTAAGAGAATGGGAATAGGAATGAGTATTACATTGATGTTGTTTGGTTGACCAAATATAATCAATGAAAAATAGTTTCATATTAAAAAAATATGTTCCTCCAACTTTAAAATACAAACATGTTCCATTTAACATCAAGTGATGGAACAACATATGAGAAAAAACACTAAGGGGGCGTTTGGTTGGGGGTATTGAGGGGTCAGAAATGGGAATGATAATGAAAACTGTTGTTTGGTTTGATATTATATAATGGAATCATTCCTGCAGATCCATTAATTTTCATTCCTGACCAAATTGGGGGGAATGAAAGTTTTATTTCTAGTTGGTTCTTTTTTTCATGCATTGTTCCATCTATGGATGTTAAATGATACATCTTTTGTATTTTCAAGTTGGAAAAACATATTTTTTAAATATGAAACAATTTTTCATTGATTATAGTGAGTTAACCAAACAGCATCAATGTAACGTTCATTCCTATTCCCATTCTCCTGCATTCCCATTTCCATTTTCATTCCCATTCCCTGAAACGAACCAAACGCTCCCTAAGTAGAAATAAAATTTCAATCCCCCTAATTTGGTTAAGAATGGAAATTAATAGATCTGCAGGAATGATTCTATTATATAATATTAAACCAAACAACAGTTTTCATTATCATTCTCATTTCTTACCCCCTAATATCTCCAACCAAGCGCCTCCTAGTCATATGTGATTGAGTATAGTAATAGATTGTTTTCACGTTTCCATAAAATAATGTTGTTCTTGTTTCAACTCAACTTACCTCTCTCTCTCTCTCTCTCTCTATATATATATATATATATATACACACACACACTATACACACACAAACTTATATATTTGTGGAGGTTCAAACGAGAACAACTCTATTTTACAAGAATACGAGAATCTCTTTATTATATTATATGTGCTAATACATGTGAGGGAATTTGTGTGCAGACGATGTATCTCTGATTTGGTATTACATGTAATGAATTATTGTATCATATCAAGAACACATTAAACACATGTGATAATATATGTGAGGGAGTCTAGTAGTGTAAGAGTGACTTGGCTTGTAACCTATGTTGCACCAAAGGTCGTCGACCTCTCTAATTTAGTATCACATGTGTATAGTATGTGATCGAATATAGGATCACACGTGATTGGCTATATTTAAGGGTGTTCTTACGTTCTCGTAAAATGAACGTGTTTTTGTTTGAACCCTTCTCTCCTATATATAGGTATAATGAATATGTGTACAACAGATAAAGAAACAGTGAATAGAATTACTTGACTTAGATATGGGGTTGACTTAAAGTTTAGTCATGGTTTTCGGAAAGTTCGACAAAAGTTTGTTGGACGAGTGAATAGTACATCTTCAATTGGGATATTTTAGAGAGGTGTTGCAGAGATAAAAAAAATTCCTTGGACAATGTGTAAAGATTTATCAGTAAACTTTGATTTTACTTTAGCTACAATGTTAAATATAGAACTTAGGATGATTTCACTTCGTATTATTTTGTCATAAAAATTGGGATGTGACAACACCAATTTATAGTTGATCAACTTGCCAAACCATCAGGTAAAACCACTTGAAAACATAAAAAGTGGTTCGTTGTTGAATGACTTATATTCCTTTTATGGGACAATAGGCGATGCGTTGTGCTTTGTGCAAATGCAAGTGCACCATATTAAGTTAAACAATTGGTTCAACACAAGTCATCAGGTGGGACTAACGATTAGAGTATGTATGTTAATCTAACTCATAACTTTACTCAAACAGTAACATTGATAATATTTTTTTTAAAGTATATAGTATTTATAAACCACAAATACTCACACACTTTTCTCACCTTTCATGAGAACTTAGATACCATTAGGTCAATGACCCTTTGGTTATAATGATAATATTCTTGGGGTTCATACAATTGATATGAATGTTCTTCTTAGCCACACACCAACAGTTCATATATTTCTTAGACATGAAATGTCATGTCAGTATTTTGGGATCTATTATTAAAGTGTCACATGGTGACAGAATAAGTACCCTAAAGAGGTCTCCATGCCGATTTGAATTTGGACCATAGCAATGATATACACTTTATTTCATAATTTTGCACACATTTTTTTTGCATAAATAACTCTCATAAGAAATGACTTGGTTGGTTTTTCATATGTTGTATGTACATGTACTATTTCTCATGTACATCATTCATAGGAAAATACTCTAAAAGTACTATGTCCCATCTTTTATTAGTATTGCTATATTGTCTACAAGATCGTAGATTCTCAAATTGGTCATGAAATTGTATATCATCAACCTCAGGTGCGACCGTGTGAAAGTAAAGTATCCACACCACCTACCTTTGCTCACTAGTTGCTCTCATTTGTTCGTATATTGATATGCAATGATCTTGGGCATCTTCATCAAATTTTCCCCAAAGTCCTTTTTATCTAGGTTTAGACACGTCTTTCTGATTAAAGATATATTTGTTTGTTTCCTACTCGACTGCATTGCCCCATGAGGATCCTCATATCTTATTCGGATATCATATCTTGATGCTGATATTACTTTATTGTTAGGGGATAGGAAATTTAGAGTTTAGGAAGATGTAAGAAGTACAATAAATCATCAAGTTGGACCATTGAAGTATAACATAGGTATAGATGGACCATTGAAGTAAAACATATTGTCAATTTTTTCTAGTGTCATGGAGATAGGGATGTAGACAGGGAAAAAGAAATACTAGCATGTGATACATAGTTACTTTATGGGTTTGTTTTACTTGTATTTGTGGAGCTTCACTATCAAAAGAAGGTTGATCAAGACATTGCATATGCTTCCCCTTACTTCATTAATTGCAAATATGGCCAAAGAAAAGGTCATGGGAATGGATGTGATCTACACACTTGGTGATTCATGTGTTCTTATTTTGAATTTCTTGTATCATTTAGAAGAACTCAATAAATATCACATAGGGGAACAAGCAAACAAGACAAGAATTTTTATCAAGTGTTTGTTGACACATATGATAGATTTACTTGTTAATCAATAATTATATTATAGGAATTAATATCGACCGTCTATTATATCATGATTGATGGTTACGTTAAAAAAATCATATCAATATATCTTAACATTCAATTATCTTTCAATTAACATTCACTTTTTTATATTATTATATCATTAATAGATCTTTTTCTTCTTCACAAAATAATATGACCAAAGCCATGATAATGATGATTTGATAGCTATAAGTTATTATCATGGAGTCAAGTTAAACAAATAGGATTAAAAACAAAAATAGAAAGAGAGTGGATATAAAGAAATGGCCCTTTTATCTCAATAATTTCTTGTAAAAATATATCATGTTTTAAGATTTAGATTAAAATCATTATGCATTTAAATTACTTTTTTAAGCTTTATAATTAAACGACTTGGCATTATATATCCATGCTTCAACTGTTTCATAAAAAAATATATTACGTTTTTTGTTTTACTTGTCAATTAGCTGCAATATTTAAGATAAACTTCACTTGAAACTTCATATTTATCTATATGTTGTATCATTAATTTATGGAAAACTTTTAATTTCTACTTAATTGTTAGTCTCTTTAAGGGCAGTGTTGGTATTTTACAAATGTAAAAATTCAACTTGTAAAATGTAAACCATGTACTACAGTTGGATGTTTTAATTTTCATGAGTACAAATTAAATATTTTTGTTAACATATATGTCTAATCAAATGTTACAATCATTGTGGAACAAAGGAATAATACTCTCATTCAATTAGTATTTGATTGGATGTATAACCTAATTGCAATGTGATTGTAACCAAATATTCCATCGATACTAATTGCTTAAAAGAAAGGCAATTGTTAATACACCGACTTTTTACAAATGCACCCAAAAGTGAATGCGTCATACAAAACATGTCAACGTCAAATGCTACATTTTCAATTCCCGTGCATTTTTGGGTGCATATAGCACCCAAGAACTGTATGATATCCAAATTAACATAGGATATTGGTGAAAGTATAGACAGTGATAAATTTGATTAATATCTTTAAACTATATTGTAATTAATGATTAACCTATTTTAGAAAGCAAATTTAATGTTAAATAACTAATTTACTCGTTAAATTGATGATATCAACTCCGCTCATATACAAAATTAATTGATGTTGTTTTTATTTAATATTGATTAAATACTTAACAAGCACTAAAACGAAGCAAGAATCTAATTTAAATAATGTGAAAACTATTTTATTAATAAAAACCCGTAAGAACAGATTAAAAAATATTTTTTAAGATTTTTCTCCATCAAATATTAGAATTGATATATTGTTTCACATATTTTTTTTTTCATAAGGTGAATATCATTCATAAATTGGTTTCATAATATGAAAAAAATTCTATTTTTGCATGGATGATACTTACATTATGAAAAAAAATATGAAACAATGGTTAATATCATAGTATTTGATAAAGAAATCATTAAAAAAATATATTTTTAGTCGATTTTCACGGGTTTTCACTAATAACATGACTTTCATTTGATTACTCTCCTATATATATGTGTGTGTTTACCTTCATAGTGTTTTTCTTGTGAAGATTTGGATTTTTTTTATGTTTGTTTGAACTTTCTTATTTTGTAATTTTTTCAGTATGAATGTTCAAATGTTTTTTACCTTTGCGATGGTTTGTTGTGAAGTTTCATGTGTTTTGTCTTGGTCTCACAGAAATACTTTGGTCTTACGTGAACTTAACTCATATGTATATATATATATAGTCATAGACGAAAGTTCGATAGTGAACTCAAATTTCATTGTGAACGTGAGAGCAGCCGAGAGCGTGCCACATGGCATATTTAGTCTGAATAATGTTAAGTGTTGTATTATTCAGTCTGAATAATATATGATTATTCAGTCTGAATAATAATGATTATCAATGAAATGGGGCGCCCTCTCGGCTATTCCTTCGTCCACAATGAAAGATGAGTTTTCATTTGAACCTAACCTATAGTCATAGGTTAAAATGAGAATTGATAAAAAATGTAAAATATAGACAAGTGTCTTAGTCATTTGACTAGTCAAAGTTTGTGGTTTTGAGTAGTCAAAGATTATGATTTTGACTAGTCAAATTCGCAGTTATGCAAAAAATAGAAGTGTAATTTCTAATGTTACAAGTAGGTCGAAAACGGGTTCATATGTGAACCTTTGAAATTCACATATTACCTATTTTTAACTGATTTATATATGAACTATGCGTTCATACATGAACTTGTATAATTCACATATACATTCATATATGAACCTTTGTAATTCACATGATAACTATTTTTAACTGATTCATACATTAATCATGAAATTCATATATGAACTTGTTTGTCGTTTATTTATAAAAGCTACGGAACTACCATTCCATCTTTTGCAGCATATGCGAGAAATCATCCGGTGTGTTTCGCAGTTAAAGCCGTAATTTTTGACTGAATGAACAATTAGAGACCACTTTTCTACTTTATATTTTTTAACACCTCCCATTTAAAATTTTCCATATATATTATATTATATTATATTATATGCGTGTATGTGTGTGTATTTATTGCATAGGTATATGTGTTGAAATGTAGGCAATAGGTAGATTGGCTCCATCATGGCCCATGGGTTGCCCACCCTTTTGCAAGCCATACACATATGTAGCAACACCAAATGCTAACTTCGAGTTTTCCATATACGGTGTTTATTTGTATAATGTACATGGTTTATATTATAATGTTAAGAAATGATCAAATGACTTCTAATACTTGTTTGGTTTATGATAAATTACATATTTGAAATGCATTGTAAATACTAAAAGAATTATTTAAGTTACTATTTATCATTTAAAGTTATGATTGTAAGTTTTTTCCATGATGTATCAAAAAGTTTCAACTACTGATTTTTTGTATTTTTCTTTCCCATTTTGACCGATTACATGAAATCGACAACTTAATATATAGTAAATGACCTTTTTATTTAAAGTATATACAGTCTTTAATTATTTGTAACTTTTCTCATGTCATACAAATCATTCTCGAGTATTTATTTAGAATATTGAATATTTGTGATTCCATAATCTTCTCAATTTTTTAATCTAACTGTTGATCATAAATAATTGAATTTTTTTTATAATTTTTCATATATATATATATATCCCAATATAATAAATCAACTATCATCATTTTTAAATTAACTCAATTGGTTGGTTTGTAACATGTTAATTACATGAAGTAAAAAGTTTGCAAATAACTGAGATTCGTTATTTATATACGACAAAACTCGAACATATCATTTGTAAAGATGTGATTTAATGACTTAACAATATTTGCTGATACAAGTAACGAGTTAATTAATAATAACCTTTTTTAATGTAATATGATAATTTTTTAGAACTTAAAATCATATGTTTAAACTTTCCATTATATTACATTAACTAGATATGTACGTGCGCGATGTAGTGCAAACATATTAAGCTATTGACACTACTAAAAAAGGATATTACTGATGGCCGAAACTATCAAAAAACATTCGAAAATCGGCTTTAACGAATGTTTTCCGACGACTTTTTCCAACTGCTTTCCGACTGTTTTATTTACCGACTGCTTTCCGACGATTTTTAAACTGTTCGACTGTTTCATTCCGACTGCTTTCCGATGATTTTCTAATTGTTTTTTGGCGGTTTTCAGACGACTTATTAAAAGATAAAATTATAAATAACAGTTGGTAAACCATTGAAAAACAGTCGGAAATTTCCGACTGCTGTCGGTAATACCAAATTTTTTAATAGCGTGATCACTTCAATAAATAATATTGTTTCATATTATTTCCTATTATCCCTATCACTCATTTTTAATTTTATGTTTTTATGAGTTTTCTAAGTCGCATAAAGCAAAAATTAATTAACTTGAACAATTGAAGTTAAATTAGTAAATCTTGTTTTTTATATTTACTAGATTAGTAGAATTTATTAAATAAAAGATTACCTGTTAATTAGATAAATTTAAATGTATTAAAAGTGTAAATTACATCCAGATAAACCTAAATAAACTGAAAGCATAAACTACGTATAGCTTGACGTTTAGGCGGTCAAATATTGATAAAATCAAATATCTTATTTTGTAAGACGGCTAATAATTATTCTATAATCATATGACAAAACATACATTATTTTGAATTTAAAATTGAACACACCCTATAAACATTTAGAATTAAATAATAATAAATAAAAATATAATGAGAGAGAGAAAATATCTCTTGGGAACATATCTCTCTGACTACGAAGACATTCCGTACAATAAGAGTCAACGTCGGTGTCAGCCTTTTCTTACACAATCCTCTGAGTCTATCTTTCTTTTCCATTTCTACCCTTCTTTCATTTTTTATTTATTGCTTAATATAATTGAATAACACCATTTCCCAATTTTTAAAAAAAATGATTCCTTCCTCCTATAAAAATATGACGTAAATTAAATGTCATCAATAATTTATATATGGGTGAAATGGTAAAACATATTAAGAATATATATTTGAATTCTTGTGTGATATGTCTCAATCAAATTTTATTATAAGAATAAGTAAATTGATTTATGATTTTTTATTGAATTGACAATACATCATACTAGGTTGATTTTTATTCCATGGTGAATTTGTTTTTTGGTTTTTGTAATTTTTACGGTCTTTATTAACGCTACTGTTTAATAAAAAGTTACGGTCTCCTTTTAAATTATTGTAAGGGATGAAAGTTTGAACGGCTAAAAGTTACATTCTTCATTCCGGTTTAGACTACGTTTTTTAAAACAGGTAACTCAACTTGGTGCACAAGATGGATTAGGTGCTATGTACGAAAACAAAATCATGTCGCTGGAAAGGAAGAAATATTTTGTTCTTCATAGACAATACCAACAAGTTCGTCTTCTCAATTGATGGGATAGTTGATTGACGATTGAGATGACATTTACTCTCCAACCTTTGATTGATCATACTGTTATATTATTTTCAATATTGCTTAAGTACCAACCGTTTGATACATGGACTCTTATGTTCTAACTTTTTGATAAGAGGATAATAATCAAAACAATTTTATAGCTGTATGTTTGATTAAAGATTGGCTCTCTCATACTTTTCATTTCGGTTTCAGCTATGTTTCTTTTCTTTTTCTTTTCACAATTCCATAATCAATTATAAATAGAAATAAACCATTCCACAAAAACTACAACAGTTTAAAGGATGTCTCATTAAAAATATAACATTTTATAATTTATATATTTTAAGCTAATGATGACGAGGTTTACGTCTTAGGAGTCATGGTGAAGTCACAATATTTTTGAAGACATGATTAATGAATAACTACAAACAAATTTGTATATCATATATAAGTTATATTGACAGGTTGGGTTCCAGTGAGAAGTTGAGGTTAACGTGAGAAGACTGAGAAGTGGATATCAACTATTGGATTCACATTATGATTAGATATACTGATGAATTCACTTTTAAAGCACAATTCATAGGAGGGCATGCAATTAAAAGAGATCAACATTTCAGATCTACTTCTCACGCTTATCACCGTTAACTCAAATTCTCACACGAACCTACACCTATATAACATACATATCTTTTATGGCAAAGAATTATGTAAAAAGTTGAGGTTAACATGATAAGCGTGAGAAGTGGATCTAAACCATTAATCATTTTTAATCTTATGCCTCCCATGAATTGGCGTTTTAGATGGGAATTAATCCGTTTCATTTTCAGTGCATCCCATCCTAAAGTGCATCAACTTCTCATATATTGGTTGACAACAACTCATTCTCCTCATGTTAACCTCAACTTCTCACCAATACTCAACCCTCTCTCTTATACTATTACTTTATGAGTCAATGATATGTAACAACTAAAATTAAGATATATAGTTAAAACAAAACAAGCAAGGCATAAAACAATGAGAAAAAACCAGATATCACGTTACGAAAATCGTACATCAACAATGATGTGCCACTAAATTATGTCTTGACATCATGTCTTGAGCCACGACCACGACGACTATCACAATGAATATCTTAGAACGTTGTCGCGAATACTGATAAATTGATTTACAAAATTTTGTCATTTTGTACGCTTGTTAGATTAATACTATTATTTCATGAAAATAAATTACTATTGGGGGTAGAATTCGTCAAATATTTTTGTTGTGATAATCCACTTCCAATGGTGATGGAATAATTGTATCGAGTCTTTTCCCTATGATGTCGATTGTGAAATTACCGACTTGTCCTCTCCATCACCTAATTCCTATCATACATTCTCAAAACAAAATCACAACTCATATGCTTTACAAACAACGAGAGCTCTTCAGTTTTATTTTATTAAATTCATTTGGTAAAAAATATTTCTCTTTAAAGAATTTAATTTTAAAGTTTCAGCAAGAACATATTTTCACGTCTTCCAGTACTGTGACTGATTGGTTATCGTTCGGGGGGGGGGGGGGGGGGGGGAGGGGAGGGGGGTATAGCGTCCTAACCGAGTTTGAGCTTCTCGTGCGTATGTCTGAGGACATTTAAGTAAGACCATGTTTAGCTCTCAAACTTGCCGGGGATTAGTGGGCTTTGGCCCGAACACCCTTCCAAAAAAAAAAAAACATATTTTCATGCATTATAATAATTTCTTAGAATTCTCAAAATTTGAAGAATTTTATACCCTCTAATGTATCTTCCTCATTTTAGATAAAAATTAAGGATTTTTAAAGCATAAAAAAAGACATGTTCAAAATCCTTAAAATATTTACTTTTTTAAAATGCTCTATTAATAACAAAATTGGGCTAAAATAAAAGTAACAATAAACGAATATAAATAAAAAGTCAAATATCAAGGCAACATATAAACCATGTATAAAATTTCTTTGTTTTTGAATACATATATTTTTTGCAGTAGCATTTAAATTTTTTGAGCTATACCTATAACTTAGATGTTCTTTCCTTATTTCAACTTTAATATGTATCTTGATATTCCATCAATTCTTAGCGACTTAATTAGGTTAAATGTTAATAATAGTATTAGGCAACGCGTATCAAGTACCCAGGCTGGGCGGCTTCATCCCGGCGGGCTGCACGGGCTAGGGCGGGTTCCGGTACGTGATCGACGGGCTCGGCGGGGTCGGGCTCGAGCGGTTCCCCACCGTCTACCCGCTCTCTCCCTCTCTCACATTCTCTCTTTTTTTTTTTCTTTTTTCTTATTGTATTGGGTATTTGGTTTGGGAGGGTTCGGGTACTAAACAGATAGGGCTCAAGAGGACTTATATTGTGGGTTTATGGAAAAACTGATGTGACGATGATGTGGCAGTGGAGCTCAGAAGGTTGGAGGGTTCTGCTATGGTCTACAAAAGTCATCTCCACAAATGCCGATCTAGATAAATAATATTATTTATGGTGAAAGACACTTTCTCCCTACTTGTTTCTTTTCTTCTCAGTAATTAATTAAAAAATGATTCCTCAATTACGAAAATGTAGTCCAACGACATTTGGAGTGTTTGTAAGGTGTCCTCCTCCCTTGTGGTTATGGGTTCGAGTCTCATCGTAGACATTGGTGTAGACTGTAGAATCTAGAGTAGATATTAGGAGTAAGTTAGTTGGGGGTGTGTGTAATCTACCGTTCCAAAAATTACGGAGATATAGTCGCAAGGTGAAGCTTTTTTTCTTTTCTCTCTATTAAAAGGCGGTTCCTCTATTGAGGAGATGTGGTTTTGTGGTTGGTCTGTGATTGTAATTTTTTTGCACACCTGAGTAAAAAGATGTAAAGTTTTGAAGGTTGAAATTGAAAATATTTTATATCTTTTAGTTAGGTAAAGTGGTCAACAATCGCGGATCTATTTTTACGGACCTGATTATGGCTAGAAGATCAAACTTATTTTCAAAAATGACTAAAATATATAATTTTCCTATATATATATATTTTATATTATAGCTTGTTAAGTAGAATATTTTACCAAATACTTGTAATAAAGAAGTGTTTAATAATGTTCATATTTTTAAGAAAATTGACAAAAACAGTCATCTAGACGTCACACACTTTTTAACCGGAATTTCAAAGCAATTGAAACCATTGAATTTGTAGTGTTAAACTGTTAATAATATATATTTACGATTTGTTATCTTCCAAAATAGAAAAAAAAAACTAATTTGAAAGCTATTTTGTGAAATACAACATAAATGAATTTTCATGATTTGTTAAAATGATATATAAATTCCAGAATATTTTCATTTTATCGTTCTATCTTCTTATTAAAGTAAATTTAGTTTTAATTAAATTTCAATTATAACACATAAATCATTGCAAAAATGTAAATACTAGATCTAAGTATTATTTAGAGTAAATTACGAACTTGGTCCTCATGGTTTTTTGGTTTTTATGGATTTGGTCCCTAAACTTCAATAATTACGGGTTTAGTCCTTGTGGTTTGCAAATTCTATAGGATTTGGTCCCAAGTGGTGCAAGTAGGTAGGGACCAAATCCAATAGAATTTGCAAACCACAAGGACCAAATCAAATAGAATTTGTAAACCACAAGAATCAAATCCGTAATTATTGAAGTTTAGGGACCAAATCCGTAAAAACCACCAAACCACGAGGTCCAAATCCGTAATTTACTTTATTATAGTGACGATGAAGAAAAGATCTTCATAATTTGGTGAATCATAAATTTCTTTTTGAACGTCAAAAAGGAGGCAGGCAAGGAGCTTCGGCATGACCATCACCTTCGCCTAACAACCCGCGACTTTATTAAAAAAAAAAAACTTCAGCAAGATGCTGGAAGCGAAGAGTACAACCAACGAAGAAGAAACAAACCTCATAGAACAAAACCAAAGAAAAACCGAAACAAACAAACAAACTCCCATCAGACGTTAGTACTAAACATAGAATTCAAAAAATCTTTAAGTTTGGGATTCTGAGTAGTAATCCAAAAGCTAGGTCAATCATAATTGAATATCAAAGTTAATGAATTTCATTGCATCAAATCTATTTTTTTTTATAAAACACAATTTATGGGTAGGGTGAAATTAAAGTGCTAAGGATTTAAATCTCTTTCTATCCTTTTCACTTTTAACTATGTTTTTTGATACCATCTTTCTTCTAAATACATCTATACACACACATGAAAGTTCACTGCTAACTCAAATTTCATTACGAACACGAAGACATGCGACAGCGACTCACGTGGCATATTCAGTCTGAATAATCATGTATTATTTAGACCGAATAAATACAACATTCAATGTTATTCAGACTGAATATGTCATGTGACAACTGTCCTCACGTTCGCAATGAAAGATGAGTTTCATTTTGAAACTAACTAACTAACTCTATATATATATATATATATAGAGAGAGAGAGAGAGGGGGAAGTTATTTTGTAAACCACAAATAACGTGTAAACCGTGTAAACTCATGGTTGCATATGTAAATTAATGAAAAATCTTTTGTAGAGTCGTTTAATATGATGAAAATGTTTCATATCCTAAATTTTTTGATGACATTGTTTCATATGAAGGTGTTTATTTACGTAGAAATGAAAAAGTTACATTGAAACCAGAAAAAAGTTTCATATGAATAAAAAACACCAAAATATGAAGCAATTCCATCAAAATTTGATGTTTATGAAACATTTTCATCATATTAAACAATTCCATAAATCAATTTTATTGATTTAATATATGCAACGATGAGTTTACACGGTTTACACGTTATTTGTGGTTTACAAAATAACTTCCCTCTCTCTATATATACATATATATATATGGTCAGGTTCAAATGTGAACTCATCTTTCATTGTGAACGTGCGGACCACTAGTATCATGCCACGTAACAATATTCAGTCTGAATAAAACATGAATATAGATTGGATGAATAAAGCTTTATTCAGTCTGAATAAAGCTTAGACGCCAATTCAGATTGCCAAGTTATGCGATTTTGTTGGTACTCACGTTCACAATGAAAGATAAATTCGCATTTGAACTTTCCTCTGTCTCTCTCTCTCTCTCTCTCTCTCTCTCTATGTGTGTGTGTGTGTATATAGAGGGTCAGGTTCAAATGTGAACTCATTTCTCCACCACTTATCTAGTCAATAAAGGCGACTTTGACCGGTTACGGTGGACGCAATCACGAAGGACTGACACGATTCATGGAGAGTGATCAATTACCAAATAGATTTCAGTGTCAACATACCGCCTTTTTGCTCTAAATATAACCTTTTTCAGGGTCAACATACCGCATTTTTGCTCTAAATATAACCTTTGTTCATACTTGGAACGATTGTTCAAATCAAAAGACTTGCGATCTTTAAATGATGGAGACAGAAAGGAACGATTGGCACTAAAATCAAATAATACTTTAGCACATACAGAGTTTACTAGAAACGTACATGTTACAACATTTTATAAATAACAAAATATAATCATTTAATCACATATGCAAATATAATAAGGTAATCAAATTCAACATGCTCCATAAATTCAGAAAGCATTGGCCTGATGCATTTTGAATTTATCGTGCATATCGTTCTTTCCATCTTATAGTATTTAATAATTCCCAAGTTTTAAACATGGTAAGGACATTAAGAGTTAGTAGTAAAAGAAAAACTCACCTAGAAACCAAATGTTTGACATCAAGACTTGGTAGTAAAAGTCGCTCAGTCTTGTTTGACATCAAGACTTGGTTTTTGTAAGAAAAAAAAAAAATACAAGGTGTCATCACATAATTAACACCAAAATCCATCAAAATTCTTATCCATACACCTACGTATGGAGATAACAGCCTTCACCATTGGAAAAAGATAAAGGCTATGTTTGGCAAGCGTAGCTTATAAGCTAGCTGGTAGCTGATAAGCTAGCGGATAGCTGATAAGCTAGCTGTTGATTAATAAGCTTGCTAGTAGCTGATAAGCTAGCTGTTGAACAAATTACGTTTGACAAAAACTAGCTTATGAGTATGTAAAATGACCAAAAAGGGTATATTTGAATTTAATAGTTAATATTAATAAGGGTATAATTGGAAAAAGCTACAATAAGCTCCTCATAAGCTACTCAAAGTAGCGTTTCAAAAAGCTAGCTTATAAGCTAGCTGATAAGCTAGCTTCCTGGTACATGTTTGGATGGACTAGCTTATAAGCTAGCTTATCAGCTAGCTTATAAGCTAGCTTATGCTTGCCAAACAAAGCCAAAATCATTCTTCTTCTTACATTCCCAAATTTCTATGTTGAACCCTCGTAAATGGGTAAATTATATAAACAACCCTTAAACTTCCGATTGTACCAAAGCCGCCATTTTAAGTTATTACATACGAATCAGTTAAAAATAGTTAAAATATGATTTACATAGGTTAATCTATAAATCTGTTTTCGGCCTATTTGTAACAGTTACGAATTTACCCCTCAATTTTGTACATAGACACGAATTTTGACTTGTCAAAGATTGCGGCTTTCACCAACTTGATTTCAGCCACATCAACGGCTGAGATTACTTCTCTATTTTACATTTTTGTACCACTTCTCTTTTAACCTATATATATATATATATATATATATATAGAGAGAGAGAGAGAGAGAGAGAGAGAGGAAAGTTCAATGTGAACTCATTTTTCATTGTGAATGTGAGGACCAATAAAATTGTATCACGTGATATTTTGAATTGGCGTCTAAGCTTTATTCAGACTGAATAAAGCATGAATATTCAGACTGAATAGTGCCACATGACACATACTAGTGGTCCTAACGTTCACTAACCAAAATTGAGTTCACATTTGAACCTGACCTATATATATATGAAAAGGGAGGTTCAAACGAGAAACATATCAATTTAAGAAAACGTGAGAAGCAATCTCAGCCACTCATCCGATCAACAAAGCGGCTTTGACCGGTCCCCCCTTTAATAATCTCTACCCTCCCATGAATCGTTCACATCCCTCCGTGATTATGTCCCATTGTAACCGCTATAATGAGTTGGCTGGTTTGCTCCTCACCAGTTCTTGTTTCTTATAATATGGAACTTGTTGTATGACATTCTCGTTGTTTTAAACCTCCCATATATATAATTAAGGTGCCAAGACGGTGAAACAACAAACGTTTTTAAAGAGAAACGTGGAAAAGAATCTCAATACACTTTATCTGTTCAAATAAATGCGAACTTTAGGCCTGGGTTTCCTCCCCTTTAATAATCTCTAACCCTCCACTGCTATCACGTCCATTCCTCTCGCTGCCACGTTCCACCGTAACCAGAAGAATTAGTGGCGGGATGCTCATCACGTTTTCTAATTATTGATATGCTTACTCGCATGTGACCTTCCTTCTCTCCTGTTCATCTCTTCTCATTCATCTCAATGTTAATATAATCCTATATATATGGTCAGGTTCAAATGTGAATTTCAATTTTGGTTGTAAACATGAGGACGAATCTTTGTGAACTTATTTTTCATTGTGAACTGAGGACACAGTGCACCGTGTGGACATATTCAGTTTAAATATTACGTGTTATTCAAACGAATAACACTGAAACACTGAATGAGTGTTATTCAATTTGAATAATACATAATATTCAAACTGAATATGCCACATGAAGCAATTTTAGTGGTCATTATGTTCACAACATATTGTGAGTTCACATTTGAACTTTTCGAGTTCGTAAGAGAACGCTAACTATTTGAAGAACACAAGAAACAACTTTATATAAAAATTCACATATTTTACGCAACTTTATCTAAGACTTTAAGTCGCATCCAAAGTCATCAAATTTTTATCATTAGTATAAAATTATATGATTTTATACATGATCATAACTTTTTTGTTGTCATAAATAGTTGCTGTTTTCAGTAATTTATTTTTTTTCTCCCTCATTAATCATATAGTCGTATTAAATTAAAATGTCATTAAGAAGTATAAAAGTTTCAGGGGTATAAATGGAATTTACAAATTTCTATCCAATCAGTAGACAAAACTGCCAGCAAGTCGGTGACCAATCCCATACATTTATTGAAGGTGTTCCATCATGAATAAGATAGCCAATAGGATCACGAGTAACTCTCACGCTCCCTTTCATGCGCGTGGTGAACTTCTGCAACCATCAAAGACTATTGGGTCTTTTTTTGTCTCTTATTCACCATAAAATTAAACCCATATACCAACTTTTTCTTATTGTTACTCCATAAACCCCTCAACATAATAATATTACCCAACTAGCCCCTCTAATTGTTCATCATAGAAAATGGGTCCTTAATGCCCAATCTTAAAAAGTTAGTTTAAATCATCAAAAACAAAGATCGATCTTTTTATTGTATAGATTAGGGGGTGGTACTTAACGAGTTACTGAATTAAAAACCAAGATTAAATTCGTATCTCAAGCCTTGGTTTGGCCTTGGCCAGGTGTAACGAGTCACTTTTTAAACTTATATCATTAGTTGAGATATATAACATTTTAAGAAAGTTAATCCACCTATTATATAGTTACAACTAATTGATAGTGTTACAATTTATGGTCAAAATATAAAAGTATGTTTAGAAATTCTAATATTCAAGAAAATACTAACAATTACATGGAATATATATATATTTATAAATATATAAATACTATATAAATAAAAACCTTTGATATTTGTAGAAACAAAAAACTTATTTGAACCACATGTGATGTGCGCCCATAGGGGTTCCACATCACATGTGGTTCAAATTGAGTTCCCGTGTTCCTATATATTGGGATGCTCTTGTATGTATATATATATATATATATAGAGAGAGAGAGAGAGAGAGGAAGGTTCATACAAGAACAATCAATTTGCAAGAATGAACGAACCAACAAAATCACATGTGATTTTGTGCTGTCGATGGAAAAAATGTGTAGCCACGCGCCGACAAGGCGAGTGGAGAGCCGCAAACTGGTCGTCTATGCTGGAAATCACATGTGATTTTGTTGATTCCTTCATTCTTGCAAATTGGTTTTTTCTTGTTTGAACCTAATTCTATATAGGGTTAGGTTCAAATGTGAACTCAATTTTGGTTGTGAACGTGAGGACGAATCTCAGCCACACATCCTCGGCTACGGTGGATGCGATCACGGAGGATTGACGTGATTCATGGGAGGGTGGAGATTATTAAAGGATGAGCCCGGTCAAAGCCGGTTTTATTGATGGGATGAGTGGTTGAGATTCGTCCTCATGTTCACCTCCAAAATTGAGTTCACATTTGAACTTTCCTCTCTCTCTCTCTCTCTCTATATATATATATATATATATATATATATATATATAGAGAGAGAGAGGGGGGGGGGGGGAGAGGAAAGAATCAGGTTCATGCGAGAACAATAAATAAATATGAACAATAATTTGTGTGATTTGTGAGAACTTTACCTAATGGTTTTATTTCACATATTTTTTTCTCATATAAGTGTAACCTTTAATGTATTAATCAACATGCATTTATTTCACAATATGATTGTTTCATATGTATTGGTCGACAATGTGAATTTTTGTTTCACAAACACGTCAAAAATGTTTTATTGTGCACCGAGTACATGTGAAACAAACATTGTGAAACATATCATTAATCAATATTCTAAATCTTTGTCTTTGATGGAAAATAATCATATAAAATAGCATACGATGCACTAGTTCTCAAGGTTATTAAATTTCCATAGGTTCTCGAAAGAAGGTCCTTACATATAAGGATAATCATTTACAACTAGTAAACGGTTATAATCCATGCAACCCTCATCTAAACCATTCATTTAGCTCATTCATATAGATTATGAGCGGTTCTCTAAATGGGTTTACTTGATTTCTTCGAATATTTGCAGCAGATGTCGATGCATATAATCTTTTGTGTGATGTATCGCGAAAGTGATAATTATACATCTATATGCATTGAAAGTGAAAATTCCATGCACATGTATATGCATTTCATGTTAGTGTATGTATTTAATGAAAATACCATGCATTACAGGTAAGATTGTTTCATGAAATCAATAATCATTGATAAATTGAATAATCAAACATAATGAATGAGGCAAAATGAACGATTTTAGATGAGCTTGTAACATTTCATATGGTTGCAAAAATAAGGTATCTCTTTCTCTCTCTCTCTCTCTGTAGAGAGAGAGTCGAAAGTTCGGCTGTGAATTCACATTTCATTATGAACGTGAGGATAGCCAAGTGCGCGCCACGTGACATATTCATTCTAAATACTCATGTATTATTCAAAGAGTGTTATTATAATTGAATAATACTGAAGCAGAATGTTGTATAATTCCCTTTTAATAACACTGAATGTTGTGTTATTCACTCTGAATAATACATGATTATTTGAACCTGACCTTATATATATTGGTTTGAGCGGGATAGGGTTTTATATGGTTTAAATGAGAGCTAATCTATATTTTAGACTCGGACTGGTTCTCACTTGTAGCGGTCATTTTTCGACAAGGTCCAAGAAGTTCCTATGTCTCAATCACATTTGTGCATATCTAATAGACCACTAAGTGACCATGTGCTAACATTTCCCAATTTCAACCTATATGTTTTAAATATAACCATAAATATGATGTTATGATTAACAATCATATAGTGTTCACTATTTATGGGGTTTTTAGTTATAACTTTATAGTGTACATTCTAAGTTATGTGAACTTTTATCCTTCAAAACACATGATCTCTTTGCAAAGGAAATAAATAGAAGAGTGAATAACTAAACAAAAAAATGTCATGCTTATTTTTTAATCGACACAACTTATTTATGATTGAAATATTGAACCTCTTTTTATTCAAATTAGTCATCATATCTAACAGTTTATGCTATGGCATAGGACTATAGGAGTCATACCATTTCGAATTCTACTTTTCATTAAGGGAAAATATGATTACTCGTTTGATTTTATTTCAATTTATAAGCTGAATTGTATGTATACCAAATTTTGTGGGGTCTTCGAGTACTAAATCATTATTGACTATTTTGTACCATAGAGGCATGTATTCATGATTATGACAAGTTAGTCGTGTAAAGATATTTAAATTTATGATGCATAGACAAGACTTGGGTCTCATATCAATTTACTGTGTTCGAGTACATAAACAATGAATGGCACTGATGTTATACTCTTGGTCATAAAGGTTTCAAATGCAAAAAAGAGCTACATAATTTGTTACACTGTTTATGTTTTGCTGAAAGAAAGCATTGCTAATAGCGTTTGGTTACATCTTTATAGTTATATTTACCTTTATCTCTTCAGAAGATCCTAGAAGCGGACAAGACTTGCATATAAGCTTCTTTAACGGTGAATCCTAGAGCTGTCAAGTCGTATTCTACCCTACATGTCCTAATACTGATGGAGTGACAACTGCTTTAGGTAATTGGGGCCTACAGGGTCCCATTATGCATTGGATCTCTTTGCTACACAAGTCGGCTTTGCTCACTAACCCTTCTATTGAGTTTTAGCGTTTCCATTTTTTTCGAACAATTCAAATAAAGTTTGTCACATTAAGTGGCAACTATGAAACTTAGGTGAGTGGGAGCCTAGGGTATTAAAAAAAATCCAAAATCGAAAAAGGTTTCAGGTTAAAGAAAACCAAATAAGGTAAATTTTGATTTCGCTTATTTTTTTATCATACCGGTTAACTGAATACCAAATAAGGTAAATCTTGATTGCGTTCTTGATTCATTCTTAGGTTAATGATACAGATAGAGAAGTATCATGCATCAATTGTTCTTGCTAAACACTTTTAAAGATAAAAAAATGACTACTAACCAACCTCAACTCAAGCATTCACTTATTCCACCTCTACTTAGAGTGCTAAACTTCATGGGCATTGCTTTGCATGCCATTTTAGTCTGTTAATAACTAGAAATAACTCTAATCGAGCAATGCTATTTTCATTTTCCACAATATGAAAATAAGATCAGGTTTTTGTCTCATTTAGTTGTACAACCGTACTCCAAGAATAAGGACGTAAAAGGGCTAAAATCTTGATCATGAAGGATCAAATGCAAACACAAGGTACTTAATTTGTTGTAGTATATGAGATTGGGACAAATCAAAATAGTACTTAGTTTGTACTTTATACCTTAATTTTTAATGTTTGTTCTTTCATCCCATGATTCTTTCCCATCTTTTAAAAATTTAGAGTCAAACATAAATAATTGCTAGAAAAAGTTTCTTTTTGATTGGTTTTCAAACTAATTTGACTTTATTACTTAAAAAGGCCCCTAATTTGAATAAATAAAATTATTAATATTATTCCTTTGAAAGCTGCTTACAACATGTCAATGTGATATTATGGTGATGATGATAGTTTGTTTCATGTAGAAAAGGAACTCTAAAAGAGGGTGCTTATTTATTGAATTATTTTTGAAAATAAAATAAGATATAAGTCATTTTAATTTATCTACAAAGAAAGAAAATACTTGATTGGACTCATAAATTACTGATTAAGATTAGGGACATTCGTTCACTGTACCCTTGCTTGTTTCCACTAATTTGGACATTAAAACAAACACTTGTTTCCAAATGATAATTAATTAGACATCAAATCAGATCACAATATTAAAAGCAAACATAGCGGGTTCCACGCATGTTATTAATTCGTTTTTTGGAAGATGTATGTCATTCGTTCTTTTTGTCAAGATCAATAATTTTCTTTGTTTCATAAGACAAAAAACGTTTTATAGGCGTCTCGTAAATTAGTCAAATCAATGGTACTGGATCCGATCAAAAAAATAGAAATGAAGTTTAAAATCACAAAGAATGTCAAGGCAAAATGGTTTGAAGAAATGTTGGTTTCTTTACTTCGGTAAATAATTTTGTAATACGGAGGTTGTCAAATCCGACACCATCAATCTTTGCAACGAATAGTTGGTGACCAACGGTTGTATGTTGTCGTATACAAGTTCCAGTTATAGAAGTGTTCAACATTTTATCATGGCAAATCTCTACAAAAAAACAGCTAATTATACCGAAACAACATTTCAAAATTATCAATTGAAAGCAATAAAATGATACAAATCGAAATTTTGTAACTTAATTACGCACAATATATAGTATTTGATATCTAGTGAGAAATATTTTTTCGGCTAACAATCCTACATGATTGTCAGGCTACATGACCATCTCAAATCGAATAATGGATTTTATTATAAATAAAATTTTTGACATTAACCACAAGATTGCGGCGTAGTGGTTGAGGCTCAAGGAATGTGAGATATCTAATCTATCCAAGGTTCAACTCCTAACGCCACAACAATTGTGGCTATTGAATTTATCAAAACCGATGTCTTATAACTATAATTTGTCAGGAGTAGTAACCCACCCCAAAAAGAACATCTGAGTTGTTTTATTGGCAAACAATGTTACATACATGCACAACAATAGTCTTATAGGTTTTGAATTCCATTACCAAGGTTTCAATTCTCTTATGTTAAACCAAAAACTTAGGGTGCATTTGGTTGTTGTGGAAAACGTTTTTATTTTCCTAGAATTTTTTTTAATTAATGAAGTTGAGTTTTCATTTTTAGTTTTTCATAAATTTTTTAAAAAACACGTTTGCTTGAAGTGAGAGAGTTTTCGTTTTCTATTTTAGAAAATGAAAAAAAGCGTTTAAAATTTTCTGGAAAACTACAAATATTAGTTCTCTAATTTATAAAGAAGTTAGAAAACATAAAATTTTAATTCCTTGGAAAATATTTGAAAACTAAACGAACCAAATGCGTTTATAAATTTTCATTTTCCTTGGAAAATTGAAGAATTTTACACAACCAAATCTTATTTTTGTTACAACAAAAAACCATCAGAATAAAGGAGAGCGGGTTTAACTAACAACTGAGTTTCGGTTGTGAACATCAGAATAAAGGAGAGCGTGCCACGTATCCACACCTTTACAGACCGTTCATGTATTATTCATCAAGAATAATTTATCATTCAGGATTAATAATACATCATTCAGAATAAATAATACATGAATCATGAATGTTATATTATTCATCAAAAATAGTGTATGAATGTTTATCTAATTTATTCATACTGAATGTGGACATCTGGAAATGTGTGTCGTGCTCTCTTTTATCTCCGGGTTCACACACGAAAACCTGGTTCGTGATTTAAGTATTCCACACACATACATATATAGCCATAGGTTAAAATGAGAAGTAGTAAAAAATGTGAAACAGAGAAGTGATCTTAGCCATTGATATGACTAAGATCAAGGTTGAAAAATCAAAAATTACGATTTTGACTGCTCAAAGTTGCAATCTTTGACTAGTCAAAATTCGTGACTATGCGCAATATCGAGGTATTTTAGTAACTGTTACAAATAGGCCAAAAATAGGTTCATATATGAACCTGTGTGATTCATATACGAACTACTGTGTAAATCATATTTTAACTATTTTTAATTGATTCATATATGAACTATATGTTCTATATGAATCTGTGTAATTCATGTATACATTCATATATGTAATTGTGTAATTCATTAACTATTTTTTAACTGATTCATATGTTAATTATACATTTATAGATGAATCTGTGTAATTCATATACACGTTCATATATAAACAAATTCATATATGAACTACACGTTCATACATGAACTCATGTAATTCATATACACGTTCATATATGAACCATGTAATTCATATATTAACTATTTTTAACTGATTCATATATGAACTATACGTTCATACATGAACTCTGACAGTCCAACTATTCCTAATTTCCAACGGAAATGAAAAATTGATCCATTTATAGTCCTCTACTAAATTAACTATTTTCTGATTCATATATGAACTATACGTTCATACACAAACATGTGTAATTCATATATGAATGACCAAATTCATATATGAACATGTTTGTCGACTATCTGTAAAATTTACGAAAATACCCTTTCGTGTGCTACAACCTGTGCGAGAAATTATCTCGTGTTTCGCGACAATTGTTTTTTATCAGATGGACGGCAAAGATCCCTTCTGTATTTCACAATTTTTACCATTTGTCATTTGAACCTTTCCTTATATATAGAGAGGTTCAAACGAGAAGAGCTAAAAAATGAGAAGTACAGAAGTGATCTCCACTATGCATCCGGTCAATAAAGACGGCTTTGACCGATTACGGTGGACGCAATCGCGGAGGATTGACGCGATTCATGGAGGGTGGAAACGATTAAAGGAGGGTGACCCGGTCAAAGCTGCTTTTATTGACCGGATGAGTAGTGGAGATCAGTTCTCTACTTCTCATTTTTTAACACTTCTCATTTGAACCTAATACTCATTAAAGTCAAGTTCATTTAAAAACCAAAACATTAGTAAAAACCGGAAAAACTCATGGTTTCATAGCTTAAATCAATGAAAACTCTTTGTGGAGTTGTTTAATATGATGCAAATGTTTCATATAATTCATTTTCTGGTGTTCTTTTTTGTAAAAATGGCAAGGTTTCATAGGATTAAAAAAAAATACTTAAAACAGTTTCATAGCATAAAAAAACTGTATGAAACATTTTCATTTAAAATAAAAAAACACCGAAGTATGACACGATTTCATCAAAAAAAAATGAACTATATGAAACATTTGCATCATATTAAACAACTCCACCAAGAGTTTTCCTTGTTTTAAGCCAAAAAACCAAGAGTTTTTACGATTTTTACTAATGTTTTGGTTTTTAAATGAACTTCTCATATATATATATATACATATATATAGAGAGAGAGAGGAGTTTCATACGAAACGCTAACTATTTACGTGAACCCAGTGAGTTTTTTTATGTACAAAATCACATACGATGTAACACCCCAAGACTCAAAACATTCATCATTGACTGAAAGTAACCAAGTTCTTACAAAATAGCGGAAGCTTGTCCAAACCAACATTTAAATCTATCAAAAGTTTGAAACTTTAACCCATAGGTCTTACCAACAAACATAAGTGTAAGAGTTTACGGAAAATAATCAATGTTTACATATCAAAACATAAAAGAGCTTAAAGTTTTCACATAACACTTTCTCCAAAAACCTCTTGACTGAACTGCCACCACGGAGCCTCATACGGTCTCTTTCTCTTTTCCTTTCCGGGACGTACCTGACACTAAAAAGGATAAACAACAACGGGGTAAGCATAAAGCTTAGTGAGCACACACTTAACCACTTACCATCATGCACACACAATCACAAGTACATAGCAACTACATACATGTAAGTCTCCAATCTTCCTTACGGCTCAATACCATCAAGGAAAAATAAATGACACTGGTACCAGGCCTCTGCAAATTCCCTAGGGGTATTACTACCACCATAGGTACTCTCCCAAGTCCCCGAAGGAACACATCTCATAATAATTCCCTAGGGGTATTACTACCACCATAGGTACTCTGCCATGTCCCCGAAGGAACGCATACACATAATCACACATGCAATCGTAACCATACATACATAACAACAAGGGTTAAGTGAGGTACTCACCTGTCAAGATGCTAGCAATTCATACACTTCACAAGCTAACACAATCACTTCGAACCACCTAACCAATCACAAATACATAACACATCAAACATAGCCCAAAAAGGACCACTCGATACTCCATACCGAAACACTAGTCTTAGCCATAGCTAGACTAGTTCAATTGCCCTAAAAAACCACCCATCACTATCCCATAACATCCCTAACATAAGCCCAAAGCCAAATCCCGAAAAGAACCACAAACGAAAAATGTAAAAACTGATCCAGTGAGTTACGCGACCAACTCCCGAGACCTCAGGTCGCGGGGACAGGTCGCGGGGTTTTCTAGGATCGGCCAAATACGCGACTTTGCTCGAAAAACACACTCCAAACCCACTTTTTGACTAACACAATCCAAATTACGACTTCCCATGAACTAGGGTCGATAACTATCGAATACATGCGAGTAATTTGACCCCAAAACATACCAATAACATACCAATTACATCAATTGATGATTCTATGATCATCATTCCACATCCAAACCCTAACCATTGACAAGCTCCAAAATAAACCGAAATTGACAACAAAACTAACATAGAACTCTTACCTTAAGTGCAATTAGTGCAATCACCACCCCAATTGCTTGATAGAAATCTCCAATTGACTCCTTTGCTTCCTTCTCTCTTAATCACTACCTCTCTCTCTATACGTTTTCTGAAAACTGCTTCCTGAAAGAGTTAAGGGTTCTCAACCCTATATACAATAACTGCCACAAACTCCCTTGCACTTCCACAATTTACACTTAAGCCCTTGGACTCCTACATTACACAATAACCAGGTTAGGAAGTTGACTAACACTCCGTTAAGCCTTAAAATTGGAAACGGGTGTTACAACTCTCCCCCACTTACCAGGATTTCGTCCCCGAAATCGCCTAAACTTGGAACAACTCTGAGTAGTTCTGTCTCATCTCATCATCCGGTTTCCACTGAATACTCTCAACCTTCTTCTGCATAACTTCAGTACTGCCCAACTCACTCTGACCAACCTCTCCCTAAAAGATGAGAGTCTTACATCTCCTCTCGCACAACATCTCATAAAGAGGCATGCCGATGCTGGCATGAAAGCTGCTGTTATACAAGAACTCTGCCAACGATAGATACGTATCCCAACTTCCTCCAAATGTCCACACACAAGCTCTTAACATGCACCTGAGAGTCTGCATCATCCTCTCGCTCTGCCCGTCAGTCTGTCCACTGTCCCCACATAACATCATGATTTCTAACAGTACAGCTAACCTTGCAACCAAATCCTTCATCACATGCCCTTACTTCCATCCGGTAACTCTAACTCTAACTCAACCTTCACTCTCAGACACGTCTAACACTGTTCCACATCCCTGTTCAACTCTGGCCACTAGCAATCCGACCTTACGTCTCTGATACTGGAATCTATACGCGGTCTCAACGACTTAAAATACTACAACTTACCTGCTTTGGAGACACAGGGCCCTAACCGGTCACCCCTACTCCCTCACGGTTTGCTTTGGAGTTGCCCAGTCCAGGTCACAACCCAAAACACATCTCATCATCACATCGTTTCCTACGGAATACGATGGATTTCATAACATAACACATCTGCACACATATAACTGCTCTCCGTTCCACGAACGGAACTGATCCTGCCTCCTCCTCTAACGAGAACGATACTATCCCCCGACCCTTACGGGTACAAGGCTGCCCGAAATACACAAAACATGCTATTCACATCCAACATATAACTACCCTCTACTATCACGTACAACACAAACACACAACACATATCTTACAACATCCATTTACTTCCCATGCTACGTCATATTACAACTCACCCAAGGTAAGAAGTACCACAACAAACTGCCATGTCCTCTACCTTCTCCGGTGAAGTCAACACCATGCTTCGCATAGCCCTATTCTCAATGTCTCGATCGCTGCTATCTTCTCTTCTCCCCACACAACTACTCATTACGTAAAGTCTCCAATATATCTCGAAAGTGCTCCACATGATCCGTCTTCGATCCCAAATAGATCGGTATACCATCTATGTATACAATCACTGATATATCCGTCATCGACCGCAGACCCGGTTCATCAGGTCCATAAAAGATACTGGCGCGTTCGTTAACCCGAATGGCATCACAATGAACCCGAATGCCTATATCGAGTACGAAAGGCCATCTTATGCCTCCTCCTCTCGAACCTCCAACTGGTGGTACCCTGAGCGAAGATCTATCTTCGAGAACTGCATGGCTCCCTGAAGCTGATCGAAGAGATTGTCGATCCTCGGCAGCGGGTATCTATTCTTTATCGTAAGCTTGGTTAACTCTCGGTAATCGATACACATCTGCAACAATTCCTGCATCCCCTGGAGGTGCTAACCCGGTACAGGTCTTAGCTAACGACACCACCCCCCCCCCCGGATTTAGCCTGATCTGGAACTCCACTTGCCTCTCATGAGGAATGTCAGGCAAGTCATCCGGGAATACATCCGGATACTCGCTGACCACTGGCACGTTCGCTACCGTCTTCTTCTTGTCTCAGCTTGGCTATCGACCACATACGCTAAGTAGCGGCTACCTCCATGAAAGACATGCTTCCTGACCTTAGCCCAAGCATATACCTTCAGTAGTCTCCTCCCATGTCCTTCGATAGTCAGCTTCTCCCCCACTTGGGTTTGAACTACTACCTGCCGCTTCTCGCAGTCAGTGCGAGCTCAGTTCTGACTTAACCAATCTATCCCAACTACCACTTTATCCTTATACACATCACTACTCCAACGTTACTCCTCGTCTGCTGCGTACTTCCACTTCTAACGAACTCCCTTGCTTACCCTGTCACAACGTCTAACTCCGTCATTGCCTCTTCCGCTATCAACTGGAACACATGTCCCCGAGTCCGGTGGCATCACCCTTCTTCCTTGCCTCTCTAATTCTAACTCTCTCTGTCCCAAGTTACCTCATGCATATGATAAAATTAGCGCACCTTACTGTCACCATAATTTCTCTTATCTTTGGCTCTAACACGTCAACATACTGCACACCTTCCTCCTTCGTTTCACGACATACCCTGAGCAACAGAGTGATCGCCTCTAGCAACTTGCCAGTAATCTCATCTCATTCACTAATCGGTGGGTTGAACCATCGATAATGACTCGCTGGTCACCCCTCTATCTCTACCCGAGGTACTTTCTGTTCTCCAAAAAGCCAGAGTTGCTCCAACGTCATACTCTCCACTTGCTTCATTGTCCTTTACCAAACGATCAACTTCCGTCGATCCTTTGCGACTCCTCTAAGCAGGCTCACAGCAACATGACCTCTACTTCCGCCATGCAAACCAGTGCAGATAGCATCTTTCATCCTAGAAATCCGATGGTTTTAGCCACTGGATCCTTCTTTCCCTCGAACATCGGCGGTCGACATGCGAAGAAGCCTCGCTACTAACTGCTCTAGCCTCAGCAGACTAAGAGCTTACTGCATCACCGACTCATGCGGCCATAACTGCTTCTAGACTGCTGCTAAACCACCTGGGTTATTTCTTGCTCTTCACGCTCGAAAGTCCGGAAAGGATCTCATAGAGAACTTCTCCTACCTCATCTACTGCACTCTCTAATCCACTGACTATACGCATTTAATCTATTCATGCAATCATCACACTTTAAAATGACTACTTTTCCTCCTCATCCTGCCCATAATAGTTCGGGTCAACGACCCCCACTATACCTCTCCTTTCCCAACATACTACTGAGTGGTCTATCCTCACTGACTCAATTAACATACCATTTTAAACACCACTCTACTTTCCGTCCCATGCCGTCTACTAGCTCAGGTCAATGACCTTAGCTTCATATTCTCTCCTCATCATATGCTTCTTAGGGGTCTAACTACTTACCTTAAGGACACTCACGGAGGTCCTATCATGCTACTACCCTATCCCGGCAATCCAGTTAGTTCATAGAATTCCAGTGACTATATCAATTCCCGATATGCACAATATATTTGCAATGATACGGGCCCTTGTATCATTATAAACACACTCTACATATCTAGCCTCGACACCATCACAAAAATCCCAATCCCCAACTAGTTGTCCCATATGTAACCTTTACACTAGAGCTTTAATAGCTCGTCTATCAGTTTAATCACATAACATGCAACATACTCTTCTACTCATGGTCAAGTACTACTAGCCTACACCAGGCTTACATGCAATATCTATAATTCAAGCAACTACAATAGTAGCACATGCTTGTCTATCATGCAATTCCTGCTCAAATACTACACATGCCATAACTTCACATAGCTTATCATACACAAAGCTTTAATAGCTCATATACCAATTAAGTACATAACAGACATCATGCTCTTTACTCATAACCACATATCTCAAAGCCACATACGACATACATGCATTCATACGTTTCATAACAACTATCATGGAATACATACTTAACTTAAACTGCATAGCACTAGTAATTCACATACTAGTGCCCACGTATCACACATGCCACACACTCACATCATACACGTAACAACTTGCTACATAACATCTATCATGGGGTACATGCTTAACATAACTACATAGCATCAGTTATTCACACAACTGATGCTCACTTGCCACACATGCCATAAGCTCATGCAACTCATACATACGTCCACAATAAATCAACATGCCTTAAAATAGGTAAGGTTAGTGTGCTCACCCCCGTTCTGATGCTCCGGTCCGCAGTTCAGTCTCACTACTCATCTCTCCATAAAACATTTCTTTTGGTTACTTTTATTTATAAAAACACAAGCTTTTGGTTTAAGTCCAAGTATCCACCACTTGTGAATACTCGAATCCCTTAAACCTAGGCTCTGATACCAACTTGTAACACCCCAAGACTCAAAACATTCATCATTGACTGAAAGTAACCAAGTTCTTACAAAATAGCGGAAGCTTGTCCAAACCAACATTTAAATCTATCAAAAGTTTGAAACTTTAACCCATAGGTCTTACCAACAAACATAAGTGTAAGAGTTTACGGAAAATAATCAATGTTTACATATCAAAACATAAAAGAGCTTAAAGTTTTCACATAACACTTTCTCCAAAAACCTCTTGACTGAACTGCCACCACGGAGCCTCATACGGTCTCTTTCTCTTTTCCTTTCCGGGACGTACCTGACACTAAAAAGGATAAACAACAACGGGGTAAGCATAAAGCTTAGTGAGCACACACTTAACCACTTACCATCATGCACACACAATCACAAGTACATAGCAACTACATACATGTAAGTCTCCAATCTTCCTTACGACTCAATACCATCAAGGAAAAATAAATGAAACTGGTACCAGGCCTCTGCAAATTCCCTAGGGGTATTACTACCACCATAGGTACTCTCCCAAGTCCCCGAAGGAACACATCTCATAATAATTCCCTAGGGGTATTACTACCACCATAGGTACTCTGCCATGTCCCCGAAGGAACGCATACACATAATCACACATGCAATCGTAACCATACATACATAACAACAAAGGTTAAGTGAGGTACTCACCTGTCAAGATGCTAGCAATTCATACACCTCACAAGCTAACACAATCACTTCGAACCACCTAACCAATCACAAATACATAACACATCAAACATAGCCCAAAAAGGACCACTCAATACTCCATACCGAAACACTAGTCTTAGCCATAGCTAGACTAGTTCAATTGCCCTAAAAAACCACCCATCACTATCCCATAACATCCCTAACATAAGCCCAAAGCCAAATCCCGAAAAGAACCGCAAACGAAAAATGTAAAAACTGATCCAGTGAGTTACGCGACCAACTCCCGAGACCTCAGGTCGCGGGGACAGGTCGCGGGGTTTTCCAGGATCGGCCAAATACGCGACTTTGCTCGAAAAACACACTCCAAACCCACTTTTTGACTAACATAATCCAAATTACGACTTCCCCATGAACTAGGGTCGATAACTATCTAATACATGCAAGTAATTTGACCCCAAAACATACCAATAACATACCAATTACATCAATTGATGATTCTATGATCATCATTCCACATCCAAACCCTAACCATTGACAAGCTCCAAAATAAACCGAAATTGACAACAAAACTAACATAGAACTCTTACCTTAAGTGCAATTAGTGCAATCACCACCCCAATTGCTTGATAGAAATCTCCAATTGACTCCTTTGCTTCCTTCTCTCTTAATCGCTACCTCTCTCTCTATACGTTTTCTGAAAACTGCTTCCTGAAAGAGTTAAGAGTTCTCAACCCTATATACAATAACTGCCACAAACTCCCTTGCACTTCCACAATTTACACTTAAGCCCTTGGACTCCTACATTACACAATAACCAGGTTAGGAAGTTGACTAACACTCCGTTAAGCCTTAAAATTGGAAACGGGTGTTACATACGATTAACGTACAAAACCACATATGATTCATGCGACTTCGCCCACGAATCATATGTGGAATGTTGAAAGAAAAAACCCGTAATAGTTTCTTTATAATATAGTATAGGATAGTGTATATATAGAGAGAGAAGATCAAACGAGAATAGTAATTATTTAAAAGAATACACGAACTAAGAAAATCATATATGATTCATGCGACTTTGCTCGCGATTTAAGTCACAACAAAAATCATCAGCATGTTTTTTAATAGATAGTGTTAATAGTAAATCACTTGGATAGTTGGATTATGGTGCACTAGTTAAGTCTATTAGATATATTATCAAATCTCATCTATTCAAGTTTAAATTCATGTGCACCAAAGCCCTAATAGCTATGAAGGTTCTCTTGTAACGACTCCAAACAATTTGTAATTATCTAGAGGATTAATCATTGAACGTAATCCGACATAAAAATATATAATTACCAAAAAAAACCTCAAAAAGTAATAATACCAAACTTTCACATTAAACACCGGAACCTCACTTGAAAAACACACCAAACATTTAAAAGAAAAAAACACCCTTATACTTACACCATATCTTATGATCTCATTAAACACATTTAATATCACATGATGCTAAATTCCCAAGTCAAAATATATAAGATAATTGTCCTTTTAGTTTGTTGGCCACTAATGTCTATTTCATCTTAATTCGTAACCCCACAAAACAATTTTTACGTTCAAAACTACACATAGAAAACAAAATTTTGCCATGTATATATTTTCAATTCCATTGATGCCCTTTCCGAGGTACTAGGATGTTACATTACACCATTACTTAAACTTTACCGTATTTAATAGTTTAATAACATTTTATAATGTATTTAAATACCTGAACTACATTTTATAATAATATAAAATATTTAAAACTTGTATATTAAAATATACCATGAATTCAAAGGGTAAAAAGAGATGAAAAAGATACACACACCGACAAACATACAAAATATAGCATGAACAAGTAAAAAAAAGTATGTATTTTCAGTTTAAAAAAAGCTTTATTCAGTCTGAATAAAACATGAATATTCAGACTGAATATTGTTATATGGCACGATATTAGTGGTCCTCATGTTCGCAATGAAAAATAAGTTCACATTAGAACCTGACCCTATGTATATATATATATATATGTATGTATATATAATGTTTCATAAATTTTTATACAATTTCATAGGTTTACAAATCTTCATGCACTTTTTCATTCTGATGAACTGTTTCATATATTTTTTTTATTCTAATGAAACGTTTTCAATTTTACATAAAAAACACTGAAATACGAAACAATTTCATTGAAAAATGTATCATATAATATGATTTCATTATATTAAACAATTTCATGTACCAATTTCATTGATTTAACCAATGAAATCTATGGTTTACACGTTTTACACTTTTTTACTGGTTTACAAAAGAACTCTTCTCTCTCTCTCTCTCTCTCTCTCTCTCTCTCTATATATATATATATATATATATATATATATATATATTAACTTCATTTACAAACTTATGAAATGTATACAATTGTGCTACCTCTTCTAAAACAATTCATTTTAGTCCATTTATTATAATTGATAACTCGATTAATTAATGAGTATCGGTTTCATGCAATAATCTTGCATTTAATGCATAAACGTGCATGGATTTATCACTGTCAATGCATGTAGACGTACATTGATTATCACTTTCACGCAATACATCACATAAACCATTATATGCATCGACATCTGTTGCAGAAATTCAATAAAATCAAGTAATACATTAAGAGAATTGATGAGAATCTAATGAATTGGCTAAAATGAATGATTTTAGATGAAGTTGCACGGTTATAACATTTCATTTTGCTATAAATGATTGGGTTTACTTTACGAAAGTGTATCAACTTGTCACGAAAAGTTATTGTATGTACTATACTTTCATTTGTTCCATTTAGTATATCAGAGTTTAAAAAATAGTCATTGTATCCAACTTCATCAAAACCTATCATTTTAATATATCCAACTTGTTAAGAAATACATTAAATGTTAGGTTTTGATAGTTTTAATATACTAAATGAAATAAATGTAAATACAGTACATATAATAATTTTTCGTGATAAGTTAGATACATTTTTGTAAAGTAAACCCCTAAATAATTATCCTCTCTATAAAACTATGTATTGATATGTGTATGAAATTATGAAACACAAAATACTCGTTTTCATGTAAACCGTTTTAAGGTACTAATTATATTTAAAATAATTTAATTTTTTGGCTAGACAATAAGGTAAGATGACAATAATATATCATTTGGTTTCAGAGAGAGTTGTACATTCATTAATAATTTCTAATAATAAATAATAAATTATTTTATTTAATTAAATAACACCTGATACTTAGGAGTATTTTTAAAATCTTTTCTAAAGTAAAGAAAAATACTTTAAAACTTCATAAAGTTGTCTAAAATGGAAAAAAGTACAAGAAATAGGATGCAATTTTCCTCGAACTTGAAGATCATACTCCAAAAACTTCATGTAAAAGCAACTAGCAACTTTAACCTTAGCACCAACAAAATTGCAAATTAGTAACCTTATGGACATCAAAAATGGCCTCATATACATGCATGAACGCTTATGCCAATTGAACAGAAGGTTGATATTTATCATTTCTCTCCTATCAATATCAAAGTTATTTTCTCTTTACGGACTCGTTAGAGTTTAAAGACTGGCAAAAATACTAAAATAACATAAGGTTGGAAAGATAAACATCTTCAAGCAACCAATACACTTTTCTAGCATCAAAACATTAGTAGCCTAGTGGTTGTAACATCTTTGGTAGGGGCAGTTGATGACATCCTTGTCTTTGTGGGTTCGATTCATGGGGTGCAAATGCGGTGATACTCTAACCAGGGTCGGCTTTCAGATCGGTCCAAGGTCGACGAGAATTAGTCCAGTTCCCGTATGGATCTCGAATACCTCGTCGACTTCATGTCGGGACATGTACATGAGTTATCTGTCGTTAAAAAAAACCCTTTCTAATTAATTTGAAATCTTTAAAATATAGAAAAAATTAAAAGATAGATGTAATTTATTTTAAAAATTTTTGATTTTGATTTATCCTTTTTAGAAATTGGTAATAAATTGTTGTAATTAGTTGTTTTAGAGTTCTCTAAACAAAATACTAAGATATTAAATATTTATATTTGAAATCCACAAATTTGAAAATACAATTATTTAGAAAAACGTTTATTTCCTATTTGTCATAAGGTGAGTTCTCTACCTTTCATTAAGGTAAATCCTTTATCCAGATCCAAAATATCCCAACCCAAAAACATCATCCATTAAAAACTTGTACATCATGCATTAAAACCTTGTACATATATTTTTCCCACTTATACCCTCACCCCTCCACTCTCACTTTTTACCATTAAAACCTGCCCAAAACCCATGGCAGCTTTTCACATATTTTGCAGATCATCACCCACCAAAGCCAATAAGCCCATCCATCATTGAGTAATAAGCTCAGCTAGCTTTTCAGCTTAAGCTCAAATGTTGGACTACGAATGGGGCAACCCATTGCTCTCCGGCGCCGCCGTGGCCGTATCCGTCGACGAAGCCGCCGCCGCCGCCTCCCACCAAGCCGACCACCACCGCCACCATAACAATAACAACATCTTCGATCACTACTCACAAGCCTTCAACGAACCCACCAACCACCACCAAAACTCACCTTATCTCCATAACCCGAATGACTACCTCCATAACCCGACCCACCAACACCAACACCACTACCTCAACAACAACAACCCGACCCATTTCGCCCCGCTGTACGACCCACGCGCCTACGCCGGCGAGTGCGGTGGCTACAGCCAGCACTCGCTCTCGCTCGAACCGGACGGGACCGGCCAGACCGGAGCCGGTTCGACCGGGGGGTACGTGCTGATGCCGAAGAGTGAACCGTCCGGTTGTGCGATTGATTTTACGAACAACCGGATTGGGTTGAACCTCGGCGGACGAACTTATTTCTCGTCCGCCGAGGATGATTTCGTGAACCGCCTGTACAGGCGGTCGCGGCCCCTGGAGGCCGCGCTCGTTACCTCGCCGAGGTGTCAGGCGGAAGGGTGTAATGCCGATCTTACCCACGCCAAGCACTACCACCGCCGACACAAGGTGTGTGAGTTTCACTCGAAGGCCTCCACCGTCATCACCGCCGGGTTGACTCAGCGATTCTGCCAACAGTGTAGCAGGTTGTTCTGTTTACCAATTTTACCATTATGCCCCTGTCGACTGGTACTAGTGTACCGTCGAGTTTTTGACCAAATGAGTGTTTTTTTTTTAAACGTGTTTAGCGAATGGGTGTATTTTTAAGATACGTGGAAGCGGCAGGTTCATACGAGAACGGTAATTTTTTAAGAAAACACAAAAATCTTTTTTGTTTACAGAATCATATAATAAACGAGTGTATTTTGAAAATGAGGCATAAAAAATACACCCATTTGATAAATATGTTTTAAAATGACACTCGTTTGGTCAAAAACTTGTGTACAATCCCTGGATGATAAATATGTTTGAAACAAACACCTGTTTGATAAATATATTATGTTTTAAAAAGACACCAATTTAATGAATATGTTTGAAATAACACCCGATTAAGATGAACATAGGCATAAAAATACATCCATTTGATAAATATATTTAAAACAACAACTATTTGATAAGTACGTTTTAAAAAGACATTTGTTTGGTGAAAAGCTTATGTACAACCACTTAATGCATGGGATCAGAGATCAAACACCTGAAGAGGGTGAGAATCATAAATCCCATGCATTAAGTGATTGTACCAAAAGCTGCAGTGGATTTATTCTTTAATTTTTCCAGATAACGAAGTAGTTAAAATTAAGAAAAGTAAAAATTATGTGGTTGTGTGATAAAATGACGAAAATAGCCTTGAGGGGTACAAGGAAGGTAAAGGCAATGATTGGTGTACATGGGGGTGATCCCGAGGGCATTTTTGGGTCCGTAAAAACTTCTGTTACTCATATAAGCTGCGGATTTAGTCTTTGTTAGGTACTGTTTGCTTTTGCTTCTTATAGTAACGTATACCCAAAATACCCTTTTCTTTCTGTTTCATTTTATTAATTAGTACCACTAAAAATTCACTAATTATTAATTTTATAAAATCCATATTCTTGTATTAAGGTTCCATCTCTTGTCCGAGTTCGATAACGGGAAGAGAAGCTGTCGGAAGAGATTGGCCGATCACAACCGTCGGCGTAGAAAATCGTCACAAAATCAGGATCACAGCAAGTCTCAGAGTTCGTCTTCTGACATCATGTCAAGTAAGCCGTAAAAGACTTGTTTCGATTTTATGAATTTGGGTGTCGGTTAATTGCTAAAGATTATTTGTTGTACAGGGTATCAATCAGATTCGAGAGGTTAATGAACGGCAAAGGAGTTTCTTGGACATTTTATCGTACCCATCGAGTAGGTGGTTAGCTAGTTATAAATAACGTGGTTGTAATTATTTTTTTTTAGATCAACAAAATTGATTTGCTTGGAATTTAATTTGGGATTAGATGATGTATGGTAGGTTTAATTACTTTTTATATAGAGAAATTAGTGACTAATTCTATTGGGGTTGAGTTGTTTTATTTTATGTATGGATTTTGAAAAAGGTTAGAATGGGTAAAGGGTAAAAGGGGAAAAGAAGATTTCTAAGAAAAGGGGTTAAAGGAGAAGAGGTCAAAAAGTCAAGCTGTCTCCTGCATGGAAGCTATATTTGATGAAGTTATTATTCTCTGTGGGTCCTCCCCATGAGATGCATTCATGTGGTCCTCCTTTCCTCTCATCTCCTCTCCTTCCCCTTTCACATCTTGCATTTTAGGGTTTTCTCATGTAATAAAATAAATATATTCATTTTCATATTTATTAAAGTAAATTTGTAGTTTTGGACATTTTATAAAAAGTACAACTTTTTTGCAACCTCTATCCCATGTGGTATAGAGAATATTTTTGTGAAAATTTGAGAATTTCTAAAACCAATATTTACTTGGGATGACCATAATATATTAGATGCAAGCTTTAAATTTTTTTCATGACAATATTTTTACTATAAGAATAAAGGTAATGAATTTTATTTATAGAATACTATGATAGATTTATTGCTTGAGTTGTTGCATTTGGAAGTAAAGGCTGAGGGTCAATCCTTGTACGAATTTCTTCAAATTATGCTTTTTTGAAACAAAGGCCATAAAAATAAAAAATTAGAAAAAAAAAAATTGGGTTTACAAATGAAGTTTCCTCTCTCTCTCTCTCTCTCATATAGGTACGTACACATTTAATTTCTACTATAAATCAAAGGGGTAATAATATTAAACAAATTAAATTAAGGTTTTATGCTTAAAACTAAAAAGTACTATAAAGGTAAATTCAATATTCGAAAAAGCTCGTCAAAACGGTCGTCATGGCGCGTTATGGAATAAGGCTTGTGTCTCACGTCACGTTACATCTGAGGCAAGCCATGGTGTAATGCACAGTTTTGTAACACGATATTGATTTATTGAGTAATGCTATAAAAACATATGTTTATCTGTATATACTATTATGTATGATATCAAAATTTGCCGATATAAGTCACTCCGTGAAAAGCGCATTGATCCTGTTGTGGCTTCTAAGGCTTGAGGCCTGCCTCGCTGCCATGCCTCACCCTATTTAGAACATTGGTAAAATTTAAAAAAAAAGTATACATATCAAATATCGCACTACATACTTGATCATGGTGTGCCACAGGCTTAAAGTGGCGTCAAGGGTCGAACTAAGATTTTTGTCGAGTGTACATTTTCAATATGGATCAAAAAAGGCCCGAAAAGTCATTCGGTGTGTTTTTAGTTGAATTCCACTCTTTCAAGAGATTTTTTTATATTCTTGGTCGGTTTCGAGAGACTTTTTCATTTTTCCGTTGATTTTTTTTTTGGTTTTTGGTTGATGTTCCTTGTATTTTCCAATATCTTGGAGTACCCCTCAAAGTATAATGGTTGCACCTTTTATAACCCATAACAAATCTGCTTGCTAAAATAACTTGAGTAGGTGCGTGGGACCTTTGCCTCGAGACTTCGTAGGTCCACCATTGCATGGTTCAAACACTGAGCTTTGGGTCACGGTGTGCCACGATGATTGTTGTGGCAAGCCTCTTAGAACACTGATTAAAATAGAACAATCTTACCATGGCTCGTATCACCTTAAGGCTACCTTTGGTACATCAAATAAGATAATACAAACTCACTGTGCCACGTTTGACGCGATGTAGAACAAGACAAAATTCAATGTTCCATGTTTTGCGTGACATGGGACAAGACACACGTTCCCTGCTCGTGGTCCAACATAGTGAGATGGAAACTATAAGGCATATAGATAGACACTTATTGGAATGCACCATCCATCGTTATGCCTTATTCCAATATGACAACTATCCATCGTAGGTTGCTCTCACCCCACCAATAGCCACCTCATTCCTCCTCAACTACAATAACCTTCTTTTCCACCTCCATAACCATCGTTGCCTACTGACTACAACCGCCCATCCTTGCCACCAGTATCAATCCCGACCACCTCTATCTCCACCCCCAATAACCATCATACCTCCTCCACGTCAACGATAACTACCTCCACCACCACAACCACCACCACGTATGTCCATAATTTTCACGTCCTTCATAGCTATCTTCGTCTACTGGCCACCACTATCTCTACCTCCTTCCGTCGCTGCAACAACCTTCATTGAGGCTCCACCAATTCATAAAGATCTTCCAAATCGAGTCAAACATAATATTAGTATTTCCTTTGCACACTTGAGTTTTTTTTTAAACTATCATTAATTATATCATATTCTTCAACCAATTTTCATAATATTGTATATGTGTGTGTATATGTACATGAAAATAGTTTTATAAATTAAGTTATTTAACTATTTACTTTATTCGTGTCATTTGTAACTACAATATGATATATAAAATCATCAAACAACTTTTAGTTTCAACTTGTATTATCTTGTCCTATCCTATCATAGTCGTATCAAACACCAGACAGACATTTATCCTGTCACGTCTTGCCCAGTCATGCAGTGTTGTCTTTTTGTCCAGTCCAATCATGTCTGTGTAGGTTACAAGAATTCAAGTTTTTTTTTTTTTTTTTCATATTTAACAAAATCAAGCTAAAAACAACAACCATATATAAGGCATATAGATAAACACTTGTTAAAATGCACCAAAATAAATAGAAACAAACTCGATTATATGAGAAATACACTTACCCATGATTATTCTGTATTATTAAAAAAGGAACTTTTTAAATTTTTGTAAGAACAACAATTTTTTAACACCAGATAAGAAATTGGTTCCCTTGTTTAAGGTTATATATACTATTGATTCTGTTTTAGGGAGGGTTAATTTTTTTTTTTAAAGAACTGTAGTGTAGTTTCAATAAAAATGCAAACTAATAATTTTATAAAAAAATAAAAAATAAAATAAAATGCAAAAGTATGCAGAATAAACATTTTAGATATTCATTGTTTTACAACAAGAAGTACAAATAGGAAGGTTCAAGTCCCTCCCAGGGCCGGTTCTGAGATTTCGGATGCCCATGGCGAAATCTCAAAAGAATGCCCCTTTAGTATGCAAACGAAAAACCAAACAACAATTTAAAGGGGTTTGGAGCCAACTCAAGCTAGGCCGAGATTGATTTGGTATCCATATATGAAGCGATCATAACTCACAACTATAGTAAAATTAGGTCCAAAAGCATTGAACCTACTAATGAATACTTGTGCTTGTAAAAGTGATGCCCTTATGCTAGATGATGCCCTGGGCCACCGCCCCTTTGGCCTATGCCCAGGGCCACCCTGGTCCCTCCCTGCCTCACTTTAGTCTCTCTCTTTTTACAGATTAGAAATGATGCCATTTCAACAGATTTACAGATAAAAGAAAATCATTTACTCATTTTAGGTAACTTCAAACTAAAGTTTATGCCAATCATCATAAAAAGTTCAATTGTATTTATAATGTATAATTATAACATGAATGGACCTAGAACAATATTTAAACGGTGACATAATATAATTAAGTTTTTGGTTGATTTCAAGATGTTTTTTAAAATTTTTTGGTTGATTTCGATAAGTTTTTTTTTTTCAATTTTTTTGTTGAATCGAAATTGGTCTGATTGACTGCCAGAGAATTTTTTGTTTTTTAGTTGATTTTGAAAGAATTTCTACACTTTTTGGTTGATTTCAAAAGAAATTTTCGGTTTTTTGGTTGATTTCAAGAGAAATTTTCGGATTTTGGTTGATTTCAAGTGAATTTGTTAGTTGATTCCGATAAAATTTTTTGGTTTTCAGGTGCACACATTGAAGTTTCAAAAACGATACAATGACACCCTCCAAAATAATACGGTTGCACCTTTACAAAATTTTAAAGTTTTAAAATTTTACTCTTCGACATACAAATTATACGATGGCCCGTGCTACTGTGGCCTCCAAGGGCAGTCGGTCCTGTATTCCAATACTTGTTTTAATTTAATGTGATGATTTATTCTTTTGTAATCATTCTTTTATCATAAATTTTTAACGATAAAGTAACTAATTTAACACTAAAATTTAATATTAAATTATTCACCAATAATTGGTAGTCGGTTTTTTTGTTTTTATTTCTGCATAATATAACATAGATATATTTTGTGTAAAATATATAGAAAATGACACAAACAAATTGTCTCTAGTAATGATTAAAGAAGAAGGAGAAGTCGAAATCATAGGTTTGTTTGACACTGTCTCTTTATGCAGGCAATAAGGGGTGTCTTGTTCTTTTTTAAGATAACTTCTTTTCAATTATTAATTTTTTCTTGGAATCACTTTCAATTCTTTTCTTTATAATTTAATTTTTGGAAGTTTTCTATGAATTAACCGAGTTGTACTATGAACACATACATATTTGCTTAAATGGTTGAGTTGATTGAGTCTTAAGTTTATGTTCGCGTATTATTTGGTGACTTATGATACTAGGCAACAAACGAGCAACACAAGCTTCATTTCATCTTGCGTGCTTAATTGAAATATCACGGCTGAATTCACACAATAGAGATATTCAGACTGAATACTGTCATGTAACATGATTTTAGTGGTTTCTACATTTACAACGAAATATGAGTTCGCATTTGAACCTGATTCTAGTATAAAGCATAATCTTGAAATATTGAAATGTTGAAATATTTTGTTCGTATAATACTGAGATATGTTATATAAAATTATATATATATATATATATATAATATAAAGCTAAGTATATTTTATTATATATTGTCTATTAAAATATTATATTTTTAAAAATTCAAAGATACTTGAATATTATTAACGACAAGTTAACACACACACACTCCTGCGGTATCGGGCCTTCAATTGGGCAATCTCACTAATCCGCTGCGACCTGGCCCAACCTATGGCTGAACCCGACCGGCAGGGAAGTGGATCCCATAGACTGGATCCTCCCATACCGGTCCTGAACCCGGCCCAAAAGGACCAGATCCAATTAAATTTCTTGAAGCTTGAATGTGGAAAAAATAACTAACATTAATTAATTTTCTTTTAACATTATTCAAATTAATATTTATATAGCATATAAACTCATAAAACCATAATCCTTAAATGAAGTCTTAATGGTCTCGTTTTCATTTTTAATCATTAGATGGCAATACTTTACAACTAAAATAAGATAACTTTCATCATTTCGACATAAACCTAAAATCTCCAAAACTTAAGTTAGGGTAAAACCCACAAACATAAACTAGGAGATTATAGAGGTTTGAAACATGGTTTTAACATATATACAGTTTTGAAATATAGGTTAAACTCACCTTGATTGCTTAACAACACAAACCCTAAACTATAGTGAACTTGAGATGTAGGGGATGAATGTGAGCCTCAACTAAGCTTGAAACCGTCTAGCACAAAAGCTAGACAACACCTAATCATGAACAATAAATGTTCATATAGAGGTTAGGGTGAGAATTTAATGAAGAAAGAGGAGAATGGGGAAGAATGCTTACCAAGGTCTTAAGAGAGAAATCGTCCAAAGAAGTCTTCAAACACAACGAATGGGAAAAATGAGCTGAAATGGGATTCAATGCACTGGAACCGGTTGGTGATAGTGCCTTGAAGATAGTGACATTTTCACTATTGTTGGCCCAATTCCCAAGATTTACCGTGGTATTTGGTTTCCCCTACGATAGTGCCTTTCAACAGTGACCTCCTGTTACAATCGCGGGCACAACCGCCATAAGTGTACCGAGAGTCGTTTCCCTAAGGTGGTTATACCTTCGTAAATTGTCGGCACTGTCGTCGACAGTGCACCGAGCCGATTTTTGGTCCTCTTCTAGCCTGTGTTGCAAACTTGACTAGCACCCTATAAACAACAACTTGAAACATTCAAGTCTTATACTAGATAAAATAGGGTATTTGCTTACTAGAAATTCCGGGTGTTACATGTTTGATAATATATCTTGTAATAAGTTTCATCCAATATCACATGTGATATTTGTATTAATTTTCTGGTACACAAGTTTTTGCCCATATGTTTATATTAACTGGAATATTTTTACCCAGATAATTTTCCCTAAGAATCTGTCGCTAGAAGAACTGGGTATAGTGTTTGTAGGAAACTCAAATCAGTGACAAATTACTCAAGGTCTTTCTTGGTATTTTATGGATGGTTTGTGAAAAACGTCAAATTCTACCGAAACCATCGATATTTTGAAAGTGATTCATCAGTACTGTAATAACCGACGAAAATTTCAATGGAAGATTTTTGTGTATAAAAGTCTTCTATATTATAGGGAGATGTGTCTGAGTATCACATAAAATTATTTTTATACATTAAGCTAGATTGGTTTATCATATTAATATATATAATCTTATGTTAACTACGATTATGTTAAAAATATTTTGTTACAAATTATATCATTATAATCGTCAAATCAAAACTTTCAAAATAAGCTTAAATGTTATGAGTTTCAATACGATCGATGTTTCACGCAGCAACGCGAGCGGGCACGTATCTAATACATAGTAAAATGAAGGGTTAATTACATGGGTATGTATCGAACTTGTTACGTTTTATCAGTGTATGTACTCAACTTATAAACTTACCATTGTATGTATCGAACTTTCTAAAATTGCCATTGTATGTATCCAACTTTATCTAAACCTATCATTGAATGTATTCTACTTGTCACGAAAGTGTATCGAACTTGAGGTTTTGATAAAGTTAGATACATACAATGGCAATTTTAGAAAGTTCGATACATACAACGGTAAGTTTATAAGTTGAGTACATACAGTGATAAAACGTGACAAGTTCGATATATACCCATGTAATTAACCTTAAAATGAATTAATCATTGACAATATCACATTTGATATTATGCTGAGTTATAAAAACACAAGAATAATTAGGTGGTGTTTGGAGTTACTTATTTAAAATGTTTATAGTTTTTTGTCTCTACTGATAAAGAGTTTTTGATAAGTGACGTCATTTTAACTAATTAACTTATTTGAAACAACTTAATATTCTTTTGGTTAATTTACATGTATAAGCAATGCCAAACATGTCATAAAAACCAACTTGTTAGCATATTACGTTTTGGTACCGTCATAAACCAATCTAAACACTTATTTATACCACTCCAATTTAACACCACATAAATTGAGAAACACCTTGCAAAAAATAAACATAAGTTGTTTTAAATAAACAACCCCAAACACCCCTTAGGCTACGTTTGGTACGTGGGACAAGAGATGACAGAGTCGAACAAAACTCAGTGTCCCACATTTGGCGCAACATGAAACATAACACGAATTCAATGTCTCACATTTGGTGCAACGTGGACAATGACAGAAACTAGGACAAGGTGAGACAACATGGGGCAAAAAAAAACTCTTTTTTGTTCCACCAAAATAGGTGGAATAGCATGAGATAGAAACGAGGCTAAAACTAATATATTATTAATTAACACTCGTTTGATATATTACTTTAATATGGTATTTGTGTTAGTTTTTACCACCACTAGTCGCGGCCCCTGCTGCCACCGGTAGCCTATATCGGCCACCACCGCTAGCCACGATCGGCCACCTCCACCTGTTTTTCCACTACAACAACCTTCTCCACCACATTTACAACTACCACCGATTACTTACTACCATCGTCTACCACCTCTACAATTGTCCATCGCCACCTCCACCACCACCACTACCACTATTCACGATCTTCACGTTCTCCACAACCATCAACCACCACCACCATCGTCACTACTTGTATTACTGTCAGCCACCACCTCCACCTCCACCTCTACCATAACCACTAACATCAGTTACATCAAATCTTATGTGTGTGTGTGTGTGCGTGTGTGTGTGTTTATGAAAATTGTGTAATTTTTCTATAAGTTATAGTTACTTTATTTGTGTTATTTATAACTATTATGTGATATATAAAATCATCAAATAACTTTTTGGGGAACTTGTCTCGTTCTGTCCAGTCCTAACATATATATCAAACACAAAACATGTACTTGTTTTGTCCAATCCAGTCCAGTCTCATCCTGTTCTGTTCTACTCTTTTGTTATGTCAAGTTTTGTCCAATCTAATTATATATGCGTACCAAATGTTATCTTAATAATATCACATGTAATATTAAATATAGAAATAGTAAAAACACAAAAATCGTTAATTTAAATCTGATTTTAAATGAACCTTTTTTGAAGAAAAAAAAAACATAAAATTACTAGTAATATCACATATGATGTTATATGAAAGAATCATTAACAATATCATTACCCTTAAAATATCTCTCTCCAATGAAATAAGTAAAATTTGTTGAAATTTTTAGATCTGGAGAAAAAGATATATTGCTCAATTTAATATATCAAATCTCTAAAATCTCTTCCTCGCAATTTTTAAAATATAGAAACTACGGTTTTGGACAGGAAAGATATTGGCCAATTTAACAAATCAAATCCCTAAAATGTCACTCTTTCTCTCTCGCCTCTAAATAGAAAATTGTTAATTTTCCTTCCGATTTTACCCTTAAATCTCATTACTCCTTTATCATCCACAATCGAGGTTTTAGGCTTTTCATGGGTTTTTACAAGAACCTTCCTAGGACAGATATTCTTGCTCATCACAGCTTACAGGTTCTTATTGGAACCCAAGTGCTTGAACAAAAACCCAGGTTCTTGTAGTAGTTTCATTTTCCGTTACATAATAATTTACATAAATAAAAATTATATTATAAACAAGAAAAGGGAAGTGAGGTTTTGTAAAAATCTCCATTATTGAGTTTTAACAGATTTTTAGTTTGTTGAATGACAATGATAGTGACATAATTTTTTTTTGGTAAGTGAGATTATTGGAGGTTCCGCCACCATCGACGCTTTAATGCAAATTGGCATTGACTTGCACTTTTGATTTGCCACATTTTATTATAGCCATTAATTTAATAAGGTGTGTCAAATAGACGGTTATCCTATTTATGTAAAAAAATGTTCTTTTGATGATGAAAGCATATATTTTTTCAACCAAACTAGGATAATAGAGTTTGGAATACAATAAGAACCTTCATAGTGTATATGTTTCATAAAAACCATCAAAAAGTAATAAAAGATATAGTTAAAAGTAGAGTGGTGGTACTTGACTTTCATCTCAACAAACTTCAACCAAAGGGGACCATTCAATTTCTTGCCAATTTATGCATCTAGTCTGGCACATTAGACTACTATATTAATCTTCAAATAAGTACAACCACAAGTCTAACGGTTTTCACAATTCTTCAAACATTTTTATCATTTTGGAGTTAATACATATTGTAAGCTAGCAAGATCACCCTTGTCGTTTGATTTCAAAAGATCTTTCATGAGTTGTTTCAAGCTACAATGGTCTTCATGTAACATATTGAGAAATGTGGCCTTCGTTTGTTTAAAAAAGGTACCACATTTGACAAAACATCACACAAAAACCATCAATCCGACACCCGCCGTTATGTGGATTTGGTGTAGTTTTATTTTTTTTTAAGTTTTGCTTAGTTTAGTGGACAATTTTTTTGTTGAAACAAGAATTTCATCGACTCTTGGTAACAACAAAGTTACATGGTTTAACTGTTGAGGAGACACAACAGTTGGGAACTCTAGGGGGTCCTCACAACATCACATGGTCTAGGTTGAACATGATAACCTCCCTAACCTAAATCAAGGCTATGATTTCCTTCCTATGGATAATCCGTACTCTTTAGGATCACATCTCCTGTCTATTGATTTGTCGACTCTTTTTGAAGCAATTACGATAAGTGAAGTATATATTACCCAAAACAAAACGACAATGTTGTCCATATACCCCTAACCTGATAACATGGATATTTTGGGATGTACGGGGAACCATGTTAGATCAGGTTATGCAAACCAATGTTTAAACCCATAAGACGACAAGGTATGCTTGTGAAAGAGGAACAATGAAATTGGCCAATGCCTTATAGAACGTTTGAACTTCGCAGATCTCCCATTTGAATTATCATTTCATTTGGGATATTAATCGGCCACTTTATCAAGCAAATAAACATGTGTTGCAAAAGATGGAGCATTAGAACCTGAATCTTTTTGTTCTCCAAATACTGGTCAAATTGATGCACCAAGTGCATATGGTAACACTTCACTACACGACATTAAACGATATAAATCAATATTAACACACTCTTCATATATAACAACAATGAAACAAAATAATCCACTTGGCCACAAAATCCATGCACATTAGTTAAAGAAGCAATCAAATGGTCATTAGTGATTTAGCAAAGTAGTAAAGGATGGAATTTTCATAATAAGGTATCACGCTTAAAGCAACCATCGCCCAACTTGCCATATGGCGATAGAATTAGCATCATGGAGATACTCTAGAGGGTAGCGCAAACTATTTTCACAACCAAAACTATATATTGAATGAATAAGTGCAAACTCAAAGGGTAGGAATAAAGGGATCAAACCCACTTCTTTTCTATATTGATATCATGTTTGAGAAAAATGGTTTTAGGGTATTGAAACCTTATATTTTAGGAAAACAATTTATGTATCACTCGTGTGCCTAATATTATTGTTATTATACCTAATTTTGTCGTTATCAAAAAGAAAAGTAGACAATATGTGTATAATAATCTACACACTTTTATATATATATATATATATATATATATATAACTGGAGTCAACAAATAGTTGAATTTTTTTGAACGTGTATCCATACATACATTCAAGTATATATGTTCATACATACATGCATGTAGACAGACATGATACGTTTATGTATATGTGTGTGTGTGTGAGAGAGAGAGAGAGAACATACTCCTATATATACATATATGAATATACACACATATGCGTAGGTAGCAAGATATATACAATCCTTTTGTTTTTAATGAGAAATGAACACACCATCAAGTCATTGGGAGTGGCCCAAACAAAGATTCTAATCTCATCAACTAGGAGAGAAGTCTCTTTCAAATCGCTTATCTTTTTCACATTTTGGGGTGTCATGCCCTCTTCAAAGAATCAAAAGGCCATGTTAAATCTTAACCATGTCTCTCAACCTTCCAACATGTATAAGAAACAACCCACCCCACCCCACCCTACCCCCACCCACCCCTCTTCTATGCTAGTATCATGAAAGTGGTTGTTAGAGAGCTTCAACTTAAAACCATCAATGCCATGAAACTTATGCTTCCATTTTGGTTGTTTAGAACTTCTATGATGATATACTATGCCAAAAGTTAGCACACACTTACTACTATTCGCTTCTTTGTATAAACGTGACCAAATAGTTTTATGAAGTTGGGATTTAGTTACGGGTGGACATGCTTTGAACAATCAAATAGTAATCTGACCAAAGAGCTTTTATCTGTTTTTTTTATCTTGATAGATTTAGTGTACAAAAACATAAGGCATATTTTCTATTATCAAAACCTTTAGGCATTAGGAATGTGTTATATTTGTTTTTGAAACTTTCCACCAGCAACAGGCCTAGGGGATATGGTGGAATATCCGAACCATCATGTGGTCAAGTTTAGTCTCAGTTACCAAGTTGTTAAGAAAATGTAGTGTAGGCAAACCCTAAATAAATCTTTTCCAAACAAATAAGAAGGAAAATAGGAAAATTACACTATTATTAGTTTTTATCAAAACTGAAAACAATTTGAAATCTAATTTTAGATCAATATATGATTGATATTTAATTCATATTTAATTTTATTTGTTTGTAGAATGAAAAATAAAATTTCATGTTGGGATGAATGCAAAGACAATTTTTATAGAAACAAATGATGTGGTATGTATATTGTTTCATCTACTAGAAATGATGTGGTATGTATATTGTTTCATCTACTAGAATTTAGAAAACGAAATTCTAACGGTCTTGGTATTATTACAACTTCAATTTTTTTTAGTGATGCAAACGATACCTAAAGCATTTCTCTTACTTCATCCCCACCATATAAATAACAATAATAATAAAAGAAACTTCACTTTATCTATTTATGTAAGCTATTATTGTACTTGAATAACACTTTTCGTGATTCTATTTGTTAGCCTTTGAAAAAGAAGGGAGGTCGGTATTCACTACACTAAGACAAAATAAATAATAATACATACAAAATTTCCGTCATACTATATCGTCAATGTTATGCAATAAGCCAATTACATTAAAATTGTATGAAAATTGTGGTATTACACACTATATGGTACGTGTGTTCGATTTGTTATATGCTACATCATGACATCTCTTAGAATGTAAATCTATTGCCAATAACCAGAGGCGGATCCAGAAATTTTGATTAAGGGGGTCGGAATTTAATTAACATAATTCTGAGAATTGTTATTGCCATTACGGTTCTAAATGTTGATATTTTTCTTTTCAATTTTCTTATCATTTTCATAGCGGATTAATATAACAATTTCTTTTGGAACATCTTTATATTTTCTTAGCGAAATAATAAAACAATTAACGTTTAGTCCTAAAAACTTAACAAGTTAACAATTAGACATTAACAAAAAACACCAAACCCAACAATTTGTAATTAATATTTTGGAGTTGAAAATAAATATGTAATTTATATAAATTTTAATGGAGTACTTTTTATATAAAGACTATTCTGTCATATTAGTATGGCTTAGTGACTCTCCTTAATGTGAACATATTTATTGGTTAGTTTATTAAATTCAAAGAATTCTAAAAAATTATATGTGAGTATACAATAATTACTTGTAATTAACTTAAGATTAAGAGATTATGCATAGTAGATAGTATCAATACTAGTTTAATCAAGACTTCTATCTAAAGTTTATAATATGCTAACAACTAATAGTTCTATAGCTTTATAACTTTACAGATTAATGTCTAGGATGTAGAGTTCAATTTACTTGGACTCAATTTATTTACCCAAGGGTTTTGATTAGAATTAGGTGAAAGTTGAGGGTCATGTAAAAAAATGGGGGTCAAAATTCCAAAAACTTAAAGATATTAATGAAACATAGAATTAGATAATATGTGTTATCATTTGTGTGTGGAGGATCTTATGGGGGTCAATTGACCCCCAAATGAATGCATACATCCGCCCCTGCCAATAACCCTGTAAAATGCAATATGGTATAATCGATCTTGTTGGACTTCATATTACGCTTAAATGTCTTCTATATGTCCAGCATGAATTTGTTATGCTTAATGTGAATTAACTTTATAGGCCTCAACAACTGTACGTCCAATATTTATTGTGTCACAAACTCACAATAGATTGATATATAAGACCTTCTTTTGAGGCCTTAACATGTTTTTAGGACAATCTTATGATAAAAATGTTTTAGGTTTTCCAAGGAAAAGTTAAAGAGAATTAACAAGTTTGACCATTCAAAATGGGATAGTTCGTTGGATTTTATTTTTTTTAAATTTCCCTTTATTATATTATCGTATTTAGAATTTTGTCTATAATAACATATGTTCAGAAAACACTTCGCAAAAGTGTTGTGTAGAAAAAACTAATAAGCCAATTTACTCCAAAAAAAATAACCCAAAAAACTTGTTAAGATGCTTAAATACGCCCTAATAGCTAATTATAACACTTTTGTGTGGAAGACATAGTTGCTTAATCTTTTAAACCTAGGTGCTATTATAATATTTTAGATATATTTGATATCAAATAATGCAATGACACTCATAAATCCATATAGGTCCATCAATTATGAACGCGTTCAAAACTTGTTGCATCGTTTTTGTATACCCATAAACTCAAATTCAATATATTCACGATATTACCATTTAGAACTCATCTTCTCGATCAATGCAAGTTTTATCTCACTATTTGGATATCCGAGAATTTCAGATACATATACAGGCCCCAAATTCCGACCGAAAAATTTGGGTTATTCGGGTTGGGGTCGGGGTTAGGGATATCCGAAAAAATCCTAATGTGTTCAAAGTTCACATACATACATGATACATGAATCTCTTTGATGATGAGAGATTCAATCATGTGGTTTTCTTGGTGAAAAGCAAGAGACATACGATGATATTAGAACAAGAGTGACTCTCATAAAAAATGTTAAAGATGCCATTGTTATCGGTCTATGTGGATAAAGGGATTTGGGGATTTTAATCTTTTGTTCTCTATGTGTAACTAGGGTTGTGCATCGGCGATAGGTGAGCCGCTGAGACTCGAGACAAATGGGATGGATACTTACCTATATATAGAAGTTGATATTCATTCCTTATGATCATGACCTTAAACTAGGGAACAAAGTATAATAAGATATCTAATATATATAGTAGATGAACAACTATGATTGGTTTGTATAGTTTGTTAGAATAACGTGGGTTGTAAATGAAACGTTCCATATATAGAGTATTCAAATGCAAATTAACAATGCAATTGTTACACACCGTACATAACTAATCTCAACCATCCATCTACTTTAATATATATATATATATATATCTAGTTTCATAAATATACTGATTGTTTCCTATTATATGGTATTCGTCATAATTAATATGTTCCACTCATTTTCCATAAATAATTAAATAGTAATAATAAATGACCCTTAATTATTTATATAAAATATATCAATTGATTGGTTTGTAAGGTTTACCACAATTACAAATTTTGTATTTGATTTACCCTATATATATATATATATAGAGAGAGAGAGAGAGAGAGAGAGATTCAAATATATATATATATATATATATACGCAATACAAATGCAATAAAACAAACGTATACACCTTCCCCACCTTTAGTGAGGTTTGAACTTGTGACTTTACGAAGAAAAAAACTTGGATACTAGGAGGCTAAAAGTCATTTGGTTCATCCATGTATTTAGGTACCTCATGTCTCACATCAGTGACTTTTTTGGTTAGTAATAATGAGATTTTATATATTCTAACATGGTATTAGAATAAGATTTTATATATTCTAACGTGATACATAATTCGTGCACGTTTTTAAGCAGTGTTAATGAGAGGGATATTAGTTAAACTTATTTATCTTTTAATATAAGTTAGGATTTTCTATCTTTCTCTTTTGGATTGCTAATATAGATAGATAGATAGTAATCTAATAATATATTATATAGGGCTTGTGGATCAATCAAATACCATGATACTAAATAATTAATGTTATATGAGTGGGGGATGGTTTGATATGAGATTGAAAGTAAGATAAGATGAATTATGAATCCACACACACATAGTACACATAGTAAGTGTGTGTGGTGAGGAGTTAGGGTTTTACCATTTCAAAGCTTGCAGATGGAAAGTTTTGTGTGGATGTTGTGGCTTTTTGTGATGTGTGTGGGGTTTCACTTTTTAACTTGCAGAAAACAGAACTCAACTCAGAAGCTTCAGAATGAAAAAACAACAGAGTGTTTGCAGGGTCCACGTGACACGCACGTGATGGGTGGGTCCTTTTGTGTACTTGCTGGGACCCATCAAGGTTGGGTCTTGGACAATTCTGAAGATTTGGGAAGATTTGGGTGGAAAGGTAAGTTTGATGGAGATGTGAAATTCTTTCTTTTGCTCTCCATTTACAATTTCACCCCTTTTACTTTCATCGTTTTTACTCCATACCGTTCTCTTCGACAAGTTATTCTCTTTTTAATCCACGCCCTTGATTCAGTTCCTCTCGTTTCATATATTGATTAAACCCCTGTAGGTCGAAACGATAAAAGATTTTATCGATTCAAAATTTCTAAGTTAATCTAACACAATTTCTGATCATTTAACAAATGGAATTGTTGTAAATGGCTTTTTACCGTAAGCAAACGAAAGTATATAAAGAAAAGAATATTACGGGTTAGCTAGAATGAATGGTTTCGGATTGAAAAAGAATGTAGAGTTGGAAAATATTGTTTTGGAATTCTCTTTTTCTTTCTGTAAATTCTTTGAAATTACTCAATCTTGAAAACAAATGATTCTTTTGTAATAGACTGTGCATATCTGATGAATGGAAAAGATCGATCACTTACACACCTTTGCTAAAATAATATATGATATTGCTCATAATACTCTTTAGAGGCAAACATGTTTAAAAATCAAGATAATCATTGGATAAATTGTAGCTAATAATAATACAACATTCTGTATTATTCACTCTGAATAACATTGAATGTTGTGTTATTCATTCTGAATAATACATGATTATTTAGAGTATGCCACGTGTAGTACTCTCGGCTGTCCTCACGTTCGCAATGAAATTTGAGATCGCAGCCAAACTTTCCTCTCTCTCTCTCTCTCTCTCTCTCTCTCTCTATATATATATATATATATATATCCAAATTCATAAAACAGGAAGAGAACCTCGTCTAGTTCAAGCCAAGCTCGGTTCCCCAAGAGTGGGACCAACTAAAAATAAAGTAATCATAGGGCTCCGAAGATAAGATTGGTTGGTACTCGACTTGCTGATAATAAAAGAAAGACTTTGGGTCAGCACGCCTATATATATGTATATATAATCGTTGAGGGAGGTTCATTTGTAAACCACAAAAATTGTGTAAACCGTGTAAACCAATCCACACCTTGATTTTCAAAAACATTTCTATATTTCACATTTTCATCTTTCAATAATCAATGACTTACCATATATTTCACATTTCCATGTTTTCTATGAATTCATATCCTCATTTGATTTTTTTGATCAACGACTATGATTAGTTTACACGGTTTACACATTTTTTGTGGTTTACAAATGAACCTCCCTCTATAATCGTTTATATATATATATATATATTCATTTATAGATACTCGAGATCGATTTGGTCGAAATTCAATATAACACACACATACACACATATATATACATAGAGAGAGAGGGAGATTCATTTGTAAATCGATAAAGGGGTATAAACCGTGCAATTCAATCCACACCCTTAATTTCAAAAAACATTTCCATATTTCACATTTTCATAATCATTGACTTACCATATATTTCAAATTTCCATATTTCCTATGAATCCATATCCTCCTTTGATTTTTTTGATCAACGGCTATGATTAGTGTACACGATTTATACCCTTTTATTGGTTTACGAATAAACCCCGTCTCTCTCTCTCTCTCTATATATATATATATATATATAGTATTAGGTTCAAATGAGAAGTGTTAAAAAAATGAGAAATAGAGAACTGATCTCCACCACTCATCTGGTCAATAAATGCGGCTTTGACCGAGTCCTCTTCTTTAATAATCTCTACCCTCCCATGAATCGCGTCAATCCCCCGTGATCGCGTCCATCGTAACCGGTCAAAAACACATTTATTGACCGGATGAGTGGTAGAGATCACTTCTCTACTTCGTATTTTTTTACCACTTCTCATTTGAACTTTTCTATATATATCGTAACCGGTGGGTTGGCGGTTTGGGTTGGGTTGATTTTTCATAACTCAATTTCAACCCTTCTATTTAATAGTTTCACAATTCGACAGGTTGGGTTTTAATAGATCCTTAACAGGTTGTGTTAATCGGGTTTCACGAATTGAAAGTTTTTTGTACACCCATATATACTACATCTTGATATTCATAATATAATGCATTATCATAATATCATGTTGATCTGTTTATCATGAATATTATGTATTTTCAATATAAATATCCACCGTCATGTTGGATATAAATAATTAGTTATCAAGTTCTAAAAAATATTTACACTTCTTATTTAAACATAATTAAATATTTAGTTAATTATTAAATGATCAAAAGGAAAGTAAACATAATAGGAAGAGAATGCTTAGATGTATAGTTTTAATGGTAATAGCTATACTTTTTTATAATAAAATTTCAATTCATGGTTATTGTTTGTTTATTCATGATCACCAATTAGATGATACTTCATTTTTAGGTAATATCTTTTTCAATAATTTATATATTAATACATCGTTATAATTTTCATTGTTAAGTGTATATATGATATAATGGAATCAAATTAATATCTTCAATATTTAATAAGTAAATTAAATTAATGAGTAGTTTTAAGATACAAATTTGGTGAAATTATAAACTTAGAAAACTAGATATCACGTTAGAAACTCTATCTATGCATATTGTGAATTAATTTCACAACTGAAAAAAAAATTTAAACATCATTTTCTCTACTTTTAGATTGGCCTGTAAATGTTAACAACAAAGTTTAGTAACTTATGCATAATTCGAAATTTATTGTAGTTAAAATATAACCTAGATAGAAATAAAATTAGGGTCATAGTGGTATTTCTTATTGAGAGACCGGAGTTATGTGGTTCCTTAGGTATGCACATATATACTTGAATTTTTTTTTGTGATGCTTTTATAGTTTGAAATTAAAGAAAAAAACCATTATTATGATAATCCATTGAATCCCTTTTTGTTACTTTAGTGCATATTCTGATTAGGGAAAACCCTAATAGATTCGACCAATCCAATCAACCTAACCCAACTTGATGCAAAATAGCTAATCTGAAGCAATTTAATGTCTAATCGAGTTGAATTTTTTTTTCTTCAAATTGTAGGTATTAGTTAATATCCTGTTGTTATCATCATATGAACCCAACCCAATCGGATAAATCCAATATATTTTCTAAATTTAATTTAATTATTAAATCCCTATTTGTATATACATTAAACAAATGACACCCATAAAATTTCATCACATTAGTTGACTATTACATTGTAAATTTTATATTTTCAAAATATATCTATTATTTTGACCCTCGACAATAGGATTTGACCCCCAAGTTTTTTTAGCCTAGTTTCATTTACTATATATATTATGTATGATTTTCTTTTTGCATTAGTTGTTAATACTAAGGTTTATTAGTTGATGTCTAATAACTAATATTTTTGTTCATTGTTAATTATTAAGGTTAGAGTTTGTTCGTTAATGTTTATTTGTTAATTGGTTGGTTATGTTTATGGTTTGTTAGTTGAGACCTCATTCGTAATTGTTAAGGTTAGCTTTAAGGTTTGTTAGTTGATGCATTATTGTTAATTTCTTTTTTAAATTGTTAAGGTTAGAGTTTATTATTGATGTAACTTATTTGTTAATTGTTAGGCTTAAGTTAGTTGATGCCTAATTGTCAAGCTTTTGTTAACTGTTAAATGATACAGTTAAAAATTTACTAATTGATGACTGATAGGATTTGTTTATTGTTAGAATCTGTTAGTTGATACTTAAATGTTAATTCTTTTATTTCCGCTGGAGAATTGGATTTTTTATTGGAGAAACAATGACCGACATCCGTAATTGATAGGCGCGATAACATTTCTTGCAATATTATCCAACCTTTTACTCACTCGATGTCTACAAAATTTGTTTTGAATGATTTCCTTGCGATCCATCTGAAAGAAAAAAAAGGTTTTGAAGTATCATTTGAGGTAAATAGATGAATAAGGTGAAGATATTTGATAATAGAACATTATTAACCACGTGGACACGTGATCCCACCGAAATTCCGACTGTCCACCACTAAAATTTCTAGAACCACCACTTGTAGCCAAAACCCTCAAGAAACCTTACTTGGCTCATTGTTGTACCTGCCCACACTCTTCTTTCCTAATACTTGCTTTTGTTGGAATGAACCTTGCTCTTGTCCCATCTTCTCTTTCTTAATTGTAAATCTAATTATCAACTTTAACTTTTTTAAGATATTATTTGACTTAAAAGTAGATCATATACAAACCTTTACCTAAAGCAAAATCAAATAAACTAAGTATGTCCATTCAAAAAATGTGATATATGGGATGAGAAGACATATACGCATATAAGTACTCCACTCTAAAGGGTAAAGCAATTGTTTATTTGTGAACCTTCTCCTCTTAGTAGTAAGACATTGCATCTTTGCTTGTGTATTTCTTTGTATTTGTTGTCACCGAGAGATCTTTTAGTTTCATCAACTTACGACATCTACATCCAAAAATACCGTATTGTGGTATCATCTTATTATTAGCAAAACTATTATAAATACTAATCGATTATTTAGAAACTATAGGGTATTGATCTACAAAATTGGCAAACTATAGGGTTTTCCGTGTGTTTTAGTATGTATATGAATAAACTTTACGTTCCTAGTTAGAAACTACAGGGGACTTTTTGAAATTATCTAAAAGTTAGGGGTTGATTTGAAAAATGAAACAAAATTTAATAATGTTATTCATCAACCATGTCGACTACTTCTTTTAATCCTTTCGTGTCGTCAAGTTTAATCAATTCCTACTATTCATAATTGAGTATTTACCATGTTGTTACTATCTATCTATTTCATTTACTGTTTCTAGTAGAAGATATATACTACAAGATTAAACAATGCATGAAAGCCTATGTTACAGATTTGGAGTCACCAAAGTCACAACTTTGGATGTTGCATTTATCGAAACTAATGTCTTACAACAATAATTCTTACTATAATCAATATGGAAATAACCTGAGACATTCTTCCAAAAAAACATTGAATAACTGCTCTAGCTATTGTATAGAAATTAAAATTTAGTTACACAAATATAATTAAAATAAATGATATTAGAACCAAAAAATTGTAAATATTTGTAGATATTTTACTTCAATTTTAATTTGATACCACTTTAATACTGCAAATGTTACAATATTAGCCCAAAGTCTGGGCCATATACATTCCAAAAATAGACCATGGCCGCCTGAACTTATTGGATAAATTCTTGGCCCAATTTTAAATGGAAATATTAAAAGCACATCTATATCTTCTATCGATATAATAAATAAGTAATTGGCATTACATGTGTTATATTCTGGTGAGTCAATTTTAATGTTTTTTCGTCTTAACATGTATCTAAATATAGTTTACATTTGCAGCTCAATTAGACCATGAATTAATACAACCCAAGTTAACCCAAAGCTATCCAATGTCATATTAGCGTCACGTCATTTTCTCACTCCTTACCAAAAATTACCCAATACATGTGTTATACCCAACACAATCTTACCCACACATTTATTTTATTAAATAACTATATTATACATGTGCGCAATGTGGCGCAAAGTTTCTCAAATATGAAATTATAGTGGTATAATTTATTAAAAAAAACAATATATGTTTTTTAGTTAATCCATTATTCTGTATTTTTAATGTGATAAGAGTGAAAATTGAAAACGTTAGAAAATGTGAAATATATTACTTCATATATTCTTAATATTTAATAATATGATTAAATACAAAATATTCAATATTGAGCTCATATCAAACGTGTCGATTATAGTGATATAAATTGTAAAAAAAGATATGTAATTTTAATGCATTTTACTTCATAATATACAATTATTTATGGTATATGATAAGAGTGTAAAATAAAAAATGAAAAACTAAAGAATTAAAATTAAATAAATAACTAATTATATGGTATTACGTAAAAAAAACAAGAGATTAAAAGTAAAATAAATAACTAAAAAGTATGAGATAAATAGGACCCATGTCAATCAGATAAGCCTAAATAAACCGAAAGTGTAAAATGCGTCCAGATACATGTTTAGACGAGAAAATCCTGAAACCAACTAACCAGACGACGACACGTGGAATCTCAGTTACTCTTTTATTATATATAGATTAATAAAGAAAAGAGAGAGAGAGAGAGAGAGAGAGAGAGAGAGAGAGAGAGAGAGAGAGAGAAGAGGTGTGGGGTTTGTCGATCGGCTTCTTAAAGCCGACCATTCGAACCCGACGACGGGCATGGTGGTGTTTCTGAGCGAACCCGCTTAACCTAATGCTCTCCCGACCCCCTCGGGTCGAGTACAACGCACAGTCTTAGACTCATTTAATGTTACACTTAGTACCCATGAAGTTAGTTATTTAATTACTTTTACTTCCGTACTTTTTCATTATCTTATTTTACACTTTTAGTCGGTGCCCATTTAGATCCGGATACCCCTGGAACGTGTGTGTGAGTTGTCTGCCGTTCAAAACAAAATGCATGAAAATTACGTTTTTTTAAATTATGGCATTATTATTAAATATAAAGAATACATAAGAAACATTATATTTTTTTTTACGTTTTCATTTTTCATTTTATGTTCTTATCATATTGAAAATATAGAATCATGGATTAAGTAAAATATGTTTAATTATTTTGTTTATAAATTATACCACTATAAGTTGTCAATACTTCCAAAATAAATTACTTAATGTTGGTAATTAGACAGGAAAGCTTTGCATGCCAAAATCTTTGATCTTCTTGCCGGGAAAGAGTTTTATTACCAAGTTCGGAATATTTTTTAATTTAATGATATTGTAAAATATCATAAATATGTATGAATCTATACTATGCCATAAAATGCCGTAAAACATTATTTGATTATAAAGGTCGTTTCTGTGGACATAACTTGACAAATCTAAAGAATTTACAAAATATGTCTTTATAGGTACAAGTTACCATAAACACCATTATTTTTTATTTTCATGTTATGGATTAACAATAGTTGATATTCGTTTAAGGTTGCGATTGAGACATATGGTCCATGGGTCAACAAACCAAACCAAATGATCACGGACTTTCTAAAAGTATCGAAAAAAGATTGAACCCGTGTCACAAGTGGTATTCTCAATATTGGATATACGAGTTGTTCTTGGAATCTAAGTCACAAATAGACTTATGAAGTGCACTTATTTAATATTCGAAAACAAAAGTTAATATAGCGATGCATAGTGTGGCCTCCTTTAGATTTTTTTAACAATTTTTTGTTGCTTAATTTTTTTTTCGTCAAGCAACACGTTGCAAAAATTTTGAGCATAGTGATTGTTATTTTGGATCTTACTAAAATATCAAACCAAATAAACAAATTTTAAACATATAGAACTTTTTTTGACTAATTGACCATATTAACCTTGAATTTTGTACATTCGGTATACAATTTAAAAGCACAAAAAATCATTAAATTAGCATCGTATCGATTCTTATCAAAGATAGGATTAGAAACAACTTGTTCACAACTAGAAGGGGAATTGTATAGTTGTATAAAATGCTTAATCACCAACAAATTAGGGAAAAATAAATACATATTTCCGTTAAATTTTTTAAAATCTATCCACTTTACTAAAATATTTCCCGTTTTGTTTAGAAATCGCATCAAATAGACAAATACTATTTTAGTGGCACGATTAGGATAGCATCCCGTTTTCAATATTCATGTACAATTTGAATATTTTTTTTCATTGCATTTGAGTTCTGGAACTTGTACGCTTCATTATGTTCGTAAATGAACATTTTGATGACATATGAACAATTGAATATTATGATAATAAATGAATCTTCTAAATAAATGATGGTATCCCTGTCTACTTGGTTCGCTTCAAGGGGGGAACAGGAGGCGAGACCCCAGTTCATGGGTCGACCTTCGGACTGGGTATGGGCGAGACTATGGGCTGGTAACGGTTTCCATAGTCGAGATGATTAGTCGAGTGCCCAAATGGATCCCAGATACCTCTTCGACTTTGGTCTGACTGCCGTCCAAAAAAAGAAAACAAAAACTACACGTTTATATATGAACCTGTGTATATACGTTCATACATAAACCTGTATAACTTACATACTAATTATGTTTAACTAATTCATATATGAACTATATACGTTCATACATAAACCTGTATAATTTAACCTATGTAGTTCATATATCAACTTTACTGATTCATATATAAACTATACGTTTATATATGAACCTGTGTAATTCGCATAGTAACTAGTTTTTAATTGATTCATATATCAACCTGTTTAATTCACATATCAATCACAAGTTCATATACGTATATTTGTAAAAGTTACGAAACTATCTCTCAGTCTTCTACATACCTATATATGCGAGGAATTATCTGGTGCTTCACAGTCAAAGATGCAAATGTTAACCGGACGAATAAGTAGCATCATTTATATACTTCTCATTTTTTTAGCACTTTTCATTTGAACTTCTCTCTCTTTATATATATATATATATATATATATATATATATAAAGTATCATTATGCTTAACTTGAATGTGTATATATATATATATACACATTCAAGTTAAGCATAATGATACTTTGTGGTTGTGAATAGACACACCTAGTGCACTACAACAAAATTGATTTTATGGGACACCTAAAATAAAAAGGTGTCCTTATAGAGTGTTTTATAGGACGCTATTTTATAGGACCAAACACAAAAGCATCCCATCTTAGAGGCGTTGCAATAAGTTTATAGGACGCTTTTGGGCGTCGTAATAAGTTTTTTAGGACATTTCTAAAAAAAGTGTCGTATTAGCTAATTTTATAAAATGATTTTGAGAAGTGTTCTATAAACTTTATAGGACGCTTTTGATAAGTGTCCTATAAACTTTATAGGACACTTCTCAAAAGCGTCCTATAAAATTAGTTGATACGACGCTTTTTTTTAATGTTCTAAAAAATTTGTTACGACGCCTAAACGCGTCCTATAAACTTATTGCAACGCCTTTAGATAGGACACTTTTGTTTTTGGTCCTATAAAAAATGTCCTATAAACACTCTATTAGGACAATTTTTTATTTTAGACGTCCTATTAGCTCAACTTTGTTGTAATGTGGTGCATAAAAACCCAACCAGCCTGAACAACTCAACCCAATCTAACACGAAATAATTCAATCCGAAGCCACATGAGCCTGATTTTGAGTTGTAAAATTTCCAAAAACGTATGGATTGAGTTGGAATTGCACTAGGATCATTTGAACTCGATTCCCTCCATTTTTCTTGGATTTAATTTTTTTAATATGTACATTAACCATTATGCCATCACACTCTTCACGTAGGTATACTTTTAATCACTTCCCTGTTTATATATAATGGTGGCGGATCCAACAAGTTTTATGACTGGGACATATATAGGAGTGTCAAAAAAACTATGAAACTGAACAATTCATTCAAACCATGATGCTTATAGAGGTGCTAAGTTAATCTATTTTCTTGCTTAAACTTTCGATTAACTGAATAAATATAACTTATTTGGTTCTCTTTAAGTTGTTTTTGACTATTATGTTAAGTAAGACACGTTATAGAAATATTTATATATTTTACTATTTTTATTAAATAAAAAGTAAGCGAACAAATTAAACATTAGTACAACATTCAATTAATTCATAATGGATGGCTAAGGCCCTAAGGCCAACTCCAATCATAACACCAAAAAAAACACTAAAACATGTGGGTCTCTTACACCAAAACAAATTTTAATTCCAATCATACTTCAAAAATAAAAACACCAAATTGGTGGGCTCATATAAAAAAATATAAAACATTATAAATCTAACCTAAAAACTAGTTAGTTTTATTAGAAAATATATTTAATAAAATTTAAACAATAAACTAATAGTATTTATACAATTAAAGAGAGAAAAGTAAGTGGGAGCCACCACTTTGGTATAGTGAATAGTAGACACCAAATATGGTGTCTATTACAAAAAAAAAAATCCATGAACACCAAATTTGTTTTGGTGATACAATATGGTTGGAATCATTTGGCCACCAAATTTGGTGATTTTAGAGGATGGTTGGAGTTGGCCTAAGCGAAGAAAATACTAAACCAATTTGCATTAAAACAGGTTAACACTTAGCATTATACATCTTTCTAACAAACTTTGTGAAAGATTTAATAGAATCACTAATAGTCGATACGCATAAATAAATATCGTTTTAGAAGTTAAGTTTAACATGAGAAACGTGAGAAGTGTAAGAAGTAGATCTAAACCGTTAATAACTTTTAATTTCATGCCCTCCCATGAATTGTGTGCTTTAGAAGCGAATTAATCCGACGATACATCTTGTCGTATCTTATCCTAATATGCATCCATTTCTTATCAGAACCTCAATAGACATATAAATGAGTAGTCAATAGCAAGAATTTAGAGTGCAAGAAGCCAAAAATTATATACATTTAAAAAGAAATCAGGTAACAAAAAACCAAGAATATTATAAACAAAATGCAAACCAATAACTAATCCTGTATCAAAATAAATTACTCAAATTAAATAACAAACTCAAAAGCCCCCGATCAAATAAAATAAACCTGTTCCCATACAATAATCAAGAATTCTTGACGATATTGAGCTGGAACAACTTATTCTTCGAAAATACCATGATTTAAGGCTATAAAAAGAGAAAACTAATAAATAAAAAATATAATTACATATACATATCTATAAAATAGTAAATGTTAAAAGAAGTTGGAACAAATATATATTTATCCAATCAATAGTGTTTAAAGCATGCAAAATAGAAAAAAACGAGTTGTTTTTAGTTGGGTAGGGGTCATAAATTTTGGGGCATTGGGGAAATTTCAGGCTAACTTATTTTTTCCTAAGTTGTCGGGGCAAGTGTCCCCTACCACATCAACTTGCATTGTGTCGGCTATAAGGGTGCTCAAGATTGCTTTTCAAAAATGCTTATTTATTTATGGGCTTATTAAAAATCTAATAAGTCAATAAACTTGTTTGGATAAACCCAAAAGCACTTTTCAAACGACTTTTTGATAAAGCATCAAAATCACTTTTTAAGAAGTCACACTTGGGTCGAACGGATGCTTTCGTGCTGATAGTTGGCCTTTATGGATAGCTGATCCCATGTCCTGCGTTAGTGCTTAGCTCCGGTTTTTTTCTTTCGCCCCTGGTTGTTTTTGGTTTCGTCGGGTTTGGCTTTGGGTGTGGTTGGTTGTTCTCTTTTCCTTCTGTGGGTTTTGTTGCTTTTTTTGGCTGGCTTTGTTGGTTTTGTTTTTTCCTTTGGGTTCTTTTTGCCGAAACTCTTTCCTTGGGTTCCTTTCTCGCCGTTCAAAAAAAAAGAGTCACACCTGGGTGACTTTTTGATTTCAAAAGTGTTTTTTTTTAAAGAAAATTGTCACAAATCCTTCTCAATAAATTGATAAGCTAAGTCAAACACCATCTTAAAAAATAACTTATTGACTTATTGGTTACTACCACAAAATCTAATTTAAACATTTTTTTTAAAACTCATTTTTCTACCACTGTAAATTAATAATTTATGCATTTGTTTTCATGTATATGTTAGGCAATATGATGATGTATTATGTAAATCAAGCAAAAGAACATTTGAATGTAATTTATTTAAAAAAGGATGAATACCCATTAGACTTTATTAAATAATTGATAACAGAATAAATGGATTATAAACAGAGAGAAAATCATAATCAAAGTAACAAATATCCAAGCGTTGATATTGGAGCTTATCTCAATTCCCACCACTCACTCCAAACCACATAATAGTAGTCTTATTATTGACATGTTAAGCATTTTTATTTTTCAAGTGATAAAATAAATATTTTCAATATTTGATTATTATTTTGATAACTCTAAATTTTTAAAGTTATTCAAGTTTATTATTATTATTATTTTTATTATTTTGTTAAATTTAGCTATATTGCTTCTTAAATCTATTTTCTGGACTAAAATATTATTTCGAGCAAAAAAGTGTATTATAATATTTTAGAACCATTTAATGCATTGGGCCTTACTTAGATTCAGAAGATGGTCCAAACCTGTGAGATTTTGGGCCTAATCAAGCAAATGGGCCAAAGCAATCAATTTCAAGTGAACTAAAAGGATTAAAAAAAAAGGAAGGCCTTTTTAATTTGTATTAGTAGTTTTTGCTGCAATAATACTGGTTGTGATCCATATCGTTCCTTCTTAAGGTAGTTTCTCTTTTGCAGCATTATATTTTCGTTTATCAAATCTAAAACATCCACATATAGCTTTAGGCTTCAATTAAAGGGATTGCTGTTTGCATCCTACATTATGTCAAAATCAGGTCATTCAGTGTATTGGAAATGTAAAAAGCAGTGTATGATGTTGATGTATACGAGGAAAACAAATGTACAACTAGCAATGATAAGAGTGCAATTAGCCTTTCCTAATTAAAATATGGATGTGTTGAGTTAGATTTTTTTTTTCTTTTTGATATATTATATATATAGGGCATACATTGTTAATTAATACATGGAAAAGTAAATGGGTTAATTTTATAATTAAACAAAGTGAAATATTTCACTACTAAAAAAAATGATTTTTTTTTTTTAAGAGTCGATAACTTCTATCGGTAACATCGTGGGTAACACAGATTAATTTAATAGTGTTTGGAATAAAAAAGGTTAGAAAATGAAGACAAAAGGTAGGAGACAATATACATGTTGAGCAAAAAGCGAATATAGAGTAAATGGGACACGTGGTGGAGAATGGAAGGTTGGAGAACATTCCGTATTAAGCAAGTATTTGATTCTGAGTAGATATATATATAGTAATGGGGTCCAAATTCATTTTCCATTATTATACAGAAGTGGGCAGCTACCACTTTCACACATCCACATGTTTTTGTCCTCATTTTATTGAATTTAATTTAATGCATTGTGTTTCTTCCTAGATTTTCTAGCAAAAGGAGTTAGAATCTTCTTTTTTTAAGGGAGGATAGAATTGAATACACGCTAACCTCCTGATATGAAATAAGTAGGTTAATTTAGGTGATACATTTCAATCTCTTTAGGTAAAAGGATTGATATAAGACGACACAAAAGTTGACGGGTAGGGCTACGACTACGGTAACGTATTTCAACTCAAAAATGCAAAGACGATTCTCAGCCAAACATTTTCGGTTACGGTGGACGCGATTACGGAGGATTGACGCGATTCATGGAGGTGGAGATGATTAAAGGAGGGTAACCCGGTCAAAGCCGTCTTTATTGACGGGATGAGTGGTTGAGAATCGTCCCCGCGTTTTCTTAAAAAGTTATGTTTCTCGCATGAACCTTTCTCTCTCTCTCTCTCTCTCTCTCTCTCTATATATATATATATATATATATATAATATCAGGTTCAAATTACCCGTATCCGGATTTTTTTGGTTCTTTTTTTATTGTAATATTTATGTATGCACTTTGTACATACCTAATTTTTTTTACTTATTACCTTGTATGCATAAGTGGATAGAGGTTTTCAAGTTATTTGAAGTTTTTCTTTGAACCTCTCTCTCTATATATATGTATGTGTGTGTGAGTAAAATAAGTAATATCTTTATGCTTTGAATTTTTAATGTTTTAGATTTGGTTAGAATATATAAGTTTGAACTACAAAACTTGGATTTCTAATATCTTTCATTTGAAATTCGGATTTGTAAATTTTGCGAATTTTTGATTTACTTTTATAAATATTAAATTGGTTAAGTGGGTCAAACGGGTTAGTGGGTTTAATGATTTGAGAGGATAAATGGGTTAATTGCGTCATGTAGGGGTAGGCAAGTTAAATCAGGTTGTGTTAACGTTCGATCTTCTAACCCATTTATTAAACAGAACGTGTTCGGGTTTGGCACTATCAACCCGTTAAACTATGAACCTGACACGACACGACACATTTACCAAGTCTAGGAAGATACAACTTCTAGGTGGAACCGAGGTCACGACACAACACACTTACCAAGTCTAGATAAATACAACTTGAAGGCGCAACCTAGGTTTAAATTTATTTTTGAATTTTGATTTGAGGTTTGGATTTGTTTATGACCGGTGATGGGATTAACGGTCAGAGAAGACGATTAGAGATGACGAGTATGTTTTTTCTATATAAGTGAGCAAATGACAAAAAAGGACAATTGACCAAATTGCCCCCACTTAACTGATGTTTTTAACGATCAATAGCAGCAGGGGACAATGTGTTGCGAAAATAAAAACTACATGCATGGGCTATGTTGGCATAAACAAATTCTCCCGATAAAATCCAAAAAATTAAAACCACTGGTACCGAATTGGTAATTTACTTTGCTTATTATGTTTTGAACAAACGTTCAATTAATAAAACACTTTATATTTATTATGCTATTAAAGATGTTTTTCTTGTTTGTTAGTGTGTGGTTAGAATTGATATTTATAGTGCCTTTTTAGTGGTTAAGTTGAAGATATGGTCTAAGTGAGGAAGAAGATTTTTTCGTTGTTAACGCCTACCAAATAAGAAACATTTACAAATAATTTATTTTAATAACCAATAATCTTACCTGATAAAGTAAGAAAGACGAATAATATTATTGATAAATACTTGACAAACAATTCATATATATTTACTTCTTAATTAAATATCTAACTTCTTTTAAACTTAAACTAATAAACAAATCGAATGTGTCAAACACAATAGAATCAATTATATCAACTTCAAAACTCACAACATGTTCAAACAATATATATAACTTTATGTCGTACAGAAAATAATTATTGTGTGTCTGTTTTGACCATGTGGGCATTGATGATCTTTTGGTAACAAATGGAATCATAATGTTTTCATTTATGTTATTTTGTTTTTTCTTCATCTACATATCAAATGAAGGTTTCTTTGTTGTACAAAAAGGTGTGTTTGACCAAACTTTATAGGGTCAAATCTAATTTTAATAGGAAATAACAGAACTATAACCAAAAATTCCAAACAGTTATTTTATAAATCAACGAAATTTTTTAGCTTAGATGAGTAAGTATAATAATTCAATCATTTAAAATAATTTTTTTTTTTGGATTTTCCAAATTTCTTTGTATTAAATTTTAAATAATTGTAAAAAGAATACATGTTCATTTGATTTTTATTTTAAAATATATAGTTCCAGAAAATAAAATATTAAAGAATTTATATTTACTAAAATGTCTATTATCCTAGCTAATACTGACGATGTGGAAAATGGACATCTTTTTTTTTTGAAATAAATAGTTTCAAATTACAGATTTTAAAGTAGATATTTTTATATTATATGATTATTAAATATGTTTTTTAAAATATGTTTCTTCAAATTTAAATTTACCAAAAATATGTTTTTTAATGCAATTGGCGACAGGTAAAATTGCATAAAAATTAAATCAACTTTAAACTAAATCCTAAAATAAAATCAACTTTAAACTAAATCCTAGTGCAGTGCACTGTTTAGGAGTTAGAAATAAAGTACAAATATCAAGTATATAAATATACTTTTGAAAGATAAAAAAACCAAAACTAAAAGCAAACTTTATAATAACTACAAAAAATTAAACAAAACAAGACAAAAATTATTAATAGTAGTTTTGTCCTCTCCACAATCTGGATAAAAACATTAAAAGTGGAATGCACAATCGTGTTTGCATATAGCTTAACAAAAAGAACCGGGATATCGTTGGTTCGACTAAGGAGTTCTTTTGCAGCCTTGCATAATAGAACCAAACATCGAGTTTAGTCTCATAATGATTCGAAGGCTTGAACCACGGCCAAACAATTGGTTTCCACTACTATTGGTTGCCAACCTTTGATAGTTATCTAAGTCAACGTTTTTTGAGCCCAACTATTTTAGCGATAACTTGTTCTACCTCTCCTTAGTCCTTACTAGCTTTCTCTCTTCATTCCTATGAATCTCCCTTCATGGTCTCAGGCTACAAACAAAATGTGAACATCCCATGATCCAAAAAAAGGTCGCATCAATATTAATCTTGACAACATTGCACGACAGTTTGATACACTCCCCCTCCGCCTATCCGACAATGGTCATAACACTCCTCCAAGGAATCTTTTGTTTGTCTTACTGGTGACCGATTTTTACACACTCACGGACTTTATGATGTTTAAACCTCAAAGAAAGTATACAATGAGATCTAATATCGTCTTTCAAGTAATAAAATGATAAGATACTAAATATCATCCTCAAGGATCAAAAGTAAAAGATGTAATGAAAGTGATTGAAATAAGTGATTTCAAATTCATAGGTGAAACAATGATTTTTGTGTAAAATTAATTGGTGAAATAAATATTTTTGTTTAAAGTTAATCACGATTTTGTTTCAAAATGGCAAGTGATGAGATAGTTAAAGAATATGATAATTAAGTGAATGAGATGTATAAGAAATGTGATAATTAAGTGAATGTATAAACCAATTTTACTTATTTATGAAAGTCTAGGGTGAGAGTGAAAATTTCCATTCTTTAAGGGCTTGAGCTGTAAACAAATGGGGCAAATGAGAGGAGACAATCATTTCACTCATTAGAGCGATTTCTACACCGTGTGTGTGTCAAATGAAGTTGGGAGGAGAAAAGTCTTATATGCATCATTTTGGTGATTTGGAGAACAAGCAAGCGGAGAAACCATCATCATCGTCATCATCAGGTAAGAACTTTGATTGCAAGTCTAATTTCTCCATTTATAGAATTTCGATGTTGAGTTTTGTGGATTTAGGGTTCTTTTGGGCATTCCTTGATGAAACTCCATGCTTTCAATGGATTACATCCTTGAAAGAGAATTTGGGATGGAACTCCATTTTGTCTTGATTCTTTCAATGGAATTAGTCTATTGAGGATTGGGTTTAATGGTATAAATTCATGTTTTCGTTTGGGAAATGGTGGATCAAATGTGTTTAATAGATAGATTCAAATTAGATAGTGATTTTGGAAGTTCCCTAGTATTAAGATTTGTTATATTAGGTTTGAGATCACGGCTTATGTTTTGTCACTGGAAGTTTGTGGACGTTTGGGAATGTTTGGCCAAGGTTAAACATCATTCTAGGTGATTGCTTAGAGGTTTAGATAAGTTGTGTTTTAGGATAATTAGGAGGATTTGTGACACCATGTGAGTTCTCTTACCTTGATTTTATAAACTTAGTAGATCATTCATGAATGCTTTAAAACTCTCAAGATGGTTTCATGCAATGATGTCCCATTTTTCTAAAACATTATGCATCTTTGATGGTTGTGTAGTCATGTGTGACTGTGTGGGGTGTTTGGATTTGCATGAGGTAGTAGGGCACCTTGAGATGGTAACATCTCATGGTTGTGATAGACCATGTTCCTTGAATATATTTCTCATGCACGTCATACATGCATTTAGTGGGGGGCTTAATTGTTTTGTCACTATGGTGTTGGTGTCACTACATACGATGTACAATATCTTTTCTTAGCATGTGGAAAACGTGTATGTCATTTGAGTTTGATGTTTTAATGTTGACTTCTATTTAACTACTTTTTAACTGTTGGATGTGAAAATAAGAAAATTTTCTAAACTTTTTGGTTTAACATTTGTTTTTAAAAACTAAACAATTTTTGGTAAGCGCCATGTGGAAAATTCATCAATGGGAATGGGAATGGGAAGATCTGATATCTCCCGGAGATGATTTGGTGTCTTAAGTTTGATTTATCCTTAGCTTTGTAATAAATCTTGATTAGAGATGCATGTTGCTAATACAACCCATTGAGATGTATTGAGAACTTTGCACTCATGTTGCTTTTGGTGTCGGTTCGACTTTTTATTAAAATATTGTTATTTTGGTTTTAGGTTGTTATAATGAATGAGATAATTAAGGAATGTGGTATCAATATATGAAAAATATGAAAGTATATATATATATATATATATTGTTGGGTTTTTCTGTGATATCCGAATCTAACTGACCCGAATAACACTACGTATCTCGAACCAATTGGATCAAGATTAAACATAAAACTAATAACCGACTTGATTAAAAGTTTTATCGGATCGAACCAAAACGGGTTCGATCGAGCGGAAGCGGTTTGGATAAAAACCCGAAAATACCACTATCTGTTCGTTATAATTATAATACTATTTTAACGGTTCGGAAAAGTTACCTGGAAAGCTTGAGCTTGATCCACCCGTGATTGACCCTACAAACGTTCCTCTAGCAGAACTTCAATCCCGAACAGCAGCCGAATGAAAACCGAACTGGTTCCGAGGGAGACGGTGGCCGGCGACGATTTTAGGAGAGAGAGAGTTTTCAGAAAAGCTAGTTGCTTAATCAATTGGAATAATGAATAATTAACTGGTAGCCTTTATTTATATGGAATAGTTTCCATATATAATAAAGCTTCCTTATTCAATTGATAATTATCTAAATAGAATTATTCTTTTCTTTTTCCCAAAGAAAAGAATATTCCTTATTCTATTTAAACTATATAATTACTTAACTAATTAATTATTAAACTAATTATATATTTATTTAACTAATAAATATACAACTCTAATAATTAATTATCAACCCTCCAACTTTGGGATTTCAGACTGAAGTTACCCAACTGATTTATTGTAACACCCACTTTCTAAAAAGATCCAAACACGACAAATTGAGTAACCAAATCACCATTTCTACAAAAGTAATTAAAACGCGGAAGCTTGTCCATTAAAACTTTCACTTAAAAATTCTTTGGTAAAGTTATAAGATTTAAAAATAGTTTAGCTAATTGAAAATCACAACATAATTTAGAACAAAGCACACTTTAAACGTTTACATGCCAAAAACCAATAAGACAGTTTCACCCTTCCAAGACGACTTCTTTTCCAAACACCTTCAATCATGACTGAACTGACGAATCCCGGAGCTTCAAACCGTAACCTTTTCCTTTCCCTTGCGGGAAGTACCTGACACTAAAAAGAGTAAACAACAACGGGGTAAGCATAAAGTTTAGTGAGCACACACATAACCACTTACCATCATGCAACACAATCACATTACATAGCAATTATAAACATACAATCTCCAACCTTCCTTATGGCTCAATACCATCAAGGAAGGACATATGACACTGGTACCAGGCCTCTCCAAATTCCCTAGGGGTATTACTACCACCATAGGTACTCTCCCAAGTCCCCGAAGGAACACATCACATAATTACACATGCAAACATAACCATGTACACATAACAATAAAGGTTAAGTGAGGTACTCACCTGACAAGCTGATTAGCACGCTCTCTTAACTAGCACAACAATCACTTTGCACCACCTATTCATAACACATACACATATATGTCAAACAAAGCCTAAAATGGGCATATAACTCATACCCGACTTACAACCGTGAATTGACACATCTACCCTTATCCAATTTTCCACCAAACTTCATGAAACCTCATGTTTCACAAACCCTTAGGGGTACTTAGGCTAAAGAACCCCATCCGGACCCGTTTCGGAAAACCCAAAATCAAAGTCAGGGGTATCGGCGGGTTGGCCGCGGGTGGCTACCCGCCGGTTACCCGCGGTTATCCCGCACACCGTTTCCCAAGTCGCGACTTGGGACTGCAGTCGGGGTTTTCACCCCACAACCCCAAACTCGACCACACACTTCGTAAACAAGTCTATACCACATTAAGTTTATACATCCATACCAAGCATTAGAATGCTTCTATAACACCTAACAACAATCAATTACAACAATTGATGATCAATCGATCACCAATTCCATCCAAACCCTAACCCTAACTCATCTCAACATAACCAACACAATCCAAACAACTAAAGGGGTTTAGAGTCATACCTTACGATTGATTAATAGACCACACTTGATTCTTCGTCGTTTGCCTTCGAGAATCGCTCACACACACACCGCTTAAAACCCCAAAATACCGAATTCGCTTCCTGAAAAAATCAGTCCACTTCGGCCGACTGCTGCTTTCTACTGGAAACTCCGATCGCAAATCCCTCCGGTCAGAATGTAGATTGATGAGTCGTGAATCTACTGTCCAAATTTCACGACGATCCAACGGTTAACGTAGGAGAACGGGTCGTTCTCCTACGACTGCGCAAATCTGACGAAATTCTAAAAACTTCTTTTTTCTCTCTTCCTTGCTCTAGAAACGGTTTCTTGATCAAATGATGAGAAAATGGAGTTTTGACCCATAAAATCCCTGATTTTTCAACTTACCACGTAGCCCTTGAAGTCCCGAAAATTAACATAAAAGACCCTCGCATTAACTTACTCAATTCCAACGTCAAAGTAACGAAAAATGGAGAATGGGATGTTACAACTCTCCCCCACTTACCAAGATTTCGTCCCCGAAATCGCCTAAGCTTGGAACAACTCTGGGTAGTTTTGTCTCATCCCATCCCTCGGTTTCCAGGTCTATCTCGAGCCTTTTCTATGCTCCCTCTGAACATTCCCTATCCCGATTCCACTTAATACCCTCAGCTGCCTTCTGGATAATTTCCTTACCCAACTCACTCTGACTAACCTTGCAATCAAATCCTTCGTCACATGCCCTTACTTCCATCTGGTAACTCTGACTCTAACCCACATTCACTCTTAGACGCTTCTAACACTTTTCCGCATGCTTTTCCATATCCCGATTCAGCTCTGGCCACCACTAAACCGTCCTTACGTCTCTGATACTGGAACTTAACACTCAGTCTCAACAACTTCGAAGACCACGACTGTCGGCATTACCCGAACTACTTGACTTCCTTCCTTATTCGGATTCTCACCCTTAACTGTTTTCCTTCATGATTGCATAATCATATCTACTAGCGAGGTCCTCACTGTTAACTACCAAGTTGTAACACTAACTAACACACAACCAGTTGTAAGGTCGATATAACTCTTACCCTTTCTATTTCTATCACAACTGTATCAACAATTCCTTTCAACATCTCTTACATCACTGAACACACACTTTATTTAGCCCCAAACAATCAGTCTCGACAGTCCCTACTTGACCCTCGAAGCCTACGGGTGTAACCACCAGTGTAGGAAACACAAGAATCAAGTAAAGATTAGTCTGGACAACAAGCTCGCATTCTTCGTGCACTTAATGCACCTCACTACCATCACACCTTCTCGTATCTCCGACTCTGACATCTCATCACATACAGTTCATTCACTTTTTTTTTTCATTCCTAACCCAATTCAACAACAGTTTCGAACAATCAAGTGTTCGTTCCATGATTTACTACAATAACATTCACCAATGAAAACGATCACCGATCCATTAAGCATCGGCCTATAAACCAGGTTCGTCAAACCTCTGTAACAGCCTCACCATGTCGTTTCCCACAGTTTACGACAGATTTCACAACATGAACACATCTGCACACATAACTGCTCTCCGTTTCCAGAACGGAAATGATCATGCCTTCTACTCTATCAAGAATGACACTATCCCCTTGACCCTAATGGGTACAAGGCTGTCCGCAAGCACACAAAACATGTTATTCACATCCTACATAGTTATCTACCCTCTACCATCACGTGTAGTACAAACACACATTATAATTCCTTACATCATCCATTTACTTCCCATCATGCTTCATCATATTACAACTAACACGTGGTAAGAAATACCACCACAACTGCCATGTCCTCAACTGTCTCCGGTGAAGTTAACACCGGTGCTTCGCATAACTCTCTTCTCAAGGTCTCGATTGCTGTTGTCTCCTCTTCTCCCCCTCCACAACCGTTCCTTGCATAAAGTCTCCAATACACCTCGTATGTACTCCACTTGCTTCTCCCTCGATCTCAAGTAGATCAACATCATATCTATGCATACGATCACTGACCTATCCAACATCGGCCTGCAGTTCTGATTCATCGGGTCTACAAAAGCCGTTGGCGCGTTCGTCAACCCGAATGACATCACAATGAACTCGAAATACACATATCGAGTACAGAAGGCTGTCTTATGCACATCTTCTCCTCGAACCTTCAACTAGTGGTACCCTGAGCGAAGATCTATCTTCGAGAACCACATGGCTCCCTGAAGTTGATCGAAGAGATCGTCGATCCTCGACAGCGGGTATCTATTCCTTACCGTAAGCTTGGTTAACTCTTGGTAATCGATACACATCCGCAACAATTCCTGCATCTCCGAAGGTGCTACCCGGTACAGGTCTTAGCTACCGACACCACCCCCGGTATTAGCTCGATCTGGAACTCCACTTGCCTCTCATGAGAAATGTCAGGCAAGTCATCCGGGAATTCATCTGGAAACTCGCTGACCACTGGCACGTTCGCTACCGTCTTCTTCTTGTCTCAGCTCGGCTATCGACCACATACGCTAAGTAACTGCTACCTCCAAGAAGAACATGCTTCCTGGCCTTAGCCAAGGTACACATCTTAGGTAATCTCCTTCTTCCGTCTCCTTTGATAGTCAGTTCTCCCCCACTTAGAGTTCGAACTACTACCTAAAGCTTCTCGCAGTCAGTGCGAGCTCAGTTTTGATTTAACCATTCTATCCCAACTACCACTTTATCCTTATACACATCACTACTCCAACATTACTCCTCGTCCGCTACGTACTTCTACTTCTAACGAACTCTCTTGCTTACCCTGACAGAACTTCCAACTCCATCATGAAAGGAAAGAAATTACCAACTCTACCAAGGAAACCTCATGCATCTGATAAAATCAGCGCACCTTACTGTCACCAAAACTTCTCTCATCTTTGGCTCTAACACTTCAACATACCTGAACACCTTCCTCCCTTCGCTCGCGACATACTCTGAGCAACAGGGTGATCGCCTCTAGCAACTTGACAGTAATCTCATTCACCAACCCGATAGGTTGAACTACCGATAGTGACTCGTTGATCGGCCTCGCTATCTCTAACTGCTCTAGTCTCAGCAGACTGAGAGCTTACTGCATTGCTGACTCATGCTGCCATAACTGTTTCTAGACTGCTATTAACTACCTAGGTTAATTCTTACTCTTCACGCTCAAAAGTCCAAGAAGGATCTCATAGAGAACTTCTCCTACCTCATTTGCTACACTCTCTAACCCACTGACTATTCACATGTAATCTATTCATACTATCATCACAATTCCCAACATAACGAGGACACTCATCTGTCCACAACCCGTAACAATCCAAATATCATCAAACTTCAGAATGACCACTTTCCTCCTCGTCCTGTCCACAAAAGTTCGGGTCAATGACCCCCACTATACCTCTCCTCTCCCAACCTGCTTCTGAGTGGCCTATCTTTTCTGATTCATCTAACATGTTATTCTAAACACTTCTCTACTTTCCGCTCCAAGCAGTCTACTAGCTCAGGTCAACGACCTTAGCTCCCAATTCTCTCCTCATCACATGCTTTTACGGTTCTGACTACTTATCTTAAGGACATTCACACGCCCTATCATGCTACTACCCCTTCCCCCACAACATTGTTGGTTCATAGAAACTCTCGTAACTATGTCAATTCCCAACATGTACAGTGTATTTGCAATGATATGGGCCCTTATATCATTGTAACTACACCCTACATGCTTAGCCTCGACACCATTACTAAAGCTCCACTTCCCAACTCAGTTGTCACATGCACATAACTCAACACTAGAGCTCAAAGGCTCCTCTACCAGCTAATCACATAACAGACATCATGCCTTTCTACTTACCAGCACATAGCTGCACATAGCTACAGCCTACATACAACACACATGCATATACACAATCCATATCAGATATCAATGGATACATGCTCAAATTAATCTGCATAGCACTAGTATTTCACATACTAGTGCTTACTTATCACACATGCCATACTTTCACGTAACATATATCGCAACATGCATACACTTCATCACATAACAACTATCATAGGGGTACATGCTCAACATAACTACATAACATTAGTTATTCACACAACCGCTACTCACTTGCCACACATGCCATAAGCTCATGTAATTCATACATACATTCTTAACAGCTATCATAACGCACATGCTCAACTTAACTACATATCACTAGTAATTCACATACTAGTGTTCACATATTAACATGTCATATATTCACATCATAACAAATCATCATGCTCAATAAGGTAAGGTTAGTGTGCTCACCCCCGTTCGATGCTCCGGTCCGCAGTTCAGTCTCACTACCCATCTCTCCATAAAACATTTCATACTCATCTCTTCATAAAACATTTCATACTCATCTCTTCATAAAACATTTCATTTTGGTTACTCTTATTTACGAAAACACAAGCATTTGGTTTAAGTTCAAGTATCCACCACTTGTGAATACTCGAATCCCTTAAACCTAGGCTCTGATACCAACTTGTAACACCCACTTTCTAAAAAGATCCAAACACGACAAATTGAGTAACCAAATCACCATTTCTACAAAAGTAATTAAAACGCGGAAGCTTGTCCATTAAAACTTTCACTTAAAAATTCTTTGGTAAAGTTATAAGATTTAAAAATAGTTTAGCTAATTGAAAATCACAACATAATTTAGAACAAAGCACACTTTAAACGTTTACATGCCAAAAACCAATAAGACAGTTTCACCCTTCCAAGACGACTTCTTTTCCAAACACCTTCAATCATGACTGAACTGACGGATCCCGGAGCTTCAAACCGTAACCTTTTCCTTTCCCTTGCGGGAAGTACCTGACACTAAAAAGAGTAAACAACAACGGGGTAAGCATAAAGTTTAGTGAGCACACACATAACCACTTACCATCATGCAACACAATCACATTACATAGCAATTATAAACATACAATCTCCAACCTTCCTTATGGCTCAATACCATCAAGGAAGGACATATGACACTGGTACCAGGCCTCTCCAAATTCCCTAGGGGTATTACTACCACCATAGGTACTCTCCCAAGTCCCCGAAGGAACACATCACATAATTACACATGCAAACATAACCATGTACACATAACAATAAAGGTTAAGTGAGGTACTCACCTGACAAGCTGATTAGCACGCTCTCTTAACTAGCACAACAATCACTTTGCACCACCTATTCATAACACATACACATATATGTCAAACAAAGCCTAAAATGGGCATATAACTCATACCCGACTTACAACCGTGAATTGACACATCTACCCTTATCCAATTTTCCACCAAACTTCATGAAACCTCATGTTTCACAAACCCTTAGGGGTACTTAGGCTAAAGAACCCCATCCGGACCCGTTTCGGAAAACCCAAAATCAAAGTCAGGGGTATCGGCGGGTTGGCCGCGGGTGGCTACCCGCCGGTTACCCGCGGTTATCCGCAGCACCGTTTCCCAAGTCGCGACTTGGGACTGCAGTCGGGGTTTTCACCCCACAACCCCAAACTCGACCACACACTTCGTAAACAAGTCTATACCACATTAAGTTTATACATCCATACCAAGCATTAGAATGCTTCTATAACACCTAACAACAATCAATTACAACAATTGATGATCAATCGATCACCAATTCCATCCAAACCCTAACCCTAACTCATCTCAACATAACCAACACAATCCAAACAACTAAAGGGGTTTAGAGTCATACCTTACGATTGATTAATAGACCACACTTGATTCTTCGTCGTTTGCCTTCGAGAATCGCTCACACACACACCGCTTAAAACCCCAAAATACCGAATTCGCTTCCTGAAAAAATCAGTCCACTTCGGCCGACTGCTGCTTTCTACTGGAAACTCCGATCGCAAATCCCTCCGGTCAGAATGTAGATTGATGAGTCGTGAATCTACTGTCCAAATTTCACGACGATCCAACGGTTAACGTAGGAGAACGGGTCGTTCTCCTACGACTGCGCAAATCTGACGAAATTCTAAAAACTTCTTTTTTCTCTCTTCTCTTGCTCTAGAAACGGTTTCTTGATCAAATGATGAGAAAATGGAGTTTTGACCCATAAAATCCCTGATTTTTCAACTTACCACGTAGCCCTTGAAGTCCCGAAAATTAACATAAAAGACCCTCGCATTAACTTACCCAATTCCAACGTCAAAGTAACGAAAAATGGAGAATGGGATGTTACATTTATAATTCATTATTATAAATCCAATCTCTCCAAACTGGGATTATTTACTTGTTTGGTTTACAGATCCTCACAGGTGTGACCCTCAAGTGACTTATAACATTGGATGTGTAATCTGGTTTGTCAACTTATGCACACAATTACTAACATATATATATATATATATACTGAATGAGATAATTAAGGAAAGTGGTATAAATATATGAAAAATATGAAAGCGTGCATATATTGCTATTTTTTTCGTTAACCGTCTAAATAATACAAACTTTACAAATCCATTTTAATCGTCGCATTTTGATCAACAATTGCGGTTTATTTCAGTATTACAAACTACAAAGCGATAAAAAATGAATAAATGACAGTAATGTAAAAGATTATGATTTATTTTTGGAAGATCATTTGGGAATCCATTTATCCCTAATTAAAAGATTATGATTTATTACCCCCTCTCCACATATATAGGGTATATATATATATACAAGTTCAAATGAAAACTCAAATATAATTGTAAGCATGAGAACAACTGGGAGCATGTTACGTGACATATTTAGTTTGAATAATACATGATTATTCAGGTTTATGTGTTATTCAAGGTGAATAATATTGAATGATATTATTCAAATTAAATAAGCGCAGAATATGACATGTGTTGCACCTTCGATTGTCCTCACGATTATAAATAAATTTGAGTTTTCATTTGAAACTATATATATACATATAAAGTTAGAAATTTGTTACAATTTTATTAGTTTATTATGATAGACTAGGTGGACATAAAGGTTAGTCCAATCCAAAGGGATAATGTAAGCCTTATCAACTTTGTACTTGCAACGTTTTAGATAAGCACATCAAAGAGAAATAACATGGAAAACACCTATCCTTATTTTCATACATAAATCAATTTAGAACATAAAAAAGTAGAAAATAACATGTTTTTTGTCTTTTAACTACCGATTTATCTGACCTATTGAATATATTTTTCTAATGACGATTTTTGGATTTTCAACTTGAGAAATGCATGTAAGACATAATTTGAAACCTTTCTTGATTTACATGTTAAGAGGCATTGGCAACAACTATGTCACAAGATGAGGAGTTACAATGGTGGTCAAGATAAAATATCGTAAGAGATGATGCTGCTTGATCTTATTACATATGTTATTTAATGCTAGGTCCATTTTGATTACCATATTAAAAAAGGAAATGTAAAATCATAATGGGATAGAAACATAAAATAAAAGTTAATTAGATAAGAACTTGTGATCTAAAAAGTTGATTGTTTTGGATCAAATTTTGCAATTTGAAGAGGAAATGAGTAACAAAGTTACAATGTGGTGTTGCTTTTGTCAATAGAGCTAGAGCAACAAAACTAGTGATTCTAGGTCATGTATTTTAAGTAGTCTCCACATCAATTGATAAGACAAAAACAATTAACATTATTTATTTGTTATATAAGGTTTATGTTGTATATGTAGCTGAAATCTGATTCTAAAACCTTTGAATCCTTGGATCTTCTGGATGAATTGTGTATTCACTTTCCGAATCTCATATTTCGACCATATGCCTAGGTTACACAAAATATATGGATAATCCGACAAGGGAACAATCTCAATTCAAGGCACTGAAAGGAGATTTGTAGCTAGGGTTTTGAAAGTTGTTTTGGTTTCTTCTAATCATCAATATTGAGATCCATCAGGTATTAATATTGATATTTCATCCCAAAAAATCGAGATTAATGGTTAAGGTAATCATCCAGAAAATAAATAACAAAAATTAGGAGATATCCAAAAATCGACCTGACTCGTGTCGCGAGACGCCTACATATAGCGCAAGCCCACGGTCTCGCGATGCGAGAAACCCACGGGATCAAATCATAATTTTGTTTTTCGATTCTTCCATTATGAGCCTCACTTCTCGTGTCGCGAGACACTCTCTGGACGAACACCACTTTTGGTCACTTGATCTCGCGTCGCGAACAACATAACTCGCGTCCCAAGATATCTTTTCTCGAGAGTTCACCAAAAGCCAACATTCTCGCGCCATGAGTTATTTCTTAAACCAAACCGAGATCAAACTTCATTTTGAATACAAGCGTGTACTTCAAACATCCTGAGTTGATCAAAACTACATTTGACTCCATTGATAATTCATACGTCCTATTACACTAAAACAAACTTGACGACACTAATTCGGCAACAGATTATCTAGTTAACAAATAGCATAACACATATAGTAGTTGATGTTTTCACGAAAAGAGTATATCAAGTATTATCTAGTAACTATTAATTATTTATTCTTGAAGAAGTTTAACTATTCAGGTTTTGAATTTCTTCTTCATTGATTGCCTGCTCAAATCTTATTTTCAACCATTTTTAACTATTAGCATCAAGATTCTATGAACGATTGTAAATAAATAAATGTATCTTGGATCAAAATGTTAAACTTGCCTCTTGTAAATTTGGTAGACAAAGATGGGAGGTGGAGTTTTCTTACAAAAGATTTTTATTTTGTGTCAAAACCCATGATTAAAAACTACTAATTATTTATAAGGTTTTATTCATTTTTAGAAGGCCTATGATAAGTTATCCCTTACCGCTTGTTAAATATATCAGATTTTTTTTAAAGCTTTTCGCCGTTTCAAAAAAAATCTCCTCCCTCACCCCGATATACATTCAAACCTTTCTTACATTTTCGATGAATCATGATTTAACTTGATTTTGAGAAAGAAAAAAAAAAGGTGCACAAACAACTCTTTGGTAGCAATAATTAAAATAATATTTTATAAAGGGTGTTGTTATATATGAACTCATACGAGGTCCTATTTATACACTTACATAATTCTATCCATTGTGCCTTCATAGGGCATCCATTTATAATTCCCTTGTAAATAGTGAGCAAGAGAAGATACTATCAAAAGTCGATCAATTGAGTAACCAGAGAAATCTAACTACACTTGATTTAAGAGAAAAATCATATATTTTACAATAAATCATCTAAAGTTTCCGTATGAAACACCAAACCAAAAACATCCAAATTTAGTGGAAAATCAGATGGCCCTTTTTTTTTTTTAATTTAATGATCTTATCCACAACTTCAGTGACTTAGATTTATTTTCTAAAAGAATATTTGCATTTGAGCTCAAAAATAGAATAAATTTCTTGGTGAAGAGAGAGAGCACCCTAAAGGCCTAAAGTGAGGGGTGCACCACCTCCACCTAAAAACCCTACCACCCTGAAAAAGGTTGAACTCTTCAACCAAACTAACCCCACTTCACTATTAAATCTTTGTCATGATCTCATCATCTACATTATAAGATCTAAGTAGACCATATCAGAACTACATCTCGATCACTTTTTAACACCATATATCATATTTAATTATATTTCCTTCTAATTTCATATATGATTTACATTAATGATTATGAGATGTGTGTCAAATATATATACAATTTCTAGTGTGTGTGCGCACGCGCACGTGTGTGCACATACACATGCACATATATAAACCTCATCTTTCATCGCAAATGTAAAGACAGACGAGAACACGATAAGTGTCTCAATCAGTTTGAATAATAAAGAATTATTCAGATGCATCATTCATAATGAATAATACAACATTCAGTCCGGATAATGCATTATTCAAACTGAATGTTATATTATTTATCATGAATAATGCATAAACATTCAGTCTAAATAATCTTATATTATTCATATTGAATGAGAAATGTATCGTGCTTTCGGTTGTTGTCACGTTTACAATGAAAATGAATTTTCATTTAAACTTGTCCCTACATGTGTGTGTACAACAGTGTAAGGATACATACATTTCAGTTCTTAGGCCATCCGCAGCCATGGCGTCATACACCCGACAACACCACCGGTACCGAACCGGCACCCCGTCAACACCGCCGAGGGTGACCGGTATGGAGAGCGACACGACCCGGATGCCGACTTGGAAGACCACCCACCCCATCCCACCCCACCCTCTCTCCTTTGTCTCTATCTTTCTCTTCTTTCTAGATCTCTCTTCTTTTCTTTTCTTTTTCTTTTTTTATTAATTAAAATGTAAATAGCAAGAACCTAGTAACACCGAGGATTAATTGGTATGAATTGGTAAGGTGTTTGTAAGATAGTGGAAAGTTGATGTGGTGCTGAGGTGGCAGTTGGTACCAATGGTACCAACCATTACCATTGTGGATGGCCTTATAATTAGCCAATATATAATTGTATTTATTAAACTTCAAAATAAGATATGTGTTGGTATATATTTGAAATTATGCTACTCTTTGACTTTGTGTTGTGAAACATTTAAATATTTTTAATGAAAAACGAAGAACAAATAAGTTTAGTAACCATCTTACTTGTATATTATTATTATATCAACAAACATATTGTACTTTTAGCTCGGAAATTGAATGAAAAAATAAATGTTATAACTTTTACTCGAAAAAGATAACAAAATTCTCACACACACATATACATGTTATATGTATGTACCTATAAAGGAAAGTTCAAATATGAATCACTTTTTGGTTGTGAACATAAGGACAGCCCAGAGCGCGCCACACGTGGCAATCTGAAATTTCGTCGACTAAGCTTATGCATACTGCATAACGTTATCATTCAGACTGAATAAAACTTTATGCAATATGCATAAGGCTTAGTCACACTCGGACGCGGGCGACTTAGCCGCGGTTAGCTTTATTAAAGTCTTATTCAGTTTGTATAATAGCGTTATGCAGTATGAATAACGTTAACCCGCGGGTTTATTCAGACTGAATAAAGCTTAACCCGCGGAAGTCAGATTGCCACATGTCGCGCTCTGGGTTGTCCTCACGTTCATAACCAAAAAGTAATTCACATTTGAACTCACCCCTATACCTATATATAGATATATAGACATGTAGTAAAACTCGATGAACTTTTATAATTTAAATGATTAAACTATTAGTTAATTTTTTTTAATAAATAAATCTTTAAGTATTCTAAAACTAATAAAAACGTCCTTGTTATCTAGAAAATCGACTAATAACCTACATAGCATAGCAGGTAACAATCAAGAAAAAAAATACAATGTATTAACACCCTATTATATAATATCAAATTAAGTCAATTATTTGGAGAGCTTCTCTTAAAAATAAAACCTAAGCTAAATGCCAAAAGCAGTTTTTCGGTCGGTTAATTATGGCTTAAGATAAAACAAATACTGTTTAATTATTTATGTACTTAATAATCTTTAATTTCGAACAAACTTATTATGATTCTCTTTTCAAGAAAATTAAATACATACTTAATGTATACTGAAAAACTAAAAATTAAACAATACCAATGAAGAAAAATGGTTACTTGCATCTTACTCAACATTTTGAACTCAAATCAATAATGTTTCTTTTAACTAACTCATTCCTAATTGTTTCTCATGCAAGAAATCTTTTAACGTTTATATAAAAATATTTTATAATGCTTTAGAAGGTTTAGACATCAATACACTTTAATGAATACAAAACTAGCTACTTTGTGAGTGATATTGTTAAATTTATTGATTTACATGCGATGGAGCTGCCGTTAGAAAATATTGATGACATCAGTTGGGTTTCGAAATTAAGAGGGATTCAGGGGCGGAACACAAGCCTTCTAGCCGCGGGGGCCGTAACTAATCTCTTTATACATCATATAGACAAGTCTAATTTGCTTTGATGTCTAGTAATATATATGAAACATTTGCATTATATTAAAACAACCCCACAAAAAGTTTTCGTTGATTTAAGTTATGAAATCAAGAATTTTTACGGTTTTTACTCTTTTTTGGTTTATAAATGAACTTGACTCTCTCTCTCTCTCTCTCTCTCTCTCTGTATATATATATATATATATATAATATAGATAGAGAGAAACGAAAGATCATATGAGAAGAAGAGTTAAGGTGAGATTGTAAGAGGGGATTTGAACCCTTAATCACTTTAAAATTCAAACTCATTCATGAACAACCCTCAATCTCGGTGCATCTCTTCTTGGTGCATCGAATCCTAACGTGCATATAATGATATAAAGGTGGAGATCCTTTATTACCCTTCTTGCTATAACTTTCGTTCTCACCAACACTTGACCATGTGTATGGTGTGTGTGTATATATATATATCTATATAGAGGAAAGTTCAAATATGAACCACTTTTTGGTTGTGAACGTGAGGACAACCGAGAGCGCGACACGTGGTGGCGTTGAGTGTGGTCCCCCCCTTTAATTCAATGCCCTCCCATGAATCGCGCCTAGTCATCCGCCGTGGACCTGCTATGACGCCTAGTCATCCGCCACGTGTCGCACTCTTGGTTGTCCTCGCGTTCACAACCAAAAAGTGGTTCACATTTGAACCCACCCCTGTATATATATATATATATATATACACATCAATATGATATTAATATTTGGAAAATAGGGGCCAACATTTTGACATTGAAATACAGAGTCCAATATTGGTGAGCTCTAATCTTTTAGTGTTATGCAATCGATTAAGGTATCTTTTTAATATTTATAGAGTTAGATTAGAGAAGCCTTAATATAATAACAAACAATATTCACTCTTAAATAACTATAAATAATGGCCTAAATAAAATATTAACTAAAATTGTTACGTTGATGCCTTGAATAATTTTGTGAATATGAGGGGGCCAAGTAAAAATTTAAGTAAAATAGCTCTATGTGAATATGATTTTGTAAATCACTCTTAGTAAAAAGTTAAAAAGGCACAGGGGCCTTGGCCCCCCATAGCCATATAAGCCCTCCGCCACCGGAGGGATTGCATATATGTTTCATCAGTTGGGTTTCGAAATTCGCTCGAATTAAGAGGGATCGCAAATATGTTTCACTAAATAGCATGCATTTTTTAACAGCAAAAAAAAGATAAGCTAGAATGACAAGGAGCTAGCTTCGACATGACCATCAACCCCAACTAAATATATAACAAGCATTACATTTTTTGGAGGTCTAGTAATACTTTCTAGATCTTATATTCGGCTTCTTTCTAACTTATACATCAACAAGCTATACTTGAAACCATTTAGGGGATGTAAACGTAAAGAAATCAAGATAATACAATACATGTCATGTATCAAAGATATCGATTCAAAAACTTAATTAAGGTTCTTCAGCTAATTTAATCTTTCACTATCAATAAACGGAAATAATTCCCACAAAATATGGATAAAAACCCAAACAAATGATCAAATAAATAAAATCATACATAATTTGTATACGTTAAATATATAATCCTACACGAATCAAGAACCTTGGTTTTCGTTTCTATACCCTAAAATGCCGTTACACAAATCACAAATGGTTATTGGAAAACCACAAATTCGTTAAATATTTTAACAATGAATAGTGAGACTATACACTTGATGACTTTTGGACATTATCAATTACTCTCAGGAAAATAAGTTCGTATATTACAAATTAAATATTCGATCGAAAATTCCAACACCACAAATTATACATATAACAATTTAACACACGGAAAAAAAAAGCCTTATATATTTGGCACACTATTTTATTTTTTTGTCATTTTTTGTTTATAGGTTTATACATTTTTTTTTAAATATTATTGCTAACACATGACATCCTTAAGAAGCTTATACCTTCGAGTAGTCCTCGGAGAAGGAACTCCGGTGGGCGACTTCCCTTTTTCCGGCCCCTCTTCACGGTGATCATGTTGCTTGATCTTTTCACCGGAATACTCCAGCCGGCCGCTGCTAACTCCGGCCGGTTTCTTGGAAGAACCGCCGTGTTTGGAGCTTCGAATCTCGTCGTTGTGGCACCAATCGCAGATCTCCGGCGGATCCGATGATTGGTTGTAGTAGTTGCTACAATACCTACCATATATATAAAATTTTATGAAAAAAATATAAACAAAAGAATTTGAAATATTTAATTAAATTATTAATTAATAATTAATGAAACTAAAGTTGATTAAATAAAATAATTAGTGCGATGCCCACTTGCTAGAAAAAGAGTTTTAAGGATTCTTTCAAGGATTGCCGGAATTAAACATGGATTTTGTGATATTATGAGTGGTCAAAGTCAACATTACCACAAAAAAAAAAGATTTAATTAGTCAACATAAAATAATGGGTTTATAAATTAATTAAAGGTGACGGCGATGGTGGTGGTGGTGGAGGAGGCGGTGAGCCGGTCGTGGTTGGACGACAACGTATTCAAAAGATCATCTTTGATTGAAAAAGTACGAGCAAAAGATTACAAATTTATGTTTTTTTAAGGTGTCTAACGCTTTGCTCTGACTAATCTCAACAAGATTCATCCACAGCTAAGCATGTTGTACTAAATTAATCCTTAGATCACAATCTCAAATCGTTTGGATATGAAAATATAAGGGTTAACTAACAACCAGTACACCACGGCCTTGTGGTTAATCTATCCGTTTCTTGAAAGTTAAAGCACACCCGTAAGTGTGTGTGTGTGTGTGAGAGAGAGAGAGAGAGATTAAGCTTGTTTGATCGGAAAAGCGCGATCGGGACGAAAAAGAAAGAAGACCCATAAACACGTGTATGAGAAAGAGATGGTGGGTGGACGGAAAACGTAAAGAAGAAGATGTGTGTGTGTGTGTGTGTGTGATATATATATATATATATATAGAGAGAGAGAGAGAGGGTGGTTGTGGGTGGACGGAAAACGTAAAAGAAAAAGGGGTTGGTTTGATCGGAAGTTAAAGAAAATAAATGAAAGAAATCAAGAAACGTACGAGTGTTGGAATCGGTTGTGGCAGTTGATACATCGGAAAATCTTATCAGGGAACCCAACGTCACCACACATACAACAAATTCTTTCAACATCCACCATTTCTTTCTTTCTTTAGCTTTATCCTTCTCAACCCACACTTTAATTTCTTATTCTTTCACACACAATATATATTAGATATGTATATATATATATATAGAGAGAGAGAGAGAGAGGATTGAAAGAGGGTTTGAAGTGGAGAGAATTGAAGTAATATTGCTGTATCCCCTACCTGTACGATATGCTTGCACGTGTGACGTGTGTACCTATATATATACGTCCCTAGCTCTCTCTTTATATACATCAAATGTAAACAGTGGAAAAACACTTGGAAAAGATAAAAAAGAATCAACTGTTATATTAATTGAAGGTAATAAGATTTTTTTTTTTGGCTTAAGATGTCATTGGGTTATAAGGTCGTGTTTTCGTATCAACCAACGGCTAAGATCGGGTTTCGGGTTGTTAAAGTATATGTTTGATTTCTATTTGAATTCAAACGAGAACAATATCAAAATATAAAAACGAGTCGAATGTAGATTTTAACGGTAAGAAAATAGTTAAGAGAAGATGAACAAACCTTTTTCTCGTTAACACCACCCACCCCCCCCCCCCCCCCCCACCAAAAAAAAAAAAAAAAACTCTGTATAAATTTTTATCTTTAGACCAACCCCAGTAAATGGGGTAGGCAATTGATAAAAGTAAACATTTTATCGATCGTGTTTAGAAACTAATTCGATAAAGACATGGATGACGAAAATATTATGTATTTATCCACTTATTACCCTGTTTCAACAACATTTTAGTACGTATGTAGGGTAGAGATAAATGAATTTTTGTCATTCATCACCTATTACATAATATATATATATATATATATATATATAAATCCCTAATAAGGTAAGAAGGAAGTTCATATATGAATCATTAAAAACATTGGAATACGGTATTGAGATCGAATGATTTCAGTTGCCACTTTGTCAAAATCCCTAAACGATTCTATTTTCTAGTACAACATCAACTAAATGACCATATTAAATAATAACTAAAATGAAATACATCAAGAAAATTAACTTGTTCATAACATCTTACAAAGGAATCTCAAATGAATACATCAACATTCTAAAGTTTGACTATCGTTGGAAATAAAATCGAGTTAGGACTAAATTTAACGGAATGAAGATGGTAGAAAACGTTTCAGTTATTCTCTCTTGATCCAAGAATCGTCCTTAGGTCTCCCCTCCTCTTTCATATGGGTGGATCTAAACCAAATTTAAACTATGAAAGTGGAAAAAATCACTCAAGATTCAAAAACTGTTGAAACTGGTCCTACAATAAAATTTATAAGAAATGAATTATGTGATCCGATTAATTCTTATCAACCATCATCAATAAGAAAATTTTTATATTATATTATATATGATCAATAATTATTATCATACAATATAATTAAGTATATCGAGGCTGAAATTTTTAATTGTGACATAGCTAGGGTCACTGGATCTATACGTCCATACAACATAATTGATGAGGTGGTATGATAAGGAAGTTCATTTTATACTATTGTCACTTTATCAATAATTTTAAATGCAAATAATGATAATTAAGTTTTAATTACATTTAAACTAATCACTGATTGGAATATTTTCAAAAATGATTTTATGGAAATTTCAAAATTCAGATTTCAGTAACCAGGTTAAACTTATTGTAAAATAATTAATGTATTGTTGTATTTAAAATAACTAAATATTGTTGTAAGTATTTTTATTCAAATTTGATCCTTGTAGTTTGTGTGGTTTTACATTATTTTAGTAGGAGGCAAAAGTGAAAAAGACAAAATTACCCTTTATTACAAATCTGGTCCCTCTCTTTGTTTAACTGTGGCATTTATTGAGGTGGTGGTAAGAGGGACCAAAAAGTAGCAAATTTGTATACCATGAGGACCATTCATGTATTTATTTTGAAATAAGAAGCACTATAGATAAAAGGTGTAAATCACATGGACCAAATATGTAATTTACTCTTGAATTAAAAATATTATTAATATAATATATTTAATAAAAAATTATAATGAATGACGAAAATGTATTAAGCATAATAAATTATATAATATTTACCTTTAGCCCTCTAAAATCTAATATATATATATATATATATATATATACAATTTTGGTCCTTGGTTAAAAAAAACCATTAAACAAAAATGTTATAGTAAAGAAAAATGGAAAATGACTTTTTTTTACCCTTATTAGGCCATCCTTTATGGAACCTGCGATACCTGCTGCCACATCAGCTGCCACATCAGCTTTCCCACTACCCTACCAACTCCATACCTTTCATCCACTATCATACCCCTCATACCCTTCCATTTATTTTTTTAATTTTCATTTCATACCCTTCATTTTTATTTATTTTTAATTCAAACCCTTCATTTTATTTTTTTTAAATAAACATTAAGTAGACAATTAAAATTAAAATTAAAATTAGATTAATTAAAACAACTAAAAATTACATTAACATTAAAAAAAAACATTTCATAATTAAAATTAAAATTAACATTTCATAAAAACTAAAAAAACTAAAAAAACTAAAATAACTAATAATATTTTTTAAACCCCCACGTTTCGCGTAACCGTTCTTTTTCCTCCAAAGCGGCCTCCAACTCTAAACCCTCGAGGTGCCGGTGCGGTTTCATGTAGATCTTGTAATCGATACTTCGTTGTCGTTGGGAAATCGCATCGATTAGCCTATTATTCGTGGTCGTGAGGGAACCTAGTTCGGTCGCAACCATCGACACGGCTTCGGATGACGCGGTTGCCGTAGAGGAAGACGCCGCACGTCTTGCGGCATTTCGACCCATCGGTCGTGTGCGCTCCGGGTTTGAGGGGGAGTCGGTATCGAGGTTCACGAAATTAGAACGGGCATCGGATTCGTTGGGGGAATCGGTTGGGGTTTCGGTCGTTGTTGTTGCGCAAGAAAGTGCGCATACATCCAATAATCCGATGATACGTTAGGTGGGTGATATGAGAGGTTCGGTAGGTTATACGGTTGGTGATACGGTTGGTTCGGTTGGTTCGGTTGGTTCGGTTGGTTCGGGTTGGTACGTCTCGAACCGGAGGGGGTGCCGTATGGATCCATTGAGATGAAGATGTTGATGAAGATGTTGATGAAGATATAAAGTATATAGTATAGAGATAAATATTTGAGAGTAGAGATGAAGATGGAGATGTAGGTTGGTTTTTTAATATGAATAAATATATATAGGAATGTTTAAAAAGTAAAAAAAAAATAAAAAAATTCTTTTTTTTTACCCCAACGGCTATATTACCGTTGGGGGGGGGGGGGGGGGGTAAATTGAACAAAACCGAAAGTTGAGGGGGGAGAGACGACCGGCATGAGCGTACCGTTGAGGTGCCTACCGGTCTCCCTACCGGTCACCCACGGCGGTGTTCCCGCCGGTGCCGGTAGGGAACCGGTCCCCATACCGGCCCGATAGAGGATGGCCTTAGTGTTAAGAGAGAGGTTAAACGGATGTGAGGGCTAGGGACCAAATCCAACAGAAAATGCATACCACTAAAGACCATATCCATAATTAGTGAAGTTTAGGAATCAAATCCATAAAAACCACCAAACCACGTTAACTAAATCCATAATTTACTTTAAATTATAAATGGAAATAAGGGGCGTATGTGTCCTTTTCGACCATGCAGTCGTTTTAGGTGAGGTGTAAGATGAAAAAGAACGATTATACCCCCAAAGGCTTTGTCTTTTCATTTCTTATATCTTTATTTCTAGCATATGACTTTTTTTTTCGAAATAAATTGTATGGGAGTAGATCATTAGAATAAAAACTCTTTCATCTTTGGTGTAAAACTAAATTGATAGTTTTGCTGATAAGATCAAAATTCAAAATCATCATAATACTAAATAAATATAAGTTAAATAATAATATTTAGAGTTAAGAAACAATTTTTTTGTTTATGTTGAAGAATTTTTTATATAATTACAAGAATGAAGTGATTTAGAGAATATCTTTTAAGTGTAAAATTTTACCATAATAAAGGTATATTTTTCATTTTAAACATATCTTTATTTAAAAGAATTATAGTTAATGTGAATTACATATTCTTTTTTGTTTATTTACTATTGTTTTTCTTCTATAACATGCTATTGATACATATATTTCTTAGCGTCCAACTCTCTTCAACCCTTTCATTTCTATTGTCATATTAGCGTCACATTATTTTTTTCGTTCATCTCCCTTAATCTCACCAACCCTCATATCCATCCCCTCAACCATACCATTTATAAAACAAAAATAGTTGTTTTAATCAAAATCAACCTGTCAAGAAGAAGAAAATTAGGTAGTGTGGGACCCCGCTGGGTACAAACCAGCTGAGTGAAGGAGATGGGTGTAATGGTGTTGGCTCCAACCTGTGTAGATGTGGCATAAGACCAGCTGGTTGGATGCACATAGCTTTAGAACAAAGTGAATGTGAAATCAAACTAAGGTGTTGTTCGGTTTTTAATGGTAAAGTCTAAAATTCTTATTTCACTTCTTATTGATTAGAGAAGTGTTGAAATCTAAAAGCAAAATCAATAAAATTGTTAGTTTTTGTAAATTGATAAATGTCTGAATGTTTATAATTTCTTATTTTTTTACCCCTTACTATTTGGTTTTTGTTTTCCCCCCTTAAGCTTGATGATAAAATTGATCTAGCAAAAATAACAATGATTTACCAAACTACTACTTCGTTGTCATAATTTGTAAATGTAAAATTACAAGAAACCCAAAGACGCTCAAATTTCACTCACTTATTTCATCAAACAAGTTATATGTATATGTGGTAAACCAAAATGTACATAAAAGATAAAATCAAACATAAATGTGGTAATAAAAAATGTGTGAATAAAGTAAGTTTATAGGACGTCTAAAAAAATGTGTCTTAATAGAGTGTTTTGTAGGATGCCGGTTTATAAGACCAAACACAAACACGATCATAAATTTTCACCTTGAAATGAAGCATCATAGCACAAATAAACCACTAACCACAAAAATCAAGAGGACGAGATTTGAACAAACTTCAATTTTAGTTTTTGTTTGAGCCCTCATCTAAAGACCAAACCCAAAGTACACAACAAATAAGAATCCATAGGGCATCAGCTGCGAAAAACATAAAGAAACCATTGATGTAACCATCGGTCCTAACACCTTTAGATCAACTGAAAAAGCATCGGCATATTATTTGATCTTGTGTACTTTTAAACTAGAGAGAAAAAAAGCCACATTCCATGTTGGCTTTACAAAACAATGCATTCGATTGGCAAGAAGTTTGATATTGTTTTTGCAATCCTCATTTAATTTTTATGCACATGTATCAAAAAAACTAGAGAAGAATTGATTAGGTTTCACATAGGATAAAGAGAACGGTAAAGGTGCTAGTTTTATATGAAAAGATTTTGGAAACAAATTTAGAAATTATTTAAAAAAAAAAGAGAATAGAAGGTTCAGCAGAGGACATAACTGAGATTTTAGAACAACATTAATGTCAGCATGTCGCGCCAAAGTACAAGTTCAACGATCTTGGCCTACAAAATCCACAATCAGCACCCCCTACATACGAGTATATGTTGGAGTAAAATCATGGATAGAAGATTGTAAGCTTCTTTCCACTCCGTGATTATAAACCCCTAACTTTTTTCCCACCTATGTATGACAAGCTCACTCCCATTTAATTTTATCAATTTCTATCCCAAGTACTCATCTTTTAGAATCGATATCTCATTCACACATGTTCTGTTTTGAGCACTTAATATATCGATTAGAAGCTCTCTTATGGTAGAACACAAACCTACTAAGGATTAATTATATATAACACGTTTACATATAATTAAATGTGTCCAAAGTTTAATAAAATTTACTATTTTACTACAAATTTCCAACAAAAGATATGTTTACCTTTTCTCAATTTAGATCATGGTGAATGATTTTAACCTTTTTATCACCAGAACAAATATGATGATTTCTTTACACCAGAATTTTCTTTTACAAGTTTAAATTATGAACATCACTTTACTATACGTAAAGTGTGATTTGCGGCAGTAATGATGCACTTGTTAGACCGACCATCCATAATGGGGACGGTATGAGGAACGGTATGAGGGTGGTATCGGTGGTAATACCCACGAGGATGAATTGGTACCACCCCACCGGCAAGAAAAATGGCACCTCCATGCTGGTTGCCTACCTCACTGATAACACCAAAATTATACATGTTTTGGTTGCGCGTAATCGTATGAATTTACCCCATTTCTCACCCGTTTATGATCATTTCATGCACTAAATGAGCTTATTATTGATTGTGAAGGATTTGGAGGCCGTGGAACGGAAAAGTACGGAAAAAGGCGAGAAAACATGAAAAATGCACAAAGTCAACACAGAAGACACTTGGCGATCGCGAAGTCCCATATTTGGCGCCGCCAAGTGCGACTGAGTTGAAGATTAGGGTTAAAATAAGTGTTTGGCGTCGCCAAATGGGCAGTCTGGCGATCGCCAGATGGAGCCTGGTCGTTTTTCTTTAAATATCAGCCTCCTCCTTCAGTTCTGGACATGAGTTTTGAAGTGCGATACACGAGGGGAGTACAGAGGAACGAGAGTGAGAGTACGAAAGGTGCCGATACGCTGCGGAAGCCGATCTCTGATCATCTATCGTTGTACTGTCGGTATCATGTCGACCTCCACTTTTGTTTATGTTTTTGTTTTCAATATGAGTGAGTAGTCTATTAGTAGTGCTTGTCATGATAGATGAACCTTATGGATGATATTTTGCAATTAATGTTTATTGGTTTGTTTTTGATTAATTGAATGTCGTTTATGGTTCTTTTCTGATTATTGTTGTTGTGGCGATTTGAATTCACTTGGTTGGGTGTATTTGTTAGACCAAAAACAGATAGACTCCGAAAGGATAATCAACCTACCTTAGCCTGACTTGGACCATAGAGTTATGTTAAGGGGTTACTTTGACCAATAAGTGACCGATAGTAAAAGAGCCATTGCAATACTGATTGGGAAGGGTTTACCGATTCTAGATTGTGGACCAAACGATTTAGGATTGGAATTAGGAGGACCATATCCTAGTTCATAGCCATAAATTGCACATGTTAGGGTGTCCCAGACTTAAATTCCTACAACAGTCAAAACAACCAAACCTTCGACCTAATCATGTCGTCCATATTGGGGATTCACGTTATCATGATAAGTACTGTTGTTTTTCCATTATTATAAACTTCAATTATTATTTTAATTGCTTTCTTAGTTTTACTTAGTTAATTATCTTTTTCAGTATTCAAACCCTTTTCATACAAAACCCCCTTTTAGATTAATTAAACCGATTCAGACTTTAGTCTACGAAAACTTGACCGTTTCCAGTGGTAGATACGATACCTGGACTTTCCTACACTATATTACTCACGATTAGGTACGCTTGCCTGTATATGTGGTAAGACGGTGGCTAGGCATTAGAGGTTAAAACTTGTTACGCTTTTTATATACGATAATTACCGCATCAAGCAACCCTCAACCGGCAACGGCGCCAAAAAATTGTTACGCTTTTTATATACGATAATTACCGCATCACTCACCCTACCCCACCCTCTCTCTCTCTCTCGTTTCTGTCTATTTCTCTCTTTTTTTTCTTTTTTTTATTAGTTATTTAGATTGATATGAGAGTCAAAACCATTGTCGATGAATTGGTAAGGATGATAAGGTGTTAGTAAGATAGTGGAAAACTGATGTGGCGCTAATATGACAGATGGTACCATTGACAATGGGTAAAACTACTAAGGATGGTCTTAGTTTAAAGGGGGAAGGGACCCATTAAAAAAGAAAAAAAATTAGGTTAAAAACAATTTTTTTAAGAGCATCTCCAACATCATCTTAAAAAAAATGAAGATTTTTTATTGATTTATTGTTCTAACAGCTTTCCAAATTTATCTCCAAAATGGAGAAAGTTGGAGAAAAAATGTTTTTTTTTTTTTTTTTTTTTTTTCATATTTGAACATGTGGGATACCAATAGAAATCCTTGAAAATAATAATTTAAAGAAATAATTTTTTAATAGATTGATCTCCTCTAGATCCCTATGAACCATAAAAACCGTGAAATCAACCAAAAAATTAAAATAATAATTCTCAAAATCAATAAAAAACTCAAAAAAAGTCATTGAGATTGACAAAAAAAAACGTAAAAACCTTTTCAAATCATAACTTGAAAAATCTTTCGAATGGGTATAATTAAGCTAAACACGGGATCCGTCAATGTTTGACGGATCCCATGTCATGTGTCATATTTTATGGTTATATAGAATTTACTTGTATTTAGATTTATGATTAATATTTTTATTTGTATATATATCGTCGACAAATATATACATAGAGGGAGGTTCAAACGAGAAACATATCAAATTTAAGAAAACGTGAGAAACAATCTCAGCCACTCATCTGGTCAGTAAAGACCGCTTTGACCGGTCCCCACTTTAACAATCTCTACCCTCCCATGAATCACGTCAATCCTTCGTGATCACGTCCACCGTAACCGCAAGATGAGTGGCTAAGATTGCTCCTCAAGTTCTCTTAAATTGACATGTTTTTTGTTTCAATCTTCCCCTATATACATAACTATAATTATGTAGATACAATCTTTTTCTATATATTCGTAAACTATTGGTAATAAATATGAATATAACTTCATTTTATTCATTATCAATCATCCATGTCGTTGAGTCTTGAAAAGAAAAAGAAAAAGAAAATTAACTTTTGTGTTTTTTGTTTTTACCGGTGAAATATGGGAGATGTTTTATTCTATTAATAGATGCAAAAAAGAAGTCAAGTTTATGCATGACAATTTGATAGTTTTTAGTAATGAAAACAAACAAAATTTTGTCATTTTTTTCACAAAGAAAAATAAGTGGAAACGAGAATTGGGCTATTTCTTTATAGAGGATTGGACTAAGAGCATATCCAACACTATCCCTAAAATAGAGAAACAGTATCCCTAAAATAGAGAAAAGTGGGAAAAATAGAGATTTTGGTTGATTTACTACTCCAACAGCATCCCCAAACTTATCTCCAAAATGGAGAACATTGGAAAGAGAAGGTTTTTTTCTCCATATTTGGAGATCACTCTAAAAATGATTACACTTTAGAAGACCCAATAGAAATCCTTGAAAAGTTATAATTTAGAAAGAGAAATAGTTTTTTAATAGATTGATGTAATATTTTAATATTAAAATTAATGTTGAAATCTCTAAAATGGAGATGTTGTTGGAGATGAATGCAATTTTTTTTAGAGATTTTGGTTTTTGATGCTCCATTTTGAAGAAAAATATAGGAAAGCTGTTGGAGATACTCTAAGGCTGTGTTTGGCAAGCATAAGCTAGCTCATAAACTAGCTTATAAGCTAGTCCATCCAAATATGTATCAGGAAGCTAGCTTATTAGCTAGCTTATAAGCTGGTTTTTTGAAACGCTACTTTCAGTAGTTTATGAGGAGCTTATTGTAGCTTTTTCCAATTATACCCTTATTAATATTAATTATTAAATTCAAATATACCTTTTTTGGTTATTTTACATACCCATAAGCTAGTTTTTGCCAAACATAATTTGTTCAACAGCTAGCATATCAGCTACTAGCAAGCTTATCAATCAACAGCTAGCTTATCAGCTATCCGCTAGCTTATCAGCTACCAGCTAGCTTACGCTTGCCAAACATAGCCTAAATTTTTTATGGTTAAATTATTAAAATATTATATATTGAAAGAAGAGTTGGGTTCAGATGTCACATCATATTTTTATGAACATATATAAAACGCAAAAATAACACAATTTTTTTACAGTGAAGTATTATGAAGGTTAATCTTGATAATGTTTTTTGTTGCCAAAGTTTGAAGGTTTTCGTACCTTTTTAATGTTTTACTTTAAAGATTATATATTATTTTGTTGTTTCATGAGTCTTATAAAATTAGGTTGTGTTACGTGAACTATATGTATGTAAGGGTAGTCTAATTTGCAAACCACTCTTATAATGCAAATAGTTAATTTAATTGGTTAAATTAATGAAAATTTTTCACAAAATTATTTAATTGTCGGAGATTAGTCAGGCTTTGGCCTAGACACCATTCCAAAAAAAAAATTAATTACTTATATATAATATTATATAAATGTATCATATTATATATTGTAAATAATATTATTTATAATATAAAATGCCTAAAACATATGTCAATTTCAACTATTTTTATTCTTACAATAGTTATAGTTAGACATTGTTTGGTAAACACAAAGTAGCCTATATATAAGCTAGTTAAATTTTTTTATATAAGCTAGCTTTTTGAAAAGCTATTTGGAGTCTTGTAAATAGTTTTTTTTAGCTTTTTTCATTTATATTTGTATTAATATTAATTATTATATTCTAATATATTTTTTTTTATCATTTTATATATCTATAAACTAGTTTTTATCAAATAAAATTTATTTATAAGCTAATTTATCAACTACTAGCTACCTTATTAGCTAGTTGTCAAACACAACCTTAAAATATGTAACGTATTAAAATCTCAACAAACTTTTGAGCAAAACTTTCTAAAAATAGTAAAATAATTTTGTCTCCCCAGCAACAAAAACAAATAATCATCTATGAATTAATGTTTTTTCTCATCCAAAGTATAATTTTAGATACTTTTCGTCTTTTGGAGGGATTTTTCGTCCAAGTCTTTTATTTATTGTAAAAAATGTGTTGGAATTTTGTTTAAACAAACTTTATTACAGCATATCACATATTTTAAGACAGACAAAATATTATTGTTGTAAAATACAGAATTTTTTTCTTTTCAAAATTGCTACATGGATACACAATATCTAAATTGTTTATATTTATTAAGTTTGTTGATAAAATAAAAAATTGACTCCGGTCTTAATTTTTTCTTGTTTTCTAACAATATATTGTATTTTTTTTTTATGTATTTCCTAGTCTTTAAATTTAATGTAAGAAAAACTGGAATTTTGAATTTCCTATAATATCTTAGATGATTTTTTTTTTCTTTATGCCAATCGTGAATAAAAAAAGTTAGGCGAAATTCACACTTTCCACATGCTATAGGAATCACCCTCTATGTCTTAAATTCACAACAAATGAAGACATATATGTGAACATGCGTTAATTTTTCAATTAAATTTTATGGTGTGAATTGGATATTAGATTAAAATTTTCAATTAATTTTTATGGTACGAATTGGATATCAGGAATTTAAAATTTTGTTAAACGAATATTTATGTATATGGATATAGAAGAAAATTCAAATGTGAACTATTTTTTCATTGTGAACATATACATGAGGATGAATTTCAGTAACTCGTCTGGTTAATAAAGACGGCTTTGACTGGTCCCCCCCTAATAATCTCTAAGCTCTTATGAATCGCGTCAATTCTCCGTGATTGTGTCCCCAGTAACTGAAGAGTGAGATTCGTCATCACATTCACAACCAAAACTGAGTTCACATTCGAACCTGACCCTATAAATATATTATTATATATGTACTATATATGGACATATATGTATTTGTAACAGTTATAAATATAAATACTATATTATATAAAAATACAATATTAAATATTAATTAGCTTTACAGTTTGCTTTTTATATTTTTAATATATAAAATAACTTGATTCTGAAATTTATAATGATGCAAATAATAATTTCCTTACTATCATCAATTTAATGCTATCCCATAGCCTCATGAGTATAATATTTTAGAATAGCAATAATAAAATATCCTAATTCAGTTATATATAAATCTATAAATTTTTTGAAGAATAAAGTGCATTTACTTTAATATACTATATAATATTACAATTTAATTATTTTATATACGTAGATAATAATAAATTATTAATTACAAAGCCGGTCCTTGAAGTATTCTACGTTTTGTAGATTTATTCTTGGATCTAAAATCTCTTATCAAATTCATCTCTTTTCTAGTTAATGGTAACTTCCACATACCAAGTTGGTCAAGTATGTTTTGGTAAATTAGAGGTAAAATAGTTTGTATATATAATTAATTTAAAAAGACATACATCATACTGATATTATTCTCCATCTTCTGTCCATCATTCGTATAGGTTAATTACCTAACTTTTTTTTTAAAGAGGTATCCCAGACCACAGTGGGCTCAGACTAATCATCGGCAATTTTTGGGCCGAAGCCCGACTGCTAAAGCGAAGCCCCCGTACCTCCAGAATGCGTCCCCAGGGCTAGAACTCAGGTTCACCACTATGGCTATGTTTGGCAAGCGTAGCTTATAAGCTAGCTGGTAGCTGATAAGCTAGCGGATAGCTGATAAGCTAGCTGTTGATTGATAAGCTTGCTAGTAGCTGATAAGCTAGCTGTTGAACAAATTATGTTTGGCAAAAACTAGCTTATGAGTATGTAAAATGACCAAAAAGGGTATCTTTGAATTTAATAATTAATATTAATAAGGGTATAATTGGAAAAAGCTACAATAAGCTTCTCATAAGCTACTCAAAGTAGCGTTTCAAAAAGCTAGCTTATAAGCTAGCTGATAAGTTAGCTTCCTGGTACATGTTTGGATGGACCAGCTTATAAGCTAGCTTATCAGCTAGCTTATAAGCTAGCTTATGCTTGCCAAACACAGCCTATTTAAACAAAAATAGGTTAATTACCTAACTTCATCATTATTAACACATATTTAAACAAAAACATCCAATCTAACACAATTATTTCTAGAAAGATATTTATTTAGTGTTTGATTTTATAAACTATTGTTGTTTTAGCTAACACAAATAAAATCCACGTAAAAAGCTCTTATATGATACTAAAATTAATTTCAACGACAATAGCATTTTTAATTACTAATTCATGATATATCTTAAACATAAATCATCAGTTAAAAACCCAACATTTTTTTTTGGTAAAATCATACTTCATCTTTTAATAAAATTAACTCATTATAGAAAACCAGTTTTCTTGTACAAATTCTTCATTTATGTTCAAAAAGATTGGAAAATGCAGAATTCTCCTTTCTTTTTTTTCCCCACTACAAATAAAAAACCGAAAAAATATGTTAAGATTTACATGGATCAAAAACACAATTATCGAACTTAGACTGTGTTTGTAAAAAATAAGCAAGCTGGCACATGTTTAGATGAATCATAAGCTAACTTATTAAAACACTAGTTAGAGTAACGTATTAAGAGCTTTTTTCAGATTTTTTTCAACTATACTCTTATTAATATTAATTATTATATCATAAACTTTTTTTTTTATCATTTTACATACTCATAAGTTAGTTTTTGCCAAAAAAAAATTCATTCATAAGCTAGCTTATCAACTAGTTTGCCAACACACAGGCTTAACGTGAACCCTACCAATAAAAAGAAATAGGGACCAAATATGTATTTATTTGTAACTTAAGGGGGGAAGAGTTGTCATTACTAAGTTTTCACCATCCATGCATTTTTGCTTATATATACACTCCAAAACCCACAGATTTTGAACTCCAAAATCTCCCTTTTCACACCACCACCCTCAAAAATCCAAGTTCCAAACTCTGGATTTCATCTTCATCAATCGTTGAAGCAAACATTCGATCATCGATCGAGTGTTCTTCTTCTTTCACCATGGCCTCATTTGCGAAGAGAATTGCAGGTGGAATCCGGAAGTTGCTTGAGAGCTTGAACGAAGATAATTACGATGATGTTGTTCATAAACTCTCAGAGGTATATACATACACACACACACACACACACACACACACACACACACTTCTTTCGATTTCTTTGTCTTTTGAGTACATTCTGATTGGTGTTGATTTTAGCTATATATATATATATATCTGTTTATTTGTGATTAATTAGAGTGTGTAAGTCTTGACTATGAAGTTAACAGTTAAAACCCCCAAATTGTTGATATGCTGATTAGATTGTGAGTGGGAAGAGTTAGGAAGTTTTCTTGTTTCGGAAGTTTTGAGTTTGTGCTAGGGTTTTATTTGTTCTATTTTAGTGTTGGTTGGTGGTTTAATTGGAAACGAATCAAGATTTATAAGAATAGTAGTGATAATAATTGGAAAGTAGTTGGTTATTATTTTGGAATTTGGGAGAAATATTGTTGCATTTAGAAGATGAATTATCTGGATGTTTTTGGGCACAATTTTTAAGAGGATGCAGGCTATGTGTGTGTGTTTCATTTATTGGCTATTTTGGTTAACTTATGGTTTTTGTGTTGATTAAAAGTTGATCATGACTTATGAGGCTAACCTTTTGAAATCTAAGAGGGGCATATGTCTTTAGTGTTGTAAAACTCGGATTACTTGTCTGATTACTTGGCGAGTAATCCGAAATCGGCCATACACCTTGCTGAGAAGTAGAGAATCGGCCTTATTCCACGGCCATAGGATTACTCGGTCCAACTCGGGTCTACTCGGCCATACTCGGGTCAACTCGGTCTACTGGTCAAACTCGGTCAAACTCAGTCAATATTAGGTTTTATTAAAAAAATGGGTTTTTTTCTATTATTTCTCCTACCAGCCGATTCTACTCCAATTCTTGCTCGATTCTTCCGATTACTTGTTCGATTCTTCCAGTTTCATCTCAAATTTCTTGCTTCTGCTCAGATTTTGAGTTTTGACAGCCTTCGATTCTACTCAGATTTTGCACATGGACACAGCCTTTGAATTCGATTCTGCTCCAATTGAAGTGTCGATTCTATATTTTGGATAATTAAGTATTTGCATTTTCAAACAATTATGTTGGTGTGTTTAAACATATATTTTGGAATTATGTTGGTGTGTTTAAACATATACTTTGGAATTATGTTGGTGTTTTTAAAATATATTTTGGACAACTATATATATAATTATAAAATTTATATATAAAAAATCCAATCCGAGTACTCCCGAGTACTCGCTACAAGGGGGTCGGCCGATCTGGGAACGAGTAGCGAGTTTTGCAACCATTTACATTTCTGCGATTGAAGTGAGATAACAAGTGTGCTTAATGTTCTTGATTTTTCAAATGGAAATGGCATTGTTATTGCAAACTTATGATTCATCAAGGGAAACTTTTATAGGTTGGAAGCATGACTTTATGATACTAAAGAAATTGAACTGTTTATTGTTTTAAAATATTTTTCCTATTTCTTTAGGCTTGTCATGCCAGTTTCATTCCATTACCAAGTCTTTTTGCGTGTTAGGACGATACGAAACGATTTTCAAGGGAAGATCAACTTACATTAAGAGATAAAGGGGTTAGAAGAATAATGACAGAATCTTGTGTGATTGCCCCTTTCAAAATTTTCCATCTATTCTTCCTCTGTCCTTGATGATGGTTTCTACTTTTCTATTCTATTATTCAGGTTATAATTAAGAACAGGAAATCCATGAACACTGATAAGATATATAGAGTTATTATTTTTTTGTCCAATCTGAAAGTATTTTCCCTTGTTGATCTATCTCTTACAGAAGTCACTCAAGGTCTCATTTACTTGGTGCTTCAGTTGTGAAGGAAAATACCTTTTGAGAATTGAACATACTATAATCTTTTTCTTCTCTAAAGGGCAACTTTTAGTTTCTAGTGTGATCATTTTAATTGATGTTATTTTTCTTGTATTTACGCAGTATGTTCTAGCATCTTACTAGTTTTTTTTTTTTTTTTTTAATATATTACCGTTCAAAAGAAAATTGATGTTATTTCTTGGTTGACGGTAAAATGTACAGCGATACATAAATATGTAGAACCGTAAACAACTTAGCATCTGCCATCTAGTTTTTAGAACTTCCATTTCATGCTTCATCTTAGTTACGCAAAATATTGGTGTGCAAGTGAATAGTACTTGTGGCAATTCATGTGACAAATATTAGTAGAACATACATTATTATTTATAGATACATTTTCTTTTAACTATTCAGCAGGATTGCTTATCCAGGCAAGTACTTTTGGATCTAATATAGTAGGAAAATTTGTAGGTTATCCTTTATTTGATGGCTAGGGTTCTAGTAACTACGTTATTTTTTTTGGAGGATCTAATATTATCCGAAAAGTAATTAGTTTGTTTTTTGTTTACATGTTTTCTTATAGTAGTTGTGACTTCCATAACATTTTATTCAATGCATATCTTCATGTAAACCACATCAATGGTCGAACGATTTAATGGTTATTTTGTGTTGGATTTGGCTTTAATGGTTGTCCACGTCCCTGCTAGGGTAGGCGATAGTTCTTTTACTGTGTGTGCTCTTATCTACATTACTTGATTTTCTATCATGTCTTACGTCAAAGTGGTACCAGAACTAAAGCCTGTATTTTTCGAACTTCTGGACTACAGGTCTCTATATCCAAAGCTTTAGGCCTTCTCAAAACGCTAATCATTTCTTTAATTCCTTCTTCAATACGTCCGGTCCCTGCACAAATAACTTTTATCTTCTTTCTCCGCGGAAAACTGTAATGTTCTCATGAATAGTGTTGGTGATGCTATTTCTACACTGTCCTTAAAAGTATTATCCATACCACAGTCCACAGTCCTATCCTATTCGATATGTTTCGTGAGTACATACCTATTTTTACGCCCTTAAAGATCATGGGGAATAAGGAGACCATCATAAATGATAATGTCCATGCACATTAAGTTGATTATGAAGGGCAAGTAGTTGAGTTACAAATTCCCAGGACAAAGTTTGGGATCATTATGTACTTCTTCGCCTAAAGAGGCTGAACTTAAAACAGATACAGCAGAAGAAGAGGAGAAAGTAAAATCAAGATGTTAAGTTACAAAAGGGAAAACAAAGATATAACTTAAAATTTGGAACTTGACAAAATCTAGCATGTTGATTTTGTTCTTTGTAGTGCTAATCAGAGTCACCAGCAAATTGGAAGTTCATGTTGCATTCATTGTTGTCCTTGAAAATTGCACCCTAGAAAATATGAGAAGGTTTTGTGCTTTAAATGATGCATCCAGTTTCATGGTCCTTTTTAGTTTAGCCACTAGAATCACTATGAGTATAAGGCAAGTTATTTACAATGATTGAGCGGCGATTGTAGTTTGCAGAGACAAGGGTATTGATGGCAATTCTAAGAAATTCATATTTGGAAATTGTTCATTTTTATTTAGATATAGATTCGTATATAGTTGTTCAGAAGGAAGAATACTAGTAAGAATTTAGTATTTATGTTAAGCATCTTTCGAGGTTTAAAGTTTAAAGGGAACTGTGGTTATCTTCTACTTTATAGGATTATGGTGTTTTAGTCAAGTATCTTTGAAGATAAATCTTTTTTTGGGAAGTGTTTAGCTGTCTTTTAACTATTCTATTTATGATAATCTTGGACTTCTCTAGAATGTTCTATGAAATTATGTACATCGTAGTACTTGCAGGAATAGAAGAGAATCATGACACCTTGGCAATGGATTGGAAAATATACATATACATACACTTTTATAATCACGTAACAAATATAATATTCTGGATGCTGTGACTACAGCTAGTGAAAACATAGCTTCTTAGTTCTGGATTCTAAAATTATATTCGCTTTAAAGAAGGTAAATCGATGAAGTGTAGCTAAGATTGAACTAATTTGATGAATACCATGAAAATATGCAAATCGCAATGTAAGCTTATGGATTTGGAGAGGAAGAATACTTGCACATCGCAATGTAAGTGTATGGATTTGCAGACTTAAGACCGTTTCTTTTATTTCTAAGAAAAGATCTGAGAACTTCTTACCTTTCTCTAAATTTTTAAGAGGTGCACGTGCACCATTCACCTCTTATTTTTTAGATGTGAAATCAGACTTCAGACTCTAGACCTCTTAAAAAACAAAAAGCACCTTACTATATATGATCAATCATCAATAGATGGTGTTGTAATGACATATTTTAGATCTAAGAGTGATGATGTACCATTTATGTATCTGTTTTTGCAATCATACTATTCTTTTTCAAAGTCTTACGTAAAATATTTCCAATCTCTATTTTCCCATTCAGATTTTATGCTGAATAACCTTTTTCCATGATCTTAAGATCTTACCATTTTCGAGTGTAGGCTAATGGTTAAAGTACTACCTCTGTAATATTTAATGCACATCTATCTTTACTAGTGTTTTTTTTTCTGTAATTTGGTTTTATTAGTGAGACTGGATCATGTAGTACAATCCGTCCCCTCCCCACCTTAAACAAGAAATATAGAAATGCCACCTTCTCCATTTCTTGCCATTGATACTCTCTGTTACTTTTCGTTTCAAATGTTATAGTATCATTTTAGTAATGATATAACTTATTCAGTTTGTGTCTATAGAAACTAAATGCAGACTGCCTTTTTCAGCCTTCAGACATGTAGAGATCCAGTCAATATTTGTACCATCAATTGTTGTTCTCTCTGCTACACAGAGGATTTCCATCATGTCATGACCACAATTTTCACATAACTATGGTGGTCATGGAGGCAGTCAAACGTTAGGATGCCATGGCAATAGAAGTGTGAACGCCATGTCATCAGTACAATCACCAAGCCCTCCATTTATGATATATATATATATATATATATTATGTATAACATAAAGAGTGGCACCATTTATAACTTATTGCCTCTTTTAGAAATTAAACGCATGCTACACACCAATTATGGACTGCCGATGCTTTAAAAACTAGCAGGCATAACAATTAACATAGTAAATGCCTAGAATAACATAATCTAAAACCCACTGAAACAAGCAAGATGTAATAACAAAACATTACAACAGTTACAATAGTTTCAGGTCCTACTATGACCTGAAATGGAAAGCATATGTATTAGGAAGATTACCGCTTTACTTGGTACAGATTATAAAGGATTAACCAATAGAATTAAAATGGACTTCTTAAAATATTTACCATATTGCATCAAGTGGAGGCCATTGTCAGTTAGCAAGTTCCAAGATGATGTTTTGTTTCATTTTGTAGTATATTGAATATGGAACAGAAGAAAGCATATTGCTAGTTCAGACCTGCTTGGACCACTTCAAGATTTATGAAGAAGACTTGAAGAGTACAAATCTAGAACCAGTAGTTGCTTCACTCTTTAGGAAGTTGCTGGAAAAGCCACATTTCAGTAGGGTATTCTCTGGTTTCGTTAGACGTACATCAGTCAGTAAAGAATTTCTCGACAATCTGTCCAGTGCAATGCAATTATCAGCATATGAGAAGCTTGGTTTTGGTCTTGCTTTATCAGAGTCAGAAAGAAATGATGTCAGAACTGCAGGTGCCCCCTTTTAGTTTTTTACTTTTACTGCTGTTATTCGTGGCTTGACTTGTACATGCATATGAGAATTATGTTGCTGCTTTCAGGAAGGAACTTCTTTATGGCACAGTTTGAAGAGTTGCGTGCTACTCATGCCTTTCGGATACTGCTGATCGCGTTCACATAAAGTTACTTGATCAATCAGAAGCATATTCCAAAGATGTTGGTTCATTTATGCAGATGAAACTGCAAGTTTGGTTAAATGAGAATTTAGGTTTTATCTTTGCTCCTCTGCATTCAGACCAGCCGCATGATTCCAAGCTTAGGAAGCTAGGTATGACTCTTATCCTGGATGCAGAACATGAAAAATACTCTGACATTTTTCTGCTCTTTCTGACAAAAATCTATCTGACATTTTTCAGCCGCATTAATTTTTCTTTTGCTTCTTTTTCAGTCATCCCTTCCTCTCCGGAAATTAATCGTTCGTTTCCGATTGCTGCTGTTTGTGATGATGTATGGAAAAACACCGAAGGGCAATTGCCATTTATGCAGCATGCTCTCACGTTGTCACCCGATGCATCGATGTTTGCACATTTCAGAAGAGAATTGGTATGCCGAATAAGTTTTGCAGTGCTTGTTAATGATATCCATTGAATCTGCATTTGTTACCTATTTTTGCAGCAATACGAAGATGCGGAGGATGATGATAAGTTTCATGCAGACCATGCAAACCATCCATGGCTATGCATTGATAATTTAGAAAATTTGTGTCTACTAGCGGAGAGTGGCCGTGAAACTTTGGTTAGGTCAATGCTAGAAGTTCCGCTGAAGCATTGCCCAGAAGTGCTTTTGATCGGGATGGCCCACATTATTGTAATGCTGCCTCACTGTTCTGTAACTTATGCTGTTTCTGTTTACGTAGTCTTTTTTGGTCAATAATATTTGTATCAAAATGTGCAGACTCCGTGTAATCTCCTCCAACATGAAGTTTCTTCAGTGGTACTGCCTAGTCTACTTAAAGACGATTCAAAGAGTGAAGTCGTTCTGAATCTGTGGCATGTCAATCCTTTGTTCTTTTCAAGAGCATTAAAGGATGCCCTCAACTCTGATCCTGAAATCACAAATAGAGTCGTCAACTTGTTAGAGGACTTAGAGGTCAGATATTCAAATTTAATTTGTTTTCCATCAAGGCATTCAAGATTTTTGGAATTTTTATGCATTTGTAGTAGATCATATTATGGCTAATTGCTTAATGTGGAACGCCCAGCTCTTTCTTGTTTCTAATCGTGATCCTGGTTTCCTGAAGCGTTCTTCAGGATTGGTTGCTTTTAGTAAAATTTAATTTCCTTTTTTTTTTAGAATGTAATGTTAACATTTCCTTACATGTATGTTGAAGAAATAAGAAAGAGTATGAGTAAATAATTTCTTTTGGAAGGTTTATTTAAAACATTGATGATTATTAACATCATTGCAAGGTTGCACACAAGGACTTCCTTCTTCAGCCCTTGCAAAGCTGTGTAGACTTAGTGCACTGTGGTTTCCCTTTAATAAAGAACAATCACATTAATTGTGAAGAAGAATCAACCTTCTTATCTTGACCTGTTAAAATATTGTGAATTATCCTTATCTTATAAGCTTTACTGAGCATGAGGTACTAAGAAAAGTTTGTCAAGGAAAGGGAGCTAGCTGAACATCTATAGTAGATCATACATGTTTTTCATATCATATCATGTCATGAAACTATACTTTGACTATGTTTCCAACTTTTAACGCTTGTGTTACTTTATTTTATTATCATTGTCACATGATGTACATACTTGTGTAAAATCTTTCTTTAGTTGCTATTATTATCTATTTCCATATTCTATCAGTGTTTCCATCTTATTCTGATAAAAAACCGAGTCTGGAAAGATGCACATTTTACGGGTTTCCCATATTATGTATTCCTCTATTGTATATATTCTAAAATTTCTCTGTCACAGATACTATCATCTGTACTGGATTTGGTACCCATGTCTCTGGGCATTAGGCTGGCTGCTCTTGCTTCTGTAAAAGAATTTATAGATTTGGAGGAGTGGTTGAGCACTAATTTAAGTATATATGAAGACAGTTTCTTTGAGGTAAATAACAACTACGGATCCCCTACTTCTTATCCTGACTGGAGTCTGGAGATAATTATGGAGTTCACTGATCTTAAACAATTAGATATGTTGATATTTCCCGATTTTGGTCACTTCACTCTGGAAAGGTTAAAAAAAGGTGAGATATAGGCTGATAGATATGTTTGCCCTCTCAGGAGTGCCTTAGATTCCTAAAAGTGCTTAAAGCTGATGCTCAGGATTCTTCTGAAGCTGGTGAAATTTTGAGTGCCTATAAGGAGACGATCCCTACATTTTTAAAGGTTTATCCTATCAACATGGTTGCATTACCATTTACCTTCAATTATCTCTGGTTCATGCAATTTTGAAATCTGTAGTTTTTTTGTCTAGGTCCTTCAATTGCACACTAGCTTGCTCTCCTCTAATCAACTTTCCGAGGAAGTGGAAAGCTTGTATGTAACGCCTATGGACGATAGTCAAACGACGGAGAACATTGGTGACGCTAATTCTTCAGCATCTGAAATATATGCAGAAGATATAGAGACAGAGGTCAATTTTTATTTCCAGCAGATGTTCTCTAATCAGTTGACAGTTGATGCAATGGTTCAAAAGCTTACACAGTTCAAGGAATCTTCTGAAAAAAGGTTTGCTTTTTATTTCCATTTGTTACCGTTTAATTATTTTTTGTCTCTTCATATGTATGATAGTATGTTACAATTGTGTGGTTTCTTCACTAATCTATTTTATTATGCTTACCCGCTTCCTGACTAGTTTTCTTCAATAAGTAACATTAATTAGTATATAGCTTATAAAATGTAATTGCTGGAGCATTCTGTAAGTTGCAATCAGAAAAATGCTGGTCAGAAGCAAGTTTTAGTGTCTGATTTATCAAGAACTTATAATTCGCCATTGTTGGATTTCACAGGGAGCAATCTGTGTTTGAGTGCATGATCAACAACCTATTTGAAGTGTACAAGTTTATCAACAAATACCCTGATGAACAACTTCAGATTGTTGCTGTCCTATTTGGTGAGGCATTGTAGGATTTACTTTCATGAATGTAACTAGTAATTTCATTTTTAACACTTATGTTTGTTCATCATATAGCTCTGCTTTCACTCAAAAGCGAGAAATTTATTTAACATAGCAGACAAGCTTACTATCATGGCACGAAAAATGTTGCTTTCAGGATTTCTTATTAAGCATCGCTTTGTGAGCCATCCCATACTTGACATTTCCTTACAAGCTGTTTTGGATGCATTACATGAACCTGCAGACTCCAAAGTTAGTACTCATTTCTGGTGATCATATTGCAATACCTAAAGGCTTTTGTTTATTTAACTATACCAAATTGTCTTTTCACAGATGTTTCTTTTCGGGACAAAGGCCCTGGAAAGCTTTGTGGATTGCTTGATCGAGTGGCCAGAATACAGCCAGGAGATCTTACAGATCTCACATCTACATCTTACCCATTCCAAGCTTGTTTTGGTAATTAACCAGACGCTCGCCTGTACTTCCTCAAGCCATCCAGAATCGGATGAAGGCCACAATTCTGGCACCAACCAACACCATAGTTCTAACCCACCAGAAAATGTTGAGGTATGTTTCTGTCCGTTGATGTATATGATCTCTTTTTGGTACATGGCATTTGTAAATTTTATAGAAAATTTAGATGGTAAATAACTGAATTCCTTTATTGTAGATAAGTCATGTAGGAATGCTAGCATGTATTAGCTTGTGCTGTAATATCTTATCTGCCAGCTACTTCCTTTGTTAGCTGAATTAACCGACAACTTACTAGAATCACATCATGTGCTTGTTAGCTGAATTAGAAGCCAGGAATCTGAAAACTTTGATAAAGTTGACAAGGAGTTTTTCAATGGTGTTTCTGGTTTATGTGTTAAAATGAATTTATGATTACATAGTGTTGCAAGGTCATGCTTAATATGGAAACGTTATATTATGCAATAGAGATTATGCATGTGCAGTTAATAAGTTGGTGCCTATGGAGATTTTTATTTATAACACATTCTCTTTCTGGCAACGTAGTTCATGTGTCTTCAAAAAAACGTTCATAACATCTTGACGATGTAAACCATTAAGAAGGAATATGCATAATTAACTAATAATTGTAAATATACCATAAGACATATGCAAGAAACAACAGACACTGTAGTTAAAAGAAACCTACCTTCTATTGTGGTTTTGGGCCAGCTTTCATTCTGTTAGATATCTAGTGGGAGTTAATCTTGGTTAATGATGTGCTGTTACCACATCATAGAAATTTGAATCAAATATCCTCCATGATTTCTCTTATATATTTTTTGAATATGGTAGATTGATGTATGAATTCTAAAAAATTGTTTTCTATGTAGATGCCTGCTTCATCCTTACCTTTGACTGGAGCTGATGGTGCACAGATAGATTCTCAAGTATCTTCTGAAGCCTTACCTTTGACTGGAGCTGATGGTGCACAGATAGATTCTCAAGTATGTTCTCCAATCCAGCAACACCAGACGAACGAGATTCATATGGATGAGAAACAAAAATCCTCGTTGACTTCGTCCAGCGATACGGATCCAAACTTGTCTGATTCAAGACAAGTCTCAGTTACCTCAAGTGGCTCAGTTAGCATTCAGAAGGTAATCCTTGTGCTTTCATTAAGCCATATGGCTATGTTCTTTCTTTGCCTCAGTTTAGGTATTTAGCCTCGATTTTCAGAATTTATTGCCAATAACCTTTTTACACCATCATGCATCAATGCAGCCTCAGAATGTAGTCAAGTCTTCGGCAGAAACGTCTTCCTCTCCTGGTTTTAGTTCTAACCCACCAGAAAATGTTGAGGTACATTTGTGTCCGTTGGTGTATATGATGATTTTCCTTTTCATACATGCCATTTGTAAATGTTATAGAAATTTTAGATGGCAAATAACTGAATTCCTTTATTGTAGTAAGTCATGTAGGAATGCTAGCATGTTATTAGCTTATGCTGTAATATCTTATCTAGCCAGCTACTTTTGTTACAGATTGTTCTCTTAGCTGAATTAACCGCATCATGATCAAAGACAAATTGAACTTACTGGAATCACATGTGCTAGTCATGTGCTCGAATATTCATTTTGATTTGAATGTCATATATTGGTAGCATAGATGCATGACTGTACCTGTTTAGAAGCCAGGAATGTGAAAATTTTGATAACGTTGACAAGGAGTTTTTCAATGATGTTTCTGTTTATGTGTTAAAATGAATTTAGGATTACATAGTGTTACAAGGTCATGCTTAATATGGAAACGTTATAGTATGAAATAGAGATTATGCATGTGCAGTTAATAAGTTGGTGTCTATGGAGATTTTTATTTATAACACATTCTCTTTCCTGCAACCTAGTTCATGTGTCTATAAAAAAAGTTCATAACATCTTGACAATGTAAAGCATTAAGAGGGAAAAGACATGATTAACTAATTTATTGTAAATATACCATAAGACATATGCAAGAAACAACAGATACTGTAGTTAAAAGAAACATACCTTCTATAGTGGTTTTGGGCCGGCTTTCATTCTTTTTATCTAGTGGGAGTTAATCTTGGTAATGATGTGCTGTTACCACATCACAGAAATTTGAATCAAATATCCTCCATGATTTTGCTTATTTATTTTTGGAATACGGTAGATTGATATATGAATTCTACAAAATTGTTTTCTATGTAGATGCCGGATTCATCCTTACCTTTGACTGGAACTGATGGTGCACAGATAGATTCTCAAGTATTTCTCCAATCCAGCAACACCAGACGAACGAGAGTCATATGGATGAGAAACAAAAAGCCTCGTTGACTTCATCCAGCGATACGAATCCAAACTTGACTAATTCAAGACAAGTCTCAGTTACCTCAAGTGGCTCAGTTAGCATTCAGAAGGTAAGCATTGTGCTTTCAGTTAAGCCATATGGCTATGTTCTTTCTTTGCCTCAGTTTAGGTATTTGAGCCTTGATTTTCAGAATTTGTTGCCAATAACCTTTTTACACCATCATGCTTCAATGCAGCCTCAGAACGTAGTCAAGCCTTCGCAGAAACGTCTTCCGCTCCTGGTTTTAGTTCTCCATCTCGAGCAGTCACCTCAGCTAGTACGTTGCCTGTGATTGTTAAAAAAAGTTTTGTGGGTCCATGGCATGCACCCATTTTTCCCCCGAGTCTGTAGTATGCTGACTTTCTTGTTAACAAGTTACCTTTTGCTTATGGTGCACAAAAATGTTTGTTCTTTGCAGGGTTTGGTTCTGCATCAAGCATTGGAACGCTACTTGCTGCTGCTGAAAGAAGAGTAACGCCCATAGAGGTTTGTCATCTACCTCTGGCTTGAGTAGCTTGCTTAATTAAGTTAAATTCCAGTTATTTAGCATTTGAATATTGAGGAAGTGAGGTTATTAATTGGCAGTGAGAGGCTTACCTCTTACTTGTCTGATTACTTGGTTCATGAGTATCTGATAACTCAATGTTTGCTTAAGTATTATTTCTGTTACATTATAATTGGCTCCCGGCCCTTATCTTACCTGCTTCTCCATTACAGGCCCCACCATCAGAAACACAAGATCGGATCTTCTTTATTATTAATAATTTATCTTCTACCAATATTGAAGTTAAAGCGAAAGAATTTACAGAGATTCTTGAAGAACAATACTATCCCTGGTTTGGACATTATATAGTTATGAAAAGGTGAGAATATGTATGACCTTTTTGGTTTATTTTCTTTACCAAAAAAAGACAACAATTTTTTAAAGTGTGCATGAACACCATGACAGCCAACATACTTGTGTGCAATGATATAGACATTTCTTTTCTAAATGGTTATCAATTATGTTGACAGAGCGAGCATCGAACCAAACTTTCACATGTTGTACTTGAATCTCCTAGAGAAAGTTAAATCAACACATTTGAACGAAGAGGTAGTTCAAGCAACTTATGAGAATTGCAAGGTAATCTTTTCTAGCTTCTCTTTGGTGCATTTAAAGATGGTACTTTTATAGAAATCTGGAGTGCTATGTTATGTGGCAATTTCGACAGGTTCTTTTAAGATCTGAGCTCATAAAGTCCAGCGTGGAAGAACGTTCATTGCTGAAGAATCTTGGAGGCTGGCTTGGGAGGATTACAATTGGTAGAAATCGAGTTCTAAGGGCTCGAGATATTGATCCAAAATCTTTACTTCTGGAGGTACATTTTCTTTTCTTCCATCCTTACAAGTTTGTGTGTTTGCAATCAGCTTTATAGTTTTCATATAGGATTTTCTTGACTTGGGTATGATATATAATAAGTCTACTTGTTAACTTCTTACAGGCTTATGAAAAAGGGTTTAATGATTGGAGTGATTCCGTTTATCTCCAAGGTATGCAATTCCATTGGTTTATGATTATTCTCTAAATCACTAGGGTTATTGGTACTAACCTTTGTTTGATTTGTTGTAGATTTTGGAACAATGCCGAAGCAGTCTAGCATATCAACCACCAAATCCTTGGACTATGGCAATTCTCGGATTACTTGCTGAAATTCATTCAATGCCAAATCTCAAAGTGAATCTCAAGTTTGAAATTGAAGTACGTAAGAGGAGTTCGGGTATTGTGATTGTGTACTCTCTCACATTCAGACACATGCTTTCTCATTTTGGTTTGCCCTTTCAGGTCTTAAATAAAAATCTTGATATGGATTTAAAGGCAGTAACTCCAACATCTCTTCTTGAGGGTAGGGTGAGGAAATTTGAAGATAACCCTGATTTTTCTACCAAAGATGTTGGGTCTTTTCAACAACATATTGTTGAAGAAGCTAACACTACCGTGAGATCTGATGTAAATCAAGTTGAATTACCACCTGAAGCTGTTGGTCCATCTTATCAGGGTGACCATTCACATGTAGTATACCAGGTTTGTTATCTATAGGTATTTTTTACAATATCCAAGCCATTTCACCTATCTGATTTGCCGGTGTCTTCTATTTTGGTGGATAGCATGCTGCTCCACTCCGTCCACCTGCTGTGATGTTGGGTGAGGATGAGAAGATGGAAACTTTAGACTTGGGCAATCAGCTTCCACCTGCTATAGGACAACAAGTAGCACAGTTGCCATTTCCAGTTATACAGGTATGGTTATAATTCATATTTTGATAATAATGTGTTTAAATCTTTAGATTTCCAGTAGTCCCCTAGCTGTGTTTAGGTTTGAACCGTTGACGTTGTAGCTGATGTTTTGTTGCCACGACTTTGAACCTTAGCTGCCTATTTGGAAAAGCCAGCCACTGTTTTTTGAACACTAGCCACCATTTTCGAACTTCAATGGCTTTTTGGACGTATTGCAGTTTTGGTCCAACCTTCCATATACAAATCTCGAACCCATTTGTTTGTATCGTTTTTATGCCATCAAGTGCAAACCCACAATCATCTTATTAGAAGTCAGCAATCTTTGAGGTTGCCACCATATTCAAAAATTTCCATCTCCTTGTTATCACCATCACCCTTGGCAAATTTGTTACTTTATGCTAGTTGTTGCTAATGTGAGATCACCTGTGTATGCCATTTGTTCAGTATGTGTGCTTCTAACTTATATTTTCCATTTATTTAGTTCTTATGGCTCAAACTTATAGTTGTCATTTTCTGCTTCTGAGACTTGCACAAAAAAATCAGTTACATCTTGTGGGAGTTTTGGGTTTCTCCAAGCCATCAAGTTTATTAAACAAAACTGAGTGCTACGGATGTGGTGCCAATGATGTCTAAAATCATGAAGCATAAGCTAAATGGTTCAACTATTTAGATTGGAGTAAGTTTATATTCATCTATGGAGTAACAACAAAGAGGTCCATTTGACTGATGATCCTCCTAAAACCTGTTTGTAACAAAAGGATGATCAGACATGGCTCAAAGATAATGCTTGCTTGTTCCTTCAGGGATTTTGGGGATTCTATTAATGTGAGGTAATATGAGCTGATTAATCAATTGAAAATTTGTTGAGGAACTAATGAACCATCTGAAGTTTTTGTACTCCAGCATACGGAATCTCTCCCACTTGTGAGGTTTGCGAAGCTTTCTATTGTGTGGAAAAAAGACCTGTCTGACTGTCTCTTGTAAACTATATCGAGTTCAAGAAGACATACATGGAGCTTGGTACATTGTTTCCTTTTAGTTTTGATGTGAAAGGTCAAGAAAGCCAATGAGAGAAAATGGCTATCATGAGTTTCCTTGTCAGCCTCTTCTGATTTAGTGTCTCCTAAGTTACAAAATCTATATTCTAAGCTTGCCTCTTTATAAGAAATCTTTAGGCACATTTTCTGCTTAGAGTCTCCTCCCTCATCCATTCCATGTGGTAGTGCTTTTAGTCGATCAGAATAATAATAATGATGCCCTTGAGAGGTCATCTAACCATACTGAAAGCATAAGTGATAGCTCACAAAGATTTGAACCTCAACTACAGTTTCTTGAAGCATTATATGAACTATTGTCATAAAGCATTATATCTCTTTACATATTGATTTCTTATATTTTTAAACTTTTGTGTTTTTACACTTTTATCTTTAGATTTTACACTTCTACAAACTTACCTGTTCACATCACTCCACAATTTCATGGATGCACACATTTCTGAACTCACAATTAAAATTGAAGTTGTAAAACCCTTCCAGCTTCTCTTTTGAATATTTGATCACAGACTCTTTATACAATACTAGTTGATATATATGATTTTCTTCTTCTAATATGAATGTAAAAATATTAATATCCTTATATTATTGAATAACTATTTTTTGCTTTCTCTTCGTAATAATTTTTTTTTTTTTTTGCATTTCAAAAAGAAAATAAAATATATATGATACAAACTGGCCATTTCCTTGTTAATTGAAGCAATTGACATCTATTCCTACTATTTGGGTTTTATTTCAATCATTCAATCTACCCTATTCATACCAAAAGAAAAAACACAATGGAACTCCTAATACAACTAACATCTGGTATAAATTGTTGAGTTTTTAATTGAGATGGTCATTGCATTTGCAGGTATCGGCACCAACATTAAACTTATCGCAGCAGGTTAATGCCAACCCTGATCCCCAACCTTCTGATCTCGATATGCAATTCCAGAGGTTCTACTCTTCTCTTTTCATTGCCGCTAGAAATCTGAGTGGTTTGCTGCACTACTTATTAAGCGTTATTGTTCTATTTTGCAGAGTGCTACCATTGGCAATGGATAATGCCATTAAAGAAATAGTTTCTAGTATTGTCGAAACAAGTGCTTCTATAGCATTCATACAACAGTGGAGCTTACATTAAAGGTGCCATGCATGCTCAATGGTAATATTTTTCAATTCGTTATATAGTTGCTGAAGGTTTTTGTACATAAAATGACAGGAGTACGATACTGAGTCGAATGAGAATTGCATACTCGAAGCGTCATTCATGATGGTTGTGCATCTGGCTGGAAATCTAGCTTATGTGACCTGCAAGGTTTCTTGTTAATTTTATATTTTATAACTGTAATCAATTTGTTCAGTTCTTGAGTGTGTGTTTTTTTTTTCGAGAAAAACTTACGTGATGTTCTCAATACACTATTAATGTTATTGACTGTGGTCCCCTTGCTGTAGGAGCCACTGCGTAGATCGATATCAACTCAGCTAAGAAACTTGCTACAGGGTTCCTATATTGGAAGTGAAGTCCTTGAAGAATCCATTGAACATGTTATTGATGACAACCTTGATTTGGGCTGTGCATCAATTGAAAAGGCTGCAACGGATAAGGTCTGATCTGTGAATCTTGTGTCTTATATGCATTTAGGCTATGATAGATTGAGGATCGTATGAAAGATATCTTTAGATATCTCATTGGAGCAAGAAACTTATAGGATGGCAGGATATGGTAAGGAAATAGTTTAATAGCCATCATAATCAAATACCACTAGTGCAAATCAAGGCCTGTCTTAAAACAATCAAATTTCCTAAAGATCTACTTTCTTTACAACTAGGTTCGTGAATCCCCTGGAATCATCTACTAAATGACTAGGTGTCACTTTTTTGCAAATTAACAGCTAATACTAAAGTAACTTCTTAAAATTTCTTTTAGTGATTTTGTAATCAGCAGTCAGTGGTTAGGTGGAATAAGAGTTGGAATCTTCCAACTGAGATATGTTATTTGAGCTTAAATTCTTCTATTCTTTCTTTTCTGAATTGTGTTCTATCTATCCCATGATAGGATGGTTATACTTCTTTGCATCTTTTGTTTATGTTGGTGCCTGTTCCTGCAGGGGATAACAATGGTACAATCGGAACTTGCTCGGCAACTTCCACTTAGAAGGAAGCAAAGAGAAGGTGATAGAACTGCAACTGTTGATCCAGACCCACCTACACAAAGTAATGTAGGTGCTATTCCAGAACCCTTTTACCCTCGATCTGTTCGTATATCCCATCCTCAACAGCAAGTTTACGAGGTAGAAGTTTATTCTCAATAATTTTGGGTTGAGATTTAGCATGTTTTTAGTACTTATCGAAAAGTTGAAGTGCTTATTCTTGTAATTATTTGCAGGGTTTTGTTCCATTACCTGTGCAAAATTTCAGTCAACCCCCAAATATTTTTGTTGCTGTTCCTTTAGTTCCACAATTTGGTGGTCCTATACCCCTGGGATATGCCTTGGGATCAGGTCAACTGAACCCTGGCATTTTCTCATCTCACCTTGGAAACTCTGAAGTTAATGAGAATGAGGGTCTTCTTCCTTCATTTCCAGCTCCTCAATCGCATGTATCAGAGCCGCTTAATGTTGATAAAGTAAGTATCGTTTTTCCATGCAAGAGTTCAAGTTGGTGAGTTTCAATTCCTCAATTTTTGGTTACATGTACCTTATGTGAATTTCTAGGAATTGGGAATCAGCGAACAGCCTATACTTCCACCTACAGGTTCTGAGAGCTTTACAAGAAACACAGTAGAACCTCCGTTAACTACTGATGCTGTGTTGAATATATACCAGTTTCTTTCAAAGAAGGTATGAGTTTGTCTTTTATTTTCTTGTGCTTCTGTAGCTTGTATTCATTACAGAATTACTTGCTGGTGATTTTAGTGTCATCAATCATATTAAGATATCCTAGATTCAGATATTAGTTGACCTTAAATCTTGCTTGGAATACCCATCTGATGGTTTGTTGATTTGTTTGTTAGATGCTTTAATTTCTCACGGTATTAGATATAAAAGCCAGGCCTTGATTACTCATCCTTTTTCAAATATGTAACTGCTTTCTGTCGGAAACTCGGAATTTTGATTTTTTCGCATTTAAAATATCTGAATTATAATACTGCATGTTTTCTTTCAATTTGAACTTGTTATGCTTACGATAATGTTGTACAACTTATAAAACCTTATGTTCCCCTTCAATCGTTTCAGCTTGAATTTTTGATTGCTACCGATGCTAAAGAAGCTGAAATTCAGGTATTGTTTCTTCAATCTCATAAATAAATTAGTTTAATTATTTATTACTTGTTACAATGGATCCAGTTCTGAACTGTAAACCAAAGTAAGAACTGAAAATCTACATACCGTTGAATCTTTGTCATTGAATATTTTTAGTTGACTGCAAGTTTAGAAAACACATTCATATTCATACTAAGAGGATGGTTGTTTTCAGTCGTTATTGCCGAGGTCCCAAAGGTCATTCTTAGAGGCATAAGTAAGGATGAGGCTGCCTTGGCTGTTGCTCAGAAGGTGTATCTATATCCCCTGCTGTTATTTGGGTGCTTCTCTTTCTTGCCAAACTGTTTTAACAAAATTTTCAACTGTGTTGTAGGTTTTTGAATGCTTATATGAAAATGCGAACAACAATGCACACGTGGATGCTTATCTTGCCATATTAGCTGCCATTTGTGATGTTAGCCAGCCTGTAGGGAAGGAATTGACAAGCTGGGTATGGTCATTTCTTTTTGAAAATAGAAATGTTGTTCATATGAAAATTATAATTTAGTTTACCATTTGACTATTTTGTTCATGGTACAAAGCAAATACCCTTGAGATCTATTTATTTTTATCCTGATTTGATACTTCATAAGGACATCGTTTCTATAAGCAGGTACTTCTTTCTGATGACGATAGGAAGTTCCACATAGATATCACTGTTGGCTTAATTCACAGAGAATTACTAAACCTTTCTGAGTACAATGTTCACATGGCCAAGCTTATTGATGCGGGAAAGAAAGGTATGCCTGATCAGATCAACACTTTTCACTTTAATTTTAAATATATTTTCAGATCGGAGGGCACCGACTTAAACACATGTGAACATATGTTAAATCTGTTGTTTTACATATGTAAAAAATTAAAATACCTTCTACTCTTTGCTTACAAGGATAAGAGGAGTACTGAGAATTTTTAAATCAGAAGCTCTGGCTATGCTTCGAGTTAGACAAGTCTCCTGAATGGCATATTAAAGTTCAGTTCGTCACACTTATACTTAACTATTACGTGATGTGCAGGGATAGCAACAGAATTTTGTATTTCCCTTATTCAAACACTGCAGGCAAGTGATGCCAGAGTAATATCTGAACTCCATAATGTCATTGATGCATTGGCCAAGGTTTGATCTTGCTCTGAATTCCGCCCTTCAACATCTTGTCAAATTTTCTAGATTCCAGCCGGGAATGCTGCATCCTTGTCTGGTTTTCTGTTAGAAAGGATGATATTATGTTTCAACCTAAAGAAATAATGGTCAATTCTCGTGTTCTTGTTGATGTCAACTTTGATGCTAACTTTTTTGTTTCAATGGAACAGGCAACTAATCCTCCAGCCGGTATGGATGATGACTTTGCATCGGAATCTTCTAAACACGATTTTGCTGATTTCCATGGGCAGGTAGTAACACTCTTTTGGTAAATGATAGTCCATGGCTGATTCTTAGTGGTGTATGTTATTAATCAAACTTCTATATGAGTAAATGAGGTGACCTGGATAATGGAAATCTACTACTTTTTGTTTAAGGACTAGGGGAGGATTTTAATTTTACAATTATTACATCTTGTGTTTCAGATATTGTTACTAAGAATTTTATTTGATTCTTGCAAATACATGTATTATGTAGGTTTCTGTGCTACTTATTGAATGGCTCCAGATATGTGATCTCCCCGGTGTTGATGATGCACCTCGTGCTCATTACGTTCTACAACTTAATAGAAATGTGTTGTCAAAAGCTGATGATATGCCAGACCGCTTTTTCTGCGTTCTCTTGGTGATTCTGACAACTCTTTCTCCCTTCTTCTTTGGTCTCCGAACACCCACACAGACTCACAAAAACACCAAGTTATTGCATGTTAAGCTATAAGTAAAAAAAAATTCTATCCTGATTTATCTGTAATATTCTTAGGAGATTTGTGTATCACACTATCTAGTTTCCGAGGGGATCAACTCAAGCCAACCGCAAATGTCTCAACAAGCAGAACGTTCATCCTTCCTTGTTATTGATTTATATGCAGACCTTGTTTTTTCAATCTTGGAGGTAAGAATCACTGACTCTGTAGTCCGGTACTTTCTTTTATCTATTCATGGTTTTAATGTTTATTTCGTCAACTTGAACCTTTTTTTTCCGTTTTGGCTAGTATTCCCCTGTTGACCAGGGACCAAACAAGCTCTCTCTTTTGTCAAAGGTACATGCATTGAAACTGAAGTTCAATTTTTGAATTCTTATGGTTTGACTGGTGACTGTAGTTTTAATACGCGTTTAGTGTTGTAGGTGTTAGCGGTGATTGTGAAGTTCATTAAAAAAGATGTGGAGGAAAAGAAAGCATCGTTCTATCCTTACCCATATGTCAGGTTATTCAAGAACTTCTTGCTTCACGTTAACAGCCTGGACTCGGTCATTAAGGATGCAAATTTTCAGGTATCTGCATCTTTCTTTAAAAAAATGTATGCATATGCTCTGTGTTTACGTTACTAATTCCTTGTCTTGTACAGGTTTTGACTGCTCTATCAAATTCTTTTCATGCTCTGCAGCCCATGAAAGTTCCAGCATTCAGGTTCGTGTAGTGAATATATATATTATATAAAGAGAGAGAGAGAGAGAGAGAGAGAGAGGAAAGTTCAAATGTGAACTCATCTTTCATTGTGAACACGAGGACCAATAAAATCGCGCCACGTGGAAATATGAATCGGTGGCTAAGCTTTATTCAGTTCGAATAAAGCATGACTATTCAGACCGAATATTGCCGGCGCGATACTAGTGGTCCTCATGTTCACAATGAAAGATGGGTTCACATTTAAACCTGACCCTATATATATATATATAGTCGGGTTCAAACAAGAACGGTATCTATTTAAAAGAACACACAACTCATCTCTCTCATTTGTATTTTCTCATAGTTCCTTTTTGCATATAAACACACATGTGCATATTTAGTGTTATATATCATGTATGTATGGTTATCATGCGAATTATTGAAACAAGAATATCTTATCAGAAACATGATTGTAGTTATCTGTTTCTAAGAATATGAACAAATTCTAGTATGGAACATTTCGTCTTTTAACTTTTTTGCATCTCTAATGTGAACAAATTACTCTTCAGCTTTGCATGGCTTGAGCTAGTTAGTCACAGATATTTCATGCCAATAATGCTCACCACAAATGATCAAAAAGGGTGGCCGTATTTCGAGCGCTTGATGATAGACTGGTTGCAGTTCATGGAGCCTTTGTTGAGGACTGGTGAAATTGCGGAGCCGGTTTGCATCTTGCACTCACAAAATCCATTTTTTTCATCCTCATTTACAGCTTTTTGGAATCAGACAGAGTTAATGTTGTGTAACTCTTTCCGTTCAGGTTCGTGTTCTCTACAAAGGCACACTGAGGGTGCTGTTGGTGTTGCTTCATGATTTTCCAGAGTTCCTTGCTTGTTATTACTTCAGCTTTTGTGACGTCATTGCCCCACGGTGCATCCAGTTGCGAAATATAATTCTCAGTGCATTCCCGAAGATGAGGATACCAGACCCTAACACTCCCAAATTGAAGGTGTGTTTAACTTATCTCTTTTTTGGAAGTGTGTGTGTATAACAGGTTCAAATGTGACTCGTCTTTCATTGTGAACGTGAGGACCACTAGTATCGCGCCACATGGCAATATTCAGTTTGAATAACTCAGTCTGGATATTCTTATATTATTCAGACTGAATAAAAGCTTTATTTCAGTCTGAATATAACTTTATTCAGTCCGAATAAAGCTTAGGTGTGTGATTCAGAGTGATTGCGCCTAAGCTTTACTCACTCTGCATGCACGCACATCAGAGTGCAATTCATATTGAATAAAGCGTGCCGATTCAGATTGCCAGTGGCACGATTTTAGTGGTCCTCACATTCACAATGAAAGATGAGTTCACATTTGAACTTTCCTTCTCTCTCTCTCTCTCTCTCTCTCTCTATACTATATATATATATATATATATATATATAAGAGAGAGAGAGAGAGGAGGATCATGCGACTATGCGAAAAGTTAAACATTTTGCTAGAAGGCGAGATGTCTCAATATCATATATGATTACACACCCTTCAGGTGTGTTTAATCATATATGATTAAGCTTGTGTATCATATATGATATCACACTTCTCGTAAAATGTTTAGCTTCTTGTTTAAACATGCTTCTAATATATAGGGTCCCGTTTAGGAGGAAACAGCAAAAAGAAAAACTGAAAAACAGAGGAACACCTTGGTAAGCGTTCTTCTGGACAGTATGCACATGTGCATACAATTAACTTTTAAGAAATTTGTCCGGTAATGCATATACACATATGCATAAAAAACAAAAAATAGTTACTTGTATGCACATGCTGTCCAAATGAACGGTTACCAGGTGTTCCTTAGTTTTTCATTTTCTGGGAGGATTTCCCATGAATCCTCCCTCTCCCTGTGTGTGTGTGTATTGGTGAGGTTTGAACCCTTGACCTCCTGGAGGCTGAGCTCTATTGGTAACACGGGTATTGTTGGGCCAATGACCCTTTGGTTGAGCACGTGTAGTCTTCGTTACAAATAGAAACATTATATTTTCAGGTGGATCTGCTAGTTGAGATGAGTCAACCACCCTGCATTCTGTCCGAGTTTGATGCCGTTTTGAAAGCCAACAAATTGAAAAGGGGTGTGGATGAGTATCTAATGGTATGTATAATTAGAAGCAATGAGTTCATGTTAACTTTTTTCCTGATGCTTAAGGATTTTTAGTTATTGATGCAGATAAGGCCAGAAGAATCTTTATTTCTTTCAGAATTGAAGTATAAACTGCATCTTTCATCAAGGGAAGCCGAAAGGCGCGGAACTAGCTACAATGTGCCTTTGATGAACTCTCTTGTACTTTACATTGGAACACAGGTACAAGTACAACTTCCCTTCTTTCTTTGCATCCCGATTGTTTAATTTGGACCATTTGTTCTCGATATAGAGGAAAGTTCAAATGTGAACCACTTTTTGGTTGTGAACGTGAGGACAGCCGAGAGTGCGACACGTGGCGGAGACTAGTCAATAAAGGCGGCTTTGAGTGTGGTCACCCCCTTTAATTCAATGCCCTCCCATGAATTGCGCCTAGTCATCCGCCGTGGACTTGACGTGGCCCTAGTCATCCGCCACGTGTCGCACTCTCGGCTATCCTCACGTTCACAACCAAAAAGTGGTTCACATTTGAACCCACCCCTATATATTACTATATAGAGTCAAGTTCATTTAAAAACCAAAACATTAGTAAAAACCGTAAAAACTAGCTTAAATCAACGAAAACTCTTCGTGAAGTTGTTTAATATGATGCATATGTTTCATATAATTCATTTTTTGGTGTTTTTTTTTGTAAAAATGACATGGTTTCATAGGATTAAAAAAAATACTTGAAACAGTTTCATAAGAATAAAAAAGTGTATGAAACATTTTCATTTTACATAAAAAAACACCAAAATATGACACAATTTCATCAAAAAAATGAATTATATAAAACATTTGCATCGTATTAAACAACTCCACGAAGAGTTTTGAGTGATTTAAGCCAAAAAAACCATGGGTTTTTACGGTTTTTACTAATGTTTTGGTTTTTAAATGAACTTCCCTCTCTCTCTTTTTCTCTCTCTATATTATATATTATATATATATATATTGAGAGAGAGAGAAGAAGGGGGGGGGGGATTCTTTTGTGAACCTATTTGGTGTGAACTTGTGATCTACATCACACGGTTAACAAAAGAAGGGGACCCTATATATATATATATATATAGATAGATAGATATAGATATATTGGAATTTTACCGTCTCTTCAAGGGCTTTTTTGGAGAGTAATCTAATGCCATAGTTCACATTTATTTTATCAAAACGAGGTATTGTTGTTATATTGTCGGATTTAAAACAAGATATAGCCGTTGGTAAAATACGTGATCATATGGTTGCATGATGTGTTAGGCCATCCAGCAGATCCAGGCAAGTACAGCCTCTTATGCGACATGCATCGCTAGGTGTATGGAGTTGTCTGTTCTATTTGCGGGTGCGGCTTTGGACATATTCCGAACATTGATACTAGAGCTGGATTCCGAAGGCCGTTACGTGTTCTTCAATGCAGTTGCAAACCAACTGCGATATCCCAACAACCACACACATTACTTCTCCTTTGTCATGCTTTACTTCTTTACCGAGTTAAACCAGGTTAGAATGACCTTTTCTTCATACATATATTCTCGAAAATACGTGTCTAAAATGAAATGGCATACAGTTTTAGAAATATGCAATTATAAGACTTTATGGTTGATATTGTATGCAAGCAGGAGCCGATTCAGGAAGTGATCACCAGAGTTCTATTGGAGCGGTTGATGACTAAGCGTCCGCATCCATGGGGTGCCCTCGTCACTTTCCTTGAGCTTGTAAAGGTAATAATCAAATGTCTTTTATGTGTGTGTGTATAAAATATATATATATATATAGTTTGTGTTTATGCACAGTTGTTTTTAATCTGTAATTGATTAATGTACAGAATGAGAAGTACAACTTTTGGAACCTGTCTTTTACAAAGTGTGCACCTGAGATCGAAAAACTGTTCGAGTCAGTTTCAGTATCTTGTGGTTTAAAGAAACCGGAAGACGAAGCTTCTGGGAGTGGTGCTCCATAATCGCTTGCAATCAAATGGAGACCATCTAAATTTTATATATTTTACAACTGAGACCTAAAACTGTTGTTGTAGCGCTTTTAGAATGTTGTTGTTGATCTGATATGTATGGGATGTATGTACATATGTATGTATGATGTATAATTATATGTATGTATGTATTTTGATTGTAGTTGCTGAAGGTAATCTTATTAGCTTTGAGAGTTAAAAAACACACAATTCATCTTTGGCAATAAGTAGTCATTTTCTGGATTTGATTTTAAATTTATAAATTTCTTAGATACGTTCCAACTCCACCCGGGTCTTGTGAGTATTTTGGCTGATGTTATACACATAGTCACATAGATATAGCTAATAGGTTATACTTGCTATGCGCACGTGCACCAAATCACACACGCATACATATATAAGACAGTTATGTAGTACGATCGGGCATGTGAGGAAATAAGTTTCAATTTGGACATCAGTGACAGCTAAGGATGTCACAGTAGCTTTAGGTATTTTTTAGAACATGACATTGATAAGAGTTCTAGAATTACATTTTTTATGGGGTAGATAATAGGCGAATTGGCTCCTTGTGTGGGTTAGTAACGCTTGTTTGGATCCGACTTCCATATTGTACATTGCTATGTTGCCATTTCTACACGAGATACACTTTTTACTAGATGGCGTTGTCTTCTTATGCACCACTGAATCGTTATTCTATTTGTTGTATTGCCCACTTATCCATCTACTATATTTCCTATCTTATTGTCTGCTTGCACACATCTTGTTTTGTGCACAAGCAATGGGCCTTCGTTAAAAATTGCCCCTTGATCTTAGTTGATGAGGTAACGTCGTCAATGTACATCTTACCTTTCCTAGCTCCTACTTGTGGGATAACCTTGATTCGTTGGGTGACACACATTACAAATATATGAATATGGTAGATCGATGTTTGACCATTTCAAAAGCCACAAGTTGAAACGATACAACTTACCAAGTTTTAAAATAACTTTTTTTTCGGAAAGAGTATCCGAGGCTTTGCCCTGACTAATCCTAACAAGGTTCACTTTCACTGATAGCTAAGCACGTTGCCCTGAGTCAATCCCCAATGACCACAATCTAGAAGCACTTGGATTCGAACCTAAGGTTATGGTTAAAGTGTGCAATTTTCCTAAATCTTTTCTTTGTGAAACACAATTTTCCTAAAATTTGGATGAATCTCTTTTTGAGGATAGATTGGATTGCATGTGGCTAAAACGATGGTGGGATCTATATCGTAATTTGTGGGTTACTAAAGTGCCCAAACAACAATTTTTCTTGAACACCAACTTCATTTGCATACTCTGATGGAACTCGTCATCTTGTTACGGATTTTTTGCAATTTGTACTTCGCATCACTCCATCGTCACCTTGACCAGAGAGCTAGAGCTTTCCATGTCATTTCAACGTAGATTTTCCCTCCGCCACACATCACATTTTTGTCAAACGGATGTTCTTCGGTTATGGACCATGATACTTGTATAGTTGTATGTGTAAGAGTATCCCGTGATTGAAAGTTTGAAGGACAAAAAATGAAACAAACATTGAAATGAAAAAAATTTCAAACAAAAGATTATATTGAAATCACAAATCACAATACTTTTAAGGGATTTACGTTTGAGAGCAATTGTACTTTTAACGATTAAGTCGAGCTCAATAGTTCTCGAGCTCGAGTGGATCTCATCCACAAATAAATCTAACCCAACTTAACAAGTCAAGCTTCATAACACCAACGTTCGACTTGAGTTGTTCGGAAGCTCGATTAAACTTTACGAGTCCGGCCGAGCCATCTTTTGAGCCAAACATATTTATGTTTACAAATTATATAATCAAAAATAAATCATCAAGCTTGAGCAAATAAACAAGTTAATCGATCTTGAGTTTGACCTCGTAAACATTCATCGAGTACGAGCTCAAGCATTAAAAGAACATCTGAGCTCAAACCTGAGCCCAATTTTGAAGAAGTTAATCAAGCATGATATTATTTTTACTAGTCAAGCTCTAATAACCTACTACTCAGCTCGGTTCAACTCATTGCCAAAAAAGCTGACTCTATTTACCAATCCACACATGACAAGTGGCCACTGAAAGTTCAAAAATCGGCATCTTCAGTGCTACCAAGTGACGACCGATAGGCGGTTTACTGAAATCTTATTATCATGTCAATACCAACAATTGGTTGGTTGCATCTTTCGTTGGACGGTTTTAAAAAAAAATTGTATGACAAAAAAAGAACTTAGGTAATGTTGTACTTTGAGGGTTAAAAAGAACTTGTACATCTCAATAAAAGTTAATAATGTAAATTGTGACCAAGGGGTCGTTTATCTTATCCACCCCATGAAGGTAGTAATATTACCCGGTAAGATGCGCACCAACTCTCTTACTTTATGATTTTGATGGTCGGAAATCTTACCCACTAAGGTAAACGAAAAAATGTTGCATTTATAGTTAGTGATTTCTGTGGAAATAAAAATCTTAGGAAATCCAGAGCCAAGGCTGGAAGCATAAACATCTTGGTTGATATGTTGTATACATTAACCATTTTTCTCAGTCGAATTCGTCCAGGTTATTTTCAGACAAGTGCTTTCGCACATTCAGAAATCCCAAAACAGTTTTCTCTCTTGGAATGGTGTTTCTTCCAGCCCATCAATGGTTATCCATAAGAAATAAAGTTCATCTACCACCAGAGTCATGTAAGCGTAACAACTATAAGAAACAGCTTATATCACTTGAAACGATTTCAGAAAAGTAAAACAAAATCTCCGTACATTTAACTGATGGGAAAGTACAAACACTAGATACTAAAATATGAAACCTAGTCATCTCAAGTTCATCTTTTGATCATATGAAGGAAGCCTTACTCTTTACGGACAAAGTAGAGCTTACCCATGACATGAAGGACAGCAACAAAAGCGATGAAGCCAATGCTCATCACAAGAACGACGTTTGGAGAGATCTTCAATCCAGGTGCATCATCCGTGTAGAATTGGAGCATGTTCCCAGCTGTGCCACCCGATGCCCCTGCAGTTCCACCAGTCCTCCTCCTTCGTAAGTTGGCTGCAGCCGCTGCTGCACTGCCTCTTGGTGGAGCTGCTCCATTCAAAGCCATTCTGTATTTTACCCCTAAATTATTAGCTATCACTATCTTTTCCGTTTTAAAGAACAGAAAATATGATTACGAATTTTATAAAAAGTTGCAAAGCATAGGACATGGGTGTAGGAGTGCAAAATAAAACTTCACAACTTTTTCAGATATTGGATGCATACATGACCAACATCCACCATCTTACAAAATATATTCTCAATATGCAAGTTCTATGTGCCAAATGAGTTAAGTTTAAAACTATTATTGACAAATTTGGTTCAGTTCAAGCAAACACATTGATAGGTATGTCAAAACTACAGAAATGTATGACAAGAAAACATTTTATAAAGTTACAAAACTGCAAAATATCAAAGTTAAAGAACTGCAACATTTCAAAGTTACAGAACAACCACATTCAAGCAAATCCTGAATGTTGAAAGTATGCTAGGTTGGACTTCTAAAGAAAGGGGATCTTTCCTATATAAATGTAGTAATTATACTTTTAGAATTCATAATCCTGTAGGTAACATCATATCTACAAGCTTTACATCTTATTGACCCAACTCCATGCAAAATGTATTCATAGCTTTAGTTCCATAGATAACAATAAGACATGCATATACTTCCATTCCCTTTTATCATATGTATTGACCTTCCAGAATTCAAAAAAAGTTTTCATAAGCATAACAGTTTTGCCAAATCCTCAAAAGACCATAAAATAAGGATTGTTTTCATTAAAAGTCACTCGTCACAAGTCCACCTATTTTATAACAAATGAATGGATCTTCTAACCCTTTAAACTTGTGGTTCTTTTACACACCAACCATTATGCAAAAAATACATGCTAGTCCAAGCAATTTTAACCAACATATTTGTGTTTTTATGCAAATAGCCATTAAAATTCACCTAACATCAGCCAAATCAGCATCCTGTACTCTAATTTAACATGTACAATTACTACTTTGTTTCAAAAACACATCTAATGGTTAGAAAACTAATTCAATCATTTTCAACAATCCACGATGCATATAAAACAAGTCAGAAAACCTTTTCCTTAGGCCTAATATGAACCTATTTACAAATTACAAGCAGGTTTCAGAATCTAACAAAGGAATTGCGATAGGAGATCTGAGTTGCAGAGCAGATCGAACCAAATTTTCAATTACTTAATCAAAATTTCAATCAATCCGATCCTTATTATTACACATACAGATCGAAACATTCATAATATTCAAAGTATTCACACATCCTGCAAAAAAGTCCTAAAATCAACAATTTTAGCTAAAACGAAGGCCTTGAGTACACAAAAACGATCGAACAATCCGATTAAACCATAGATTTCATCCAATCGACAAAAATCATCCAATTACAAACAGATCTACATTTATCACAAACTATAAACCTACAAACTCCAGATCGAGACTAAATTAACCAAAAAATGAAACAAAATTCTACGATTTCATGAACTAAGTAGACGATTAATCGATTTGAAGAACGAAATTGTTCACTAACCTTTAGTGCAGAGAGAGAGATCAAAAGGTCGTGATTAAGTTTCTCCTTCTTCGTGTTCAAAGATCCGATATTTTCGAGAAAAGTATAAAAACTTCAACTCGTCAACAAAGGGTTGTTCTCTATTTTGAAGTATAGTAGTAGTAGGTATTGCCACATCAACTAAACCAATCAGTGATTGCCATGTGGAAATTATGATTTTCTCACTCTTTTTTTTAATTCTGTATAGTCTAATGGGCCTTTTTTTCAGATAGTAACGCCAATTAAGCTAGCGGCCCAATTAGTTTATTTAAGAATAAGATTAGTTTTAGTTTTAGAAAATAAAGTAAAAAGTAAATTAAGTTTTTTTCCCCTTGTGTTTTTGTGCTTAAATAAGCTAATTGGGCCTAAGGACTTCATCAAACTTGCCTTATCATCTTTGTGAATATCAGGAACTTCGATGGAACTCGGTCTTCAGACATAAAACCATAAGTCTTTTTGGGGCATATAAAATAAATAACTTGCCGAAATTTAAATATCACAAATAAAAGCGACCAATTAACTATATAAAAAAACAACAAAGCGGAATATTTGTTGCAAAAAAACCATGTTAGCAAAACTAACTCAAATTTTTAACCAAACGTCATGGGCCACAAAAGATTTCGCCTTTAAAAAAAGAAAATGGCCCAAGAATGGCTTAAGGCCCAACTAGCCCACATGTCATCATCTAACATCTACTATGGCACATGTATGAATTGCCAAATTGGAGCCATGTAAGGTCCAAATGTTGTAAACCGTGATAAAAGCAACCAGCATGTGGAGGTGAATGAGACTCTTTAGGAGTGTTATAAAAGGTTTTTTGCTTGTAGATTCAAGTTTTTCACCAAGAAAGCTCTAATTATTTGACCAAAGGAATGTTAGCCTAGTGGTAAGGCTTGGGCACTACATAGTGGTGAACCCGAGTTCGAACCTTGGGGGACGCATTCTGGAGGTACGGGGGCTTCGACCCCGGGCTGCATGCTTTAGCAGTCGGGATTCAGCCCAAAAGTGCCGATGATTAGTCTGTGCCCAATGTGGTCTGGGATACCTCTTCCAAAAAAAAAAACTCAAGTTATTTGTATTTGTCGGCATGTGGATGTTGTCCTTGTTGGGGTTTGGTTCTAGCAACACCGTGATGAAGAGTTGAGTTCTAGTTAGAAACATGAGCATGATATAGCTATTCGATGATGTTTTCGCACCTTGGGTTCACTAACGACCGACCTTTCTTTAGTCTTTGTATAAAACTTGGTTTATTATTTGTTGATGTATGAAAATGGTTTTATATGTATTTTAAGAATAACTTTGAATTAGTCATTCTTTCCGAATTTGAGGGTGTTACATTAATCGTTCTCGCCTACACCCCCTCACCCCCTTTCTCTCTTTTTATCTTTTCTTTATTAATTATTTTATAAAATAAAAAATATGGATAAGGCATAACTTGTGATTTAGATAATTTTGGGTAAGTAGTGGAAAACTAATATGGTATTAGGTAGCATTAGATTCAAAAACAAGTATAACTCATGGTCTTTGTCTACTCAATAAGATAATTGAATCAATAACCACTTACTAGGTTAATTGTTTTATAAAACAGTCCCTAAGGCCTAGCGTAGCGGCTCGCTAGGTTCAGCGGGTTGGGTAGCAGCGGGTTCAAGGGGTTGGGCGGGTTGTAACACCCCAAAATTTGGAGTAAACAAAAACCTTCATTTACGAAAGGTGTTAGTACAAATATACACCAAAGTGTGAGCTCTTCCCAAAAACAGGAGTATAAGTAGTGTATAATTACAATGTTTGTAATTGAATAAAAATATGATAACCAACTAGTCTAGTTCCTACTAGGAAGAAGACTACAAAAAGGGTTATCGTTCTACAGTCAATCTCACGGCCTAGAAGACCGGTCTCTCCAATGTCCCCCATGCTCACTCTAAGCCCGGCACCTACTTGGGAACGACGCCCCTAGCACCTGAGAGACACATCGACACCAATCAAGTGTTAGGCCAAAGGAGCCTAGTGAGGTGTATCAACATAATATCATACATATAAAAGCATGTTAAGACATGTGAGATATACAAGAGTGTATTAACAACAAAATGTAGCATGTTAAACCGGTTTATTATTTATCTTCAGAAACAATGGGAGCGACCCATTTCCACCAACCAATGCCCCTACATTCGTTGCTTCCCAACACCTCGATGCCATTTCAACTATGACACCTTCCGAGGCCCGCGCACCTCGGAGCCACCCGAGGGCCGACGACATACAGGGGCGGATTCACCCTTTGGGAAGGGGTGTCATCTGACCCCATTGCATCCACTAAATTATTGATTTTAATATGATAAACTTCACATTTTATAAACATAGTTTCACTTTGACCCCTCAAATTTTTTGGGTTTGACCCCCCAAGTTTTTTGATTGACCAACTCTTTTAGCATAATTCTAATAAAACTCAAGATACATAAAAAATTTGATGGCTCAGATTAAATCCTTGATTTTAAATGTTGAATGTAAACCAACGTTTTATTTATGTATTTTGTCTTGCGGTTGATATACAAACATATAAAAAGGTGTTGTATAAATATACTTATTATTTGATTTAAGTTTAATGTTATTTTGTATATAATTATTTATATATTTAATTATAATATATTATAAACTATTTGATAAAAATATTGATTAATAAAAATTTAGTATTATGTACTGCATAGCAATACATATTCTCTTAAATTTTAAATTTACAAGTAATTATTGTATATATATAATGTTTATAAAGTAATTTGAGCTAAACGCCTTAGATTGAGAATAATTATTAAGTCATACTAATACGATAGAATATTGCAGCATTATATTTAAAGAATCACTAAGATTTATTTGTAACTAAAAAATATTTATCGTTAATTGTTATATAAGTAATTCTTATTTAACGTCTATTGTTAAGTTTTTGTTAATTGTATATGGCTAAATGTTAATTGTTCTATTATTTTGCTAGGAAAATAAAAAAAATGTTTAAGAAAATTGTTATGTTAATTTGCTAAAAGAAATATGAAAAATATCTTTTAAAAAGAATGTCTAACTTTCAAAATCGGTAATGAGGGTAACGCGATTTTCATAATATTATTTTACTTAAATTCCGACCCCCCTTATCAAAGTTTCTGGATCCGCCACTGGCGACATAGGTGCGTACCTGTTTCAGTACCTCCCAAGACTGTTGGGTGTGGACACATTGCGTTGGATCGTCCATGTTATTTACATTCAATCAACCTCGATGCCATTTCTATCATGACACCTTCGGAGGCATATTTGTACTGTCTAGAAAGACTCATACATTCATCTCAACCTATCATAGGCATTAAACGAGGGTCTCAAGCCCTTTGCATCATTCTATGACATATTTCTTTACACGTATCATGTATACGTTCATCACATAGCCATAAGAACATAACTCATGCATCAATAACATGTCAATATCCACTCAATATATCCAATAATTCAAATCAAATCATTCATACACGAATTCATTATCTATTTACTTCATGGCAAACCTTAAACCTAGAAATTTAGGCATTTCATCCAAAATCACATTCATCCACAAATACCAAGCAAGATATGCAAAATCAAACCAAATGATGAGCTCTCAGTTTTAACAAAATGATTTTAATAACTCACCTTAGGGTTTTGTCACAAAACCCCCAAATTCCAAGATCTAGGTCAAATACGTGAACGAACCTAAAATCAAGTAGATCGAACCCTAGGTTAGTTTCATAACTCTTACACATAGATTAACCAACCTAAAATGGTTTAGATAAGCTTACCTAACCAAATCTTGAACAAACCCTAGAATAGAGAACACTAGCAACAATGGTGTTTTGAGGTTGTGAGAGGTAGAGAAGATGAAGATGGAGGAGATCTAGCTTCCAAATCTTGTTACCTTAAGCATCAATCCATCAATGGGGTCTTGAAGAGCTTGGAAAATGGAGAGCATAGCAAAAAGAATCAACTATTTCGGAGTTGTAGAGAGGAAGATATGGGGAAATGAAGAAAGAGACCAAAATCCCGTATTTGAAGTGCCCAGGCGCTAAAGTGCCCATCCAAAGTGACACATGTGGCACTTTAGCTGTCACTTTAGCCCGTGCCCTCAAAGTTGCCTTCAAGGGGCGGTACACTATCAGCTAAAGTGCCCATCCAAAGTGACCATGTGGCACTTTAGCTGTCACTTTAGCTTTGACCCAAATTGTTGGTTTTAACTCCGTTTTCGATTCCGAAAGAACCGTTGGACTCGTAATTGAATTCTCTAACATACTAGACCACAAAATACAAGATTTGATCCATAATTCTATTTCTCAAAATTTCATTAACGTTCAATATTACGTAAAAAGTCACTTTTTTACGTAATTGATCCATAATTGATCAATTCTATTTCTCAAAATACAAGATTTGATCCATAATTGATCCATAATTCTATGACATGAGATTGGGTAGATCATAAAAAGTCACTTTTTTCCATATCTCTTTTTACCAAACCACGAATAATGGTTTCTTCATTATATAATAATAAAATTTTATTTTTCCACCGACGCATATGTTGTTTGGAAAATGTAGATTGAAATTTAGGGATTATCTTTGGGGAAATTAAAGAAGGTGGTAGGGATGATATTGTACAAAAATGTACTTTCTATATGAAGAAGATTTTGTTGTCGAAAATAAAATCTTTGGTACTTGCGTTATCTGGTGGCAGTTGGGTGGGCCTTTCCCTCCATCCCTTTCTTTTTGTTTTTAACCGTAAAAATTTAACTAGATTTGTTTGATTTTAAATCATAAAAAATCTGAATTAGTATAGTAAATATTTTGTTTTTATTTTTTGCATACATTTAGACATTTAGGGCGTCCGGAGTACCTATTCCATTGGGCGGGGAGATAGCATCGGGTTGGCAGGGTGAACACCGCCTCCCTCCCCGCCGACTTCAACAAACTGCATCCTGTCGTGGTGCACATCTTTGCTAGGAAAGCATCTTTTGTGTGTGTGTGTCTCTCTCTCTCTCTTTCATGTGTCTATCTTTTTTTAAATGGTTGGTGGGATGTATGGATAGAATGGTGACCACTGCAGAGATTTCTTAGAGGTAGAATGATGGAAGAAAGAGAAGGTAGAGAGAGTAAATTGCCGACGTGGCAAGATGGATGGAATGGTGGAATGGTGGGTATTCCTATCTCCTTTACCAAAAAAATATTTAATTATTGACGATGTAAATATTATATTATTAAGCTACATAATATAGTTATTAAGTTGTATAATATAGTTCAGTAATAACTATAAGTATGTCATATCACAATTTATGGATGCTACATATGCTTAAACTCAAATTATCAAATAAAATAAAAGAATTTGTTATATTATCTAAGAATAAAATGTCTATTCTGTTTCTAAATAAAAACCAAGGCAAGTATATTTTTATCATTTTTTGATGGGAGGTGATATTTCCACATAATAAATTGATTCATCCAAGGAAATGAGTAGATACTTAAAATATGTCTCCGAATGTAACAGATGGTCTGATGGGAAGTATCAATTCCCTTTTTTGATGAAATGAGTAGATACTTAAAATATGTCTCCAAATGTAACAGATGGTCTGATGGATTTTAAAACGTTGTTTTTTAAACTATAATTTTTTTTTACTTTAAAAATTATGTGTTTTACTTGCAATTTGTCTAAAGATAACAATACATTTTGTATAGTACATTTCATTTTTAACAAACAAGTTATCTAACTTTTCATTTTAAGTGATCAAGGTATTTTAGTAAAATTTTAATAGATAGGCTTTGAACTTTTAGATTTTGGTTAAAGTGTAAATAGTTAACAATGTTCCAAAGTAAAAACAAAAAAAAAATCTAAATCAACTTTAATGTTCTCAAAATCGATTTTACTCAAAACCCTAACATCCAACATCGCTTTCCCTTGTCGTCTTCTCTCTATCATCACTCATCATGTCTCTGCCATCGACATCCCTCTGTTTGATATGTTTTTCTTTCGTCTTTTGATTCTTGCTCTTTTCCAGAGAATTACGTATAAACAGATTAGGATAATGAAGAAAACAATTGTGCATCAAAAAGGGTTAAAGCGATGAGAGAGACTAACAAAGACAATATATGATGATGTCATTATGGAGAATGTACGATGATGGATGCAATGAGCTTCCTTTCTAGTTCCGAATAAAACCAACTCAAAAAATGATTATAGGAGACATTCTATCAATAAAAACTATTGCATTATATTACACATTACACGAGGCAACGAACCGTTGATCTCTTTTAATCTAATGCCTCCTATGAATTATGTTTTAGAAGAGAATTGATCTGGTGCATCTTAGTGCATTTCATCCCAATGTACATCAACTTCTCATCCAACAGTTAAGACCATCTGCAATGGGGCTTGGCAACCCATCGGTATGGAGCTGTTGCCGATCGGCAATCCCGGCAACACCGCCGTGGTTGATTGGCCAGCACCAAAATCGGTATCCCCATGCTGACTTGTTAAACTACCTCACCCCACCCCACTCCACCCTCTCTCTCCTTTCTCTCTATCTCTCTCTTCTTTTCTTTTTTTTTTCTTTTTTTATTAATTATTAAATTGGTATCGGTGTGGTTGAATTGGTAAGGATTGGTAGGTTTTGGTAAGATAGTGGAAAGCTGATGTGGCGCTGATATGTCGACTGATACCATTGGCAAGACCATCTACCACTGTGGATGGTCTACAAACACTTCTCACGCTTATCATGTTAACCTCAATATGTTATAGGAAACCAATCTTAGATAAGTAATGGTTACTTTTAAAATCTTGTAATCAACATACCTATAGTTTAAGAATAATGCATATATATCATTGGATTAGAAGTTGTATGCTCTACTAATTACGGTATACAGTAAATACAACATATAACCAGCGACCGACCACTTTTCAGTTGTTAAATATCAGTGATTAGGGAAGTGTGTATTTGGTTGCTAATTAAGTAAAATGTTTAGCAAGACGCTCTTATCAAATAAGATACCAATAAACAACATCATCTCTTATTGATCAAGAGTTTATTAAATAACCATTGAAAGACAATAAAATGCTTTTATATTTAACTTTGTTTTTTCTATTTTTCTCAATCATGGTTTGGGGTAACTATAGGGTGTAGGGAAAACTTGTTCATGTACCTCAATTAGTTTAATGGGATTTAAGTAAATAGTCAAACAAAACTACCAGTAAGCCTGGGGATAGTTGACTTAGTGATCTTACTAAGCAAATTCATTATCTTACTAGTTGAGCAAGAATTACAAACATTGTACATTCCAATCTTTTATATTTTTCCAACAATTGTAAAGGTGCATTTTTAGAACACTTATGAGTGCAACATGAATCTACTGGTTTTACACATTTAATGAGGGTGTAGTTAATGATATGGAAATTTCAATTTCATTAAATCTACCTTAGGAATAAGAAATAAAGATTTAAAATAACAAAACTGAAAAGACATCGTCGGTCATTTTCTTTCTTTTTCGTTTGTACTCTTGTGTTCAAGATGTCTCATTTGCCATCAAAGAGATTCAGAGTCATCAAAATACGAAAACAACGACATGACACCAAAGTAGGTCAACAAATTTAGATATTTTTTAAAAGAATTAAGAGGAGAACAACGAGTATTCACAAACTTATATGATATAAAAGATGGAAAACAAAACATATACTTTAGTTAGGCCACGAGTCATGAGTCATTTGTTGTACTGAAATATGAGATAAGACTCATATGAATCTACGGCTCGTTTGGTTTGCGATTTGGTTAGATTTGGTTCCAATCATGTGTTTGGTTTAAAGAAAAGTTTAGAATTAAAATCTCAGGATTTCAATGAAATCCTAAACCAAATTTATAGATTTAGTTGTATTTACACGGAATTTCATAAGATTTGTTGTTGATGATTTTAGTATATCAATTACTTAGTTAATTGCTGATTTAGCTGAGATCAATTAAGATAATAAGACAAACAACATAAGTTGGGAGGTGTGCAATGTACACGTACAAATATTGCCTTCTCACCTTGAATTGCCATACTCTTTCATAGGTTTTTAAAGGTTTTTGGTAGCTTTTTCAAAGCAAAACGGTTTTTCGTATTTAATATTTAGCTTTATAAAACTTTTAAAATTTGTGTTAATCAGTTATATTTTTATATAAGTTTTCATATTAAATTTTTTATATTAATAAAAGTTTTAATAATTATATTTTTATATATTTAATTAATGTCTCAAATATTTAAAAAATTATTATAATAAATACTAATTAATGAATACTATTTTCTCCATATAAATAAATAGTAATTGTATTAATTTTAATGCATTCATTTTTATAAATAAAAATATAAATGATATAAAGTTAAAATGATAGGAGCCTTGAAAATTTTGAAAAAGCTTGGATGAGGTTTTTAGTAGTGAAAATATATAGAGTTTTTAGATTGTTGAGGTGATAATAAGTGTAAGAAAAAATGTAAAAAATTTATTAAAAACCCGTACATTGTAGATAAGTTCTTTACTCTTTAGAAGTCTTTATCGATTAACTTACATATTCTAATAAATTAGGTATTTTTGATAGTTAATATTTCAATTAGGTATTTTTTATTATTGGTCGTCCAACTTGTAATTAGAATGGCATTTTGTTTTCTATAAATATTTTAGATATCAAAAATTTCAACAACCTACATGCAATTTGGTTGGAGTCTAGATTCTATAGTCTATAAACAAAAAGTTAACCTTCTTTTCTTTTTAAAAAAAAAACAAAAAGTTAACCTCAAATCGAACAATTACTGCTGCTACGATCTATCTTTGTTTGTGCATCCAAAATATACATACCTATACCTTATATTTAGGTTGTGTTTGACAAAATAAGCTAGTCTTATCCAAACATTATTATAAGCTAGTTTTTTAAAATGTTATTTGAGTAACTTTTTGTAGTTTTTTTCCAACTATACTCTCATTAATATTAATTATTAATTCAAAGATACTCTTTTTGGTCATTTTACATACTCATCAGTTTATAACTAGTTTATCAATCAATAGCTATGGCTTATCTGCAAGTTTGCCAAACATAGCCTTAATGTGTAAAAGAAAGCCTATAAAATGTATTAATTGGGCCCTACCGGTACCTAAAATACACTCTCATTAACATTTATTTAGCGGTGTTTGTTTCTTTATGCAAATAAGCTCTTATTGTATTTATGTTCGATTCGTTTAGGAACAACACAATTTAGACTGTTTGTATTTTCTTCTTGAGCCTCTAAAGCCCCTTAATTTTCTCTGATAAATTAAGTGACAACCTAACAATTTAATTACTTCTTATTTTCGTCCAACGCCATTATTTTGATTTCAACATCGGTTTTAGCTAGATGCAACCCCAATTTGCCAAAAAAAAAGGCAAAACTTGAACATTGTAGATTGGTGTGTTCACTTTCCAAAACATTTTGAATCACTAAAAATTGGACTTCGATGTGTGAGATATGATTAAAAATTTACAAATCTCATAAAGCTTCCAGCATCATTCTTTTTTTTTCTTTCCGTCTTTCGATCATTGATATCTCACTCATTTGAATTTTTAGGGATAAAATAGGCAATTATTCATACTTAGACGTTTGTCGTTACATTAACAAACAATCTTATTGATTCATATTTCAGACTTCATCACCACCTTTAAAAAGAAGAATTGAAATCATACTTTAAACTTCAACACCTTTTACAAACGACACCTTACTAATTTACAAATTAACCACTATAAAGTTAAATCAAGCATGTTTTCACGATGCACCTCTTTATGGCCATCGCTCAACTTGTCTCCTCAAAAGCGACAACCAAATCTGCTTCTCATTGGTGGCAAATCGGAGACCACTCCTTCTTCAACAACCACTCTCTTTCCCGAAATCTCCAATTTTACGATGGGTTAGGGCTTCGAGTTCTACTTGTTTAAGATGTAAAATTAAGTTAATATATTTAGGGTATCATAGTGTTATTTCAATTTAGAAGCTTTATCATATTAGATGTTTTTCGATTTGCAAATGTATTTCAAAATATGCATTTGTCTATTGTCTTTATGATTTTTGTTACATGTTTCTCTTACTATAGTAGGTGACACACACTAGGGATTATATTATCGTACTTGGTCAACATATTCATGTTTCATCTTTGATAGATTCCTTTGATGATAGAAGATGGATTAAATCCACAAACAAAAGTCTAAAGCTTGTATCTATCTACTATTTCACTAATTTGATTTTGCAATTTACCTACATTTTATGAAATGATATTGGGGATCACCATTATCCCAAGCATTTGAAAAGAAAGAACTAGATATTGTAAATGTGATGAAGTTGGTTGGAGGTTGCAAGCATCAGCTACTAGAAATGAGAGTTGAAGATGAGGGGTGAGATTTTCTACTCAATCAAGTTACCTTGGTTTGTGAGAAGCGTGATATTGATGTTTGTAACATGAACAAAATGTTCTTACTTCTTGGAAAGTCACAATGAAAAGCTCCACAAATGACAAACTTGAACTGTTATCGTGTTGAGCTATTTTATGCAATCATCAATTTGCATCTTATGAAATTAGAGAATCATTTTACAGAGACTAGCACTGAATTGTTTAATTATATTTGTGCTTAAATTCAAGCGACTCTTTTCCGCTCTTGGTAAGAGCAAATTGATTCATCTTGCTCATTTGTATCAGGATGATTTCTTTAAACTGGAACTTTTGATACTTGATGATTATCTTGATACTTGTATACTTGATATGATGACCATATAAAAGTTTTCTAATCTAAAAGGGATCAGTCATGTTGCGCATAAAATGATTGAAACAAAAATTGATAAGATATCTCATCTCATATTCTCATGTATTTGCTTATATAGCTAGCAATGTGTTTTTACCTGTTACGATCGTGACGGTTAAGAGGACATTTTCAGCTACGACGATCGTAAAGAACGTGTTACGCAATATAATGAAATCAGATCAATGAATCAAGGATTGTTTCGTTACGTATATTATAAAAGACGTTTATGTTGAGATTGATAACAAACATATCATATATAGATAAGTTTCGAAAAATAAAACTAGTCGATGTCACTGTTAAATCTGTAAAAATCCAATATCATCGATATAATAGAGGTATTTTTGTTATTTTGTGACTGTTAACTTTTTTTATATTATGCTACCCATACAAATTTCATGACTCTCTGTCCCTATATACCTCTACATTCACTGAGCAAATGTAATGGTTTAAAAGGTTAAAGAATAAGAGGGCATGTAACAATGGGTTTGAAGGTAGTAGGACATTTCCTTGGACACCTGTGAAACCCCACAATAGCTACAAGTTGAAAACCAAATATATTTGATAGGTGACACTAATGTACAAACCTCATTGCACGTGCAACTTGTACTATTCATTTAATTTTGACTATTCAATTAGTTGACACAAATCTCAAGGGTCTCACCCATTTAATTGCTTGCACTAGGTCCCCATACTCAACTGTCGGCAGCTCACTCATGGTACTACTCTTTATGCACAACTTACCATCTCAAATATGGTGCTTTAATGCTTTATAACCATTGTGGTTTTGACTTTTGACTCAATCATAAGCTATAGAACCTTGTACATCATGCATTAATACTTGTACATTTTGATACTTAAACTAATAATCTAATTAGCTAGTTGTATGGGCTTTACATTTAGTTATTTACACATAATCATTTTTATGATTTGATATTATACCTTTTTCTTTAATTTCCTTCCACCTTCCATTTAGCCTATGGATTCACTTTCTATATAATTTACTCTCTCTCTCTACCAACCTCTTCTCACTCTTAATTGTGTGTGTGTGTATATATATATATAATATGTATATATAAATAACCTCCATCCCATCTTCAAAACCCAAAAAAGAAACATACCCATCTCTCCATTTGTCACCAACTCCATTGGGTGTTGATCAAAAATGGCTTTTTCTTCAAATATGGTCATATCTCCAAGAAAGCTTAGATATGATGTGTACTCATATTCATATCAACATGACTCCAAAACCCTTTGGTCATTTCAGTTCTTGCTTCCCTTATCGAAAGAACGTTGGCAAGAAACGAGAGAATTGGAAGAAAATGTGGGTTTAGTGTCAAACACATGAGTAATGCTTCCAAAACTAGGGTTTTCGACTGCAATGAAACGCCGGATATGACGATTCAATCGTATCTCGAGAGGATCTTTAGGTACACAAGAGCCGGGCCGTCGGTGTACGTTGTTGCGTATGTTTATATCGATCGGTTCTGCCAGTTGCTGCCGGAGTTCCGAATAACTGGCAGGAATGTGCATCGACTTCTCATCACAACTATTATGGTGGCTTCTAAGTATGTTGAAGACATGTAAGTTCTTGTTATTTTTTTTCTTTCTTTCATATTCTTCAATAATCTTGCATTTATGATGTCATCTTCTTTTAGTTAAAAGGATTTAATGGTTTAAATGCATGACAAATGTTATATAGTTATACAATTTGACCCACCTATTTTAGTGAGACCAGAAAATAACAGTAAACGTTTACAACAAAACGTTATGAAGATACAAAAAAGCCGGAACCTTCATATATAGCAAAAATAAACCGTGAAGGTTTATGTTACTGTGTTTTTCTATGAAGGTTCAATGTTATTTTTGTGGTCTCACGAAAAAAAGTCATGCATGATATAGTTATACTGTTATACTATCCGACAAAAAGATATATGAATTCTTCAAAAAAAAGATATATGAATTACGCATCACAAACGGGGCCGGGTGCTTTAAAGATGCCAAGGTACAACACTTAATGCCATTGAACTGTCAAGTATACATATATCGGTCCCGATCAATAATACATCAAGGGATAAAAATGTCATAAAAATATACTTTTTGACCACTAAAATTGATAAAAATACACTTTCATAGAAACTTTATGGGATTTCATTTTAATGTATTTAATTTTCATGCAGGAATTACAGAAATTCATACTTTGCAAGAGTTGGAGGCATAACAACAGAAGAAATGAACACATTAGAGCTTGAGTTTCTATTCTTGATGAACTTCAAAATGCATGTAAATGTGAGTGTTTTTGAGAGCTATTGTTCTCATTTAGAAAGGGAAGTGAGCATTGGAGGTGGTTACCATATCGAGAAAACGTTGCGGTGTGCCGAAGAAATTAAATCTCAACAACGAGGGTACAATCAGATCGCCCGAATCACGTTGTAAATTAATCAAAGCTTTTCTTTTTTCGGGTTTATTTATGTATAATTAAATAGAAATATGTACATAGAGAGGCTTGAAGGGTTTTTGCTTCAAACAGAGTTCACTTGTGATTTACTACAAAATTAATGTTGGTGTGTGTTCAAATGGGATCTAAGATTTGTCATAGTTTGACTCTTTTTTTCAAATACATAAAGAATTCAAGAATACAACATGCCATTTAATCTTAGGAAGTGTAAAACAAGTTACACACTTAGGTTTGAGTTACACTTTATTAATATATGTTTCAACTTTAAACTAATTCTAGAAAATAAATGATATATAACAGACCATTTTGAAAAATAGTTATATAAAATTGTTCTAGAAACCAAGTTTCATTATGATATTACTTTTATAGTGGCCATTAATTATTAATAGTTATAAGATAGACATGAATTAGGACCACTTTATTTTATTATTATTGAAAAGCATATGGAAGCTATTTAAGATATGCAACTTATGAAGAATCTAATTAATTAATTGCAAAAATATGTGACCCCCAATAATGGATGTAAATATATGCTCCAATAACCTTCCCAAACCAGCCTGTTTTGTTTAGCTTTATATCAACTATCATGTTAATTAGTGCCTTATTTGAAATGATTGAAGCAGCTTTCCAAACTTATTTAAACAAAATGATATTACTTTCTATATGATTAAATCAATTAAGTTATGTCTTTTAATTAAGTACTGAAATTGTAATCATATGTTGGATTTGATTCACACTGAGATTTTATTAGAATAATTTAAGGATTCTAAATTCAATTCAAAATCTTGTTTTGGTATTTTAAAGAGTTAAGATCTTCATAGTTAGCATTTCATTGGTAATGGATCTATCATTTTTGGTTTTTTGCACCCAGGTAGATCTATTGGTTTATATATGTTTATCTTTTTTGTAAAAGAACATGATAGCCGGTCAAAACCAAGACGATTATACTTTTAGTCGGTGTATTGGTCTATAGCTATTCTATATCTAATTTTTACCAATGAGATAGATTTATTAGTTTATATATATATATATATATATATTCTAAAAGTGTATTGAAACGATTAAATTATTAAATATTTTAATAATGTAAATATTAATTGAACTCTTTATAATAGAGAATACATTAGAATTGAATATAACTTTTTTCCATGATTTTAACTTTTTATCAATTTTAGAAAAATTATAAAAAACTTGTTGCAATTTTGTAATGATTCCAGTTTTTTCAATAATTCTGAGCTTCAAATACTTCTGACATGTAACTCAGTTGGTGAAGGGGCGGAAAGACTTTAACCAGATACATAACAGATTCTAGGTTCATATCTAGGCCCCCGTTAGCCTCGGGCGTTGAGTGAGCCAAAAAAATGCTCCCTCACATTCATGTCTATAGAGGCGAGCAGATACATAACAGATTATAGGTTCATATTTAGGCCCCCATTAGCCTCAGGCGTTGAGTGAGCCAAAAAAAATGCCCCCACACGTTCATGTATGTAAAGGCGAGTTTTATGTAAGCCGGTTATATTGTCACTTTGTCAGTAATCAACTTTTATCCCAAATTTTATGCTTTGAATTTTAGGTATTTTAGACCATTGTGATAATAAATAAATAATCTGACCTAATACTAACTTCAAACATATATTTGTAATTCGTTATTGACACATTACTTGCTTATAAAACGCCTTTTACACAATTAGAAAGGTATTTACGCAATACGATGAGATCCATCTCAATTTTAATGTTTTATTTTATTATTTGGCTATATTAATATTATAATACGATTTTATATGACCTTGAGAACGAAAGTGTTTTTATTTCTTAAATAAAATATAAATTTAAATATATCATAAAACTTTCAAAAAGTTATATGGTTTAGTATCAAATAAATTATAAAAAACTCGTTTTTTGTGTGATTTCTATAATTCAGTTTTTATATTATAATTTAATTTAATTTTAGTAACAAATTATTTTTTTGTTTAATAATATATAGTTTTTATATAAATGATAATTGAATATTCGGTTAGAACTCAACTGTTATCTTAATTAACTTTAGATTTTTTATATTTAAAATGAGATGTTTATTCTTATATATAATTATGTTTATCTACACTTAGTTACACCAATTCAAGCATGGAGCTTTAATAAGTTATCTTTACTTTTTACGTACAATCTATTTGTGATCTTGAATTTTAAATAATATGCATCAATAAACAGTACTTTATGTATAAAAAATGGTTTTTAGGAGTTTTTGTCAAATGTTTTATAGTATACTATAAATAATACAATTTGATTTAATACATAATTTAGAGAAATATTAAATTATTAATGAAGTATATAAAGTCGATAAAATCGAGCATGTTATGTTCAGGAATGATAATTCTTCTACTAGCTAGAATAACCTTATTTCTTCTAATATCAACATTTTTTTGTTGCAAAGCAATGCAGAGACAAATTGTAGTCAAAGTTGGGATTGCTAACGTGGGCATAGACCTAGATTATATCATTTGTCCTCTTTGTAAGCAGGAAGTTAAGACGGTTGAGCATGGCCTGTTCTCGTTTCTCTTTTTACACGTCTTTTTAGATGGTTGTGGATGACCTTGGGAGGTCCCAATCGTCATGTAACACCCGTTTCCACTTTTGTTTTCCGTTATTGGCTAGTGATCTAACTCAGCTTGCATGTTTTAGGAGTTGAGGGGTTTGGATGTCATTAATGAAAGTGCAAGGGAGGGTGGTTATGAATAGAAAAGGGGAAACCCTTAACCTCTATTCAGTTTCCAGGGAAACGTACGAGAGGAGAGAAAGAGACGAATTAGGTTTGAAGCAAAGGGTTTCAATTGGAGGTTTGGGGTGATCAATTGCATAATTGATCACGTTTCACGCATCAGAGGTAAGAATTTCTAGTTGTTTTTACTTTATTGATGTTGTTTTGAGAGTAGTAGTTTGGGTTGGGTATTGATTGGGATTAATGATCGTTTGATCATCAATTGGAGTGTAATCGACGGAATTGGATGTTTATTTATGCTAGATATCGATCGTAGATGTTGTATAAACTTGCAATTGAGTTGTTTTAGCTAAATTGGGGTTTTGGGGTTGAAATCCCCACTGCAGTCGCATCCTGCGACTTAAGATTTTGGGTCTGCAGGTAACCGCGGGTCAATCCGCGGGTGGTGACCCTCGGGATGACCCTCCGTTTATCGGCGGGTCAAGCCGCGGGTGGTGACCCTCGGGACGACCCTCCGTTTCTGCTGGTTGATTTTTCGAGTTTTCCGTAAAGGGCTCGTTTGGGGTTCTTTTGCTTGTGGACCCCTAAAGGCTTATGTAACTTGATGTTAGGTGAAGTTTCGTGGAAATTGGTCGAGGTTAGCTTGGCCATTTCACGTTAGGGAGTCGGGTTTAAGTTAAGGACCCGTTTTGGGGCAGTGATTGATGTGTAAGTGTTATGTGTTATGGTTAGGTCATACGAGTTTGTAACACCCAAAATTTGGAGTCAACAAAAACTTTCCTTAACGAAAGGTGGTAATACAAATTACGCCAAAGCGTGAGCTCTTCCCAAGAACGGGGTAATAAGTAATGTACAATTACAATATTTGTAATTCAAATGTAGCGATATAAAAATCAACAAGTCTAATACCTAACAAGGAAAAGACTACAAAAGGGTCAATAGTTTCTACTATCAACTCGCGGTCTAGAAGGTCCGGCCTCTTCACACATCCCCAAAGCTCACTCTCTAACTCGGCACCTACTTGGGAATAGCGTCCCTAGTACCTGAGAGACACATCGACACCAAGCAAGTGTTAGGCTAAAAGAGCCTAGTGAGTTGTATCAACATAACATGATACGTAAGAATTCATACCAAGGCATACGAGATATGCACGTATAATGAACAATCATAAATAAAGCATACTAACAACAAAGTGCATCATGTTTTACCGGTTCATCTTTAATCTTCGAAAACCGTGGGAGCGACCCACTTTCGCCAAGCAAGTTACACCTCAGAGTCGAGACACCCCGTTGTCGTCCTCCTACGAAGACTCAAATAGACAACCTCAGAGGCCAAGCACATTCGCGGCCACACGAATGGCGAGGGACATAGGTGCACACCTTTTGACTAGTGCCACTTTAAATCAATCTCATTTCAAAAACAACACAATGTGCACCTTTTGACTAGTGCCACATTTGTCCAATTTATGTTTGCATAAAAATATGGGTACTCACCTTTTGACTAGTGACATCTCGGTCCACTTTTTGACTGGTGACCAATAGTATCCCACTTTTTGACTAGCGGTGCTCCATAACATTTTAGTTATATATTTTAAGCGTTATTGAAAGCCTCAATACTTTCATTCATTTCACATAAGCCAACATGCTCGGGATTCAATTTCTTCGCATCATTCTGTGGCATGCATAGTAACACGTATTTCTCATAAATACATTCACCTTATAATTGTAACACCCAATTTCATGAACATAATTAACTAGGAAAATAACCAATTCATATAAAAATGCGGAAGCTTGTCCATCATTTAGAAAAGAAACCGTAATCCAACTTCGTAAATACCCACTGGGTTTAAAACTAAATACCACCAAAACATAGTTTAATCGTTTACGAAAAACAACATGCACGTCAATTTAAAACAAAAGTAGTTTGCTGCCTAAACCAACACTCCTTCTTTTCCATCCCTGAGAACTGAACCGACGGAGCCTCGAAGCATCAGACCTTTTCCTTTCCCTTACGGGATGTGCCTGCAACTAAAAGAGTAAATAACAACGGGGTAAGCGAAACGCTTAGTGAGAACACACCTAAACCACTTACCATCATACATTTACAATCATGCAACACATAATCACGTACGTGCCATCTTTGCACTATCTTCCCTTTGGCTAAACCCAAAACAGGAAGAAACATCATATCCCCGAAGGGAACTTATATCGTCATCATAACATAATCACATGCACACAATTATAAGCATACAATAACAAGTAGCTAGGTAGTGAACTCACCTTAGTAATGATCACCCTTAGCTCACAACACGTACAACGATCACTTTGTGGCACCTAAACACATTACACATTCATACTCATCAAACAAAATCCCATAATGGGTCCCTAACCATAACTCGACTCTCGATCGAGAAATGACTTAGCTATGCTCGATTATTTTCCACAAAACTTCCTAGAACATCTAGTTACATAAGCCCCTAGGGGTATATAAACCAAAGAACCCCAAACGAGCCCGAACGGAAAACTCAAAAATCTGGACAGCACAAACGGAGGGTCGAACCGAGGGTCACCACCCGCGGCTTGACCCGCCGATAAACGGAGGGTCATCCCGAGGGTCACCACCCGCGGATTGACCCGCGGATACCTGCAGACCCAAAATCTTCAATCGCAGGATGCGACTGCAGATGGGATTTCAACCCCAAAACTCCAATTTCGACCAATAACTCCAAAATCACTTTCTCATAACAACTAGGGTCGATAACTAGCGATTACACGCGAGTAATTCAACCCCAAAACCTACCAATTACAACAATCGGTGATTCTGTGATCACCAATCCAACATCCAACCCTAACCAACACAAAACTCCAAAATTGACATCAATTGACAATCAAACTAACATAGAACTCTTACCTTAGCGCAAGAAACGTGATCAATTACGCAATCGATCACCACAAACCTCCGATTGAACTCCTTGCTTCCACTCCCAATTCTCCTCTTTCTCTCCTCTCGTACGTTTTCTCTGGAAACTGCTACTGAAGAGATAAGGGTTTCTAACCCTTTAATCTGACCACTCTTCCCTTACACTTTCACAAATGACTTCTGGGCCCCTCAACTCCTAAGACGTAACAATCAAGGTTCAACCTTAACTCATAACTCTGATTTAACTTAACTTGAGAACGGGGTGTTACAACTCTCCCCCACTTATCAGGATTTCGTCCCCGAAATCCTCTATCCCTATAGCATCTAAGGTCAGTCCCGTCTCATCTCATCATCCGGTGCCTCTCCTATGCTCCCTTTGAACATACTCCATCCTGATTCCACTGAATACCCTCAGCCGCCTTCTGGATACTGTCCGCATGCCCAACTCACTCTGACTAACCTCTCCCAAAGATGGGAGTCCTACACCTCCTCTCGCACAACATCCCATAGGAATGCATGCCTATGTTGACATAAAAGCTGCTACTAAACAAGGATTCTGCCAACGGCAGATACCTATCTCACTTCCTAAAAAAAATCCACATACAGGCTCTTAACAGATACTTGGGAGTTAATACCGTCCTCTCACTCTACCCGTCAGTCTGACCACTATCTCTCTCATAACATCAAGATCTTTAAGGGTACAACTAACCTTGCAATCAAAACATTCGTTACATGCCCTTACTGCATCCGGTAACTCTAACTCTACCCCAACCTCCTCTCACTTCTAACACTCTTCCACATGGTTTTCCATACCTCGATTCAGCACTGGCCACCACTAAACCATCCTTACGTCTCTGATACTGGAACTTAATACTCGGTCTCAATAACTTAGTAGACCACGACTGTCGGGTATTACCCGAACTACTTAACCCTTACCTCCTTCCTTATTCGAACTCTCACTCTTAACTGCTTTCTTCGTGACTGCATAAACATACCTACTAGCGAGGTCATCATTGTTAACTACCAAGCTGTACCATCAACTAACACAAAACCCGTTATAGGGTCGATATAACTCTTACCCTCTCTAATTCCATCACATTTGTATCAACAATTCCTTCCAACATCTATTACATCACTATACACATACTTATTTAGTCCCTAATAGACAGTCTCAACTGTCCCTACTTGACTCTCGAAGCCTACGGGTGTAACCACCAGTGTAGGAAACACAAGAATCAAGTAAAGATTAGTCTGGGCATCAAGCTCGCCTTCGTCATGCAATTAATGCACCTCACTACCATCACACCTTCTCTTATCTCCGACTCTGACATCTCAACACATACAGTTCATTCACTTTCTCATTCCTAACCCAATTCAACAACAGTTTCGAACAATCAAGCATCCATTCCATACTCTACTCCAATGGCATTCACCAATGAACACGATCACCGATCCATTAAGCATCAGCCTATAGACCAGGTTCATTAAACCTCTGTAACAGCCTCACCATGTCGTTTCCCAGGGTTTACGACAGGTTTCACAACACAAACACATCTGCACACATAACTGCTCTCCGTTCCCCGAACGGAACTGATCGTGCCGTCTGCTCTGACAAGAATGACACTATCCCCTTGACCCTTAAGGGTACAAGGCTGTCCGTAAGCGCAAAAACACGCTATTCACATCCAACATAGTTACCTACTCCCTACTCTCACGTATAACATAAACACCCATAATAATTCCTTACATCATCCATTTACTCCCCATCATGCTTCATCATATTACAACTAACACGTGGTAAGAAATACCACCACAAACTGCCATGTCCTCTACTGCCTCCGGTGAAGTCTACACTAGAGCTTCACATAACTTCCTTCTTAAGATTTCGATAGCTGCTGCCTTCTTTCCTCCACACTCAACGTGCCTTGCGTAAAGTCTCCAATAGCAACTCGTAACATCTTATCTATACATACAATCACTGACCTATCCAACATCGACCTACAGTTCTGATTCATCGGGTCTACGGAAGCTATTGGTGCGTTCGTCAACCCGAATGACATCACAACGAACTCGAAATACACATATCGAGTACAAAAGACTGTCTTATGCACATTTTCTCCTCGAACCTTCAACTAGTGGTACCCTGAGCGAAGATCTAACTTCGAGAACCACATGGCTCCCTGAAGTTGATCAAAGAGATCGTCGATCCTCAACAGCGGGTATCTATTCCTTACTGTAAGCTTGGTTAACTCTCGGTAATCGATACACATCCGTAACAATTCCTGCATCTTCGGAGGTGCTACCCGGTGCAGGTCTTAGCTACCGACACCACCCCCGGAATTAACTTGATCCAGAACTCCACTTGCCTCTCGTGAGAAATGTCAGACAAGTCATCCGGGAATACATCCGGAAACTCGCCGACCATTGGCACGTTCGCTACCGTCTCCTTCTTATCTCAACTCGGCTATCGACCACATACGCTAAGTAACTGCTACCTCCAAGAAGAACGTGCTTCCTGGCCTTAGCCAAGGTGCACATCATAGGTAATCTCCCTCTTCCATCTCATTTGATAGTCAGTTCTCCCCCACTTAGAGTTCAAACTACTACCTAAAGCTTCTCGCAGTCAGGGCTAGCTCAGTTCTGATTTAACCATTCTATCCCAACTACCACTTTATCCTTTTACACATCACTACTCCAACATTACTCCTTGTCCACTACGTACTTCTACTTCTGTCAAACTCTCTTGCTTACCCTGACAGAACGTCCAACTCCTTCATTGTCTCTTCTGCTGTCAACTGGAACACTATCACTCTTCTTCCTTGCATCTCCAATTCTAACCCTCTCTATCCCAAGTTACCTCATGCATCTGATAAAATCTGCGCACCTTACTGTCACCATAACTTCCTTTATCTTTGGTTCTAACACTTCAACATACCTGCACACCCTCCTCCCTTCGCTCGCGACATACTCTGAGCAACAGAGTGATCGCCTATAGCAACCAGCCAGTAATCTCATTCACTAACCTGATAGGTTGAACTACCGATGATGACTCGCTGATCAACCTCACTATCTCTAACTGCTCCAGTCTCAGCAGACTGAGAGCTTACTGCATCGCTGACTCATGCTGCCATAACTGTCTCTAGACTGCTATTAACCACCTGGATTAATTCTTACTCTTCACGCTCGAAGTCCAAGAAGAATCTCATAGAGAACTTCTCCTACCTCATCTACTGCACTCTCTAACCCACTGACTACTCACATGCAATCTATTCATACTATCATCACAGTTCCCAACATGCTTCTGAGTGGTCTATCCTTACTGATTCAATTAACATACCCTTCTTAACACCACTCTGCTTTACATCCCATGCCGTCTACTAGCTCAGGCCAATGACCTTAGCTTCAAATTCTCTCCTCATCACATGCTTCTTAGGGGTCTAACGACTTACCTTCAGGACACTCACGAATGTCCTATCATGCTACTACCCCATCCCGACAATCCAATTGGTTCATAGAACTCATGTGACTATATCGATTCCCAATATGCACAATGTATTTGCAATGATACGGGCCCTTGTATCATTATAAATACACTCTACATATCTAGCCTCGACACCATCACAAAAATCCCAATTCCCAATTAGTTGTCCCATACATAACCCTTACACTAGAGCTTTAATAGTTCATCTACCAGTTTTCACATGACAGGCAACATACTCTTCTACTCATAGTCAAATACTACTAGCCCACACCATGCTTACATGCAATATCTATACTTCAAGCAACTACAATAGTAGTACATGCTTGTCTATCATGCAATTTCACCTCATATACTACACATGCCAAAACTTCACATAACTTATCATACACAAAGCTTTAGTAGCTCATCTACCAATTAAGTATATAACAGACATCCGACTCTTTACTCATAACCACATATCTACATGCCACACATTCACATCATACACGTAACAACTTGCTACATAACATCTATCATAGGGTTCATGCTCAACTTAACTGCATATCACTAGTAATTCGCATATTCACATGTCATATATTCACATCATAACAAATCATCACGCTCAGAAAGATAAGGTTAGTGTGCTCACCCCCGTTTGATGCTCCGGTCCGCAGTTCAGTCTCACTACTCACCTCTCTTAAAACACTTCGTACCCATCTCCTCATAAAACATTTCATACCCATCTTTTCATAAAACTTTTCATAGTCATCTTTTCATAAAACTTTTCATAGTCATCTTTTCATAAAACTTTCATTTTGGTTACTCTCATTACGAAAACACGAGCATTTGGTTTAAGTTCAGGTATCCACCACTTGTGAATACCCGAATCCCTTAAACCTAGGCTCTGATACCAACTTGTAACACCCAATTTCATGAACATAATTAACTAGGAAAATAACCAATTCATATAAAAATGCGGAAGCTTGTCCATCATTTAGAAAAGAAACCGTAATCCAACTTCGTAAATACCCACTGGGTTTAAAACTAAATACCACCAAAACATAGTTTAATCGTTTACGAAAAACAACATGCACGTCAATTTAAAACAAAAGTAGTTTGCTGCCTAAACCAACACTCCTTCTTTTCCATCCCTGAGAACTGAACCGACGGAGCCTCGAAGCATCAGACCTTTTCCTTTCCCTTACGGGATGTGCCTGCAACTAAAAGAGTAAATAACAACGGGGTAAGCGAAACGCTTAGTGAGAACACACCTAAACCACTTACCATCATACATTTACAATCATGCAACACATAATCACGTACGTGCCATCTTTGCACTATCTTCCCTTTGGCTAAACCCAAAACAGGAAGAAACATCATATCCCCGAAGGGAACTTATATCGTCATCATAACATAATCACATGCACACAATTATAAGCATACAATAACAAGTAGCTAGGTAGTGAACTCACCTTAGTAATGATCACCCTTAGCTCACAACACGTACAACGATCACTTTGTGGCACCTAAACACATTACACATTCATACTCATCAAACAAAATCCCATAATGGGTCCCTAACCATAACTCGACTCTCGATCGAGAAATGACTTAGCTATGCTCGATTATTTTCCACAAAACTTCCTAGAACATCTAGTTACATAAGCCCCTAGGGGTATATAAACCAAAGAACCCCAAACGAGCCCGAACGGAAAACTCAAAAATCTGGACAGCACAAACGGAGGGTCGAACCGAGGGTCACCACCCGCGGCTTGACCTGCCGATAAACGGAGGGTCATCCCGAGGGTCACCACCCGCGGATTGACCCGCGGATACCTGCAGACCCAAAATCTTCAATCGCAGGATGCGACTGCAGATGGGATTTCAACCCCAAAACTCCAATTTCGACCAATAACTCCAAAATCACTTTCTCATAACAACTAGGGTCGATAACTAGCGATTACACGCGAGTAATTCAACCCCAAAACCTACCAATTACAACAATCGGTGATTCTGTGATCACCAATCCAACATCCAACCCTAACCAACACAAAACTCCAAAATTGACATCAATTGACAATCAAACTAACATAGAACTCTTACCTTAGCGCAAGAAACGTGATCAATTACGCAATCGATCACCACAAACCTCCGATTGAACTCCTTGCTTCCACTCCCAATTCTCCTCTTTCTCTCATCTCGTACGTTTTCTCTGGAAACTGCTACTGAAGAGATAAGGGTTTCTAACCCTTTTATCTGACCACTCTTCCCTTACACTTTCACAAATGACTTCTGGGCCCCTCAACTCCTAAGACGTAACAATCAAGGTTCAACCTTAACTCATAACTCTGATTTAACTTAACTTGAGAACGGGGTGTTACAATAATCACATGGATTTAACTCATACAATAGTAGCATACAACAATCCACTCCATGTATACAATAATCCAAATCAAGCCACTCATATAAGCATCATTACTCAATCATTTCATGGAAATTCTTAGACCTAACCATTTAGGCATTTCATCCTTAATCACGTTTAATCACAACAACCAAGCAAGACATGTAAATCAAACAAGATGATGTGCTCTCAGTTTTAACAAAATGGTTTTAGCAACTCACCTTGAGGCTCGTAAAGCCAAAAGCCTCAATTTTCACCAAGAACCCTAGCTTAAAGGTTGAGTAAACACCTAAACTGATAAGGAGTTAATACCTTGGATTAGTTCCATAACTACATCATACAACACTAGATCTATACATTAAACCATATAGAGAACTCACCTTGAGGATTTGTAACCAAAACCCCCAAATCCAAGATTTAGGTCAAAATGTGGGAAAACCTAAAATCAAGTAAATCGAACCTTAGGTTAGTTTCATAACTCCTATTACATAGATTAACAAACCTCAAGTGGTTTAGATAGGCTTACCTAGCCAAATCTTGAGTAGAAACCCTAGAACTTGAAGAACACAAAACTAGCAACAATGGAGGTGGAAAGTGAGGTGAAGAAGATGAAGATAGAGGAGATCTAGCCACCAAATCTTGCTAGCTTGAGGTATCAATCCACCCTTGTAGCCTTGAAGAGCTTGGAGAGAGGAGAAGAACGCAAAAAGAATCGACTATTTCGGAGTTGTAGAGAGGAAGATATGGAGAAATGAAGAATATGGCCAAAATCCCATATTTGAAGTACTCAGGTGCTAAAGTGCCCATCCAAAGTGACACATGTGGCACTTTAGCGGTCACTTTAGCCCGTGTCCTCATGGCTGCCTTCATGGGGGCGGTACACATGAAGCTAAAGTGCCCATCCAAAGTGACACATGTGACACTTTAGCTGTCATTTTAGCTTTGACCCAATTTCTTGGTTTTAACTCCGTTTTCGATTCCGAAAGAACCGTTGGACTCGTATTTCGATTTCCCATCCAACAAGACTATAAAATCTAGGTTTTGATCAAAAATAATATTTTTCATATTTTCTTAAAATATAAGTTTTATACAGACCCGATTCGCATTTGTTCAAAAATCACGGGTGTTACAGAGTTGATTGTGGTGCTAGTCAGAAGAGCTTCACTACTTAACTTATCAGGTGAGTACCTCACTTAACCCTTATAGTTATGTGTACATGGTTATGTTTGCATGTGTAGTTATGTTATGTGTTCCTTCGGGGACTTGGGAGAGTACCTATGGTGGTAGTAATACCCCTAGGGAACTTGGAGAGGCCTGGTACCAGTGTCATATGTCCTTCCTTGATGGTATTGAACCGTAAGGAAGGTTGGAGATTTCATGTTTATAATTGCTATGTAATGTGATTGTGTTGCATTAAGCTTTATGTTTACCCCGTTGTTGTTTAATCTTTTAGTGGCAGGTACTTCCCGTAAGGGAAAAGAGAAGGCTACCGTATGAGGCTCCGGCTTAGCAGTTCAGTCAAGTTGTTTGGGAGGGAATGCTTGGATATGATATCAAACTCTTTTATGCTTTTAAGATTTAACTACATTCGTCTTCCATAAACTTTGCTTTATGTTTGTTGGTTGGAAATCCCGGATTTATGTTCCAAACATTTTGGTTTAAAGTTGCAAACTTGTTGATTTTCAAATGTTGTTGGACGAGCTTCCGCTTATGTATGGGTTTTGGGTTATTTTTAGTTAAAGGATTGATTTGAAATTTGGGATGTTACACGTCATGGACGGATTTAGCTTGGGGCACGTGGTTTTCATCCGCCGAAAGGTAAAAAAAATTAGTATAGGTGCAACCGTATTATTTTAGATGGTGCCACTGTATTATTTTCAAAACTTAAAGGGGTGCACCTAAAAACCCAAAAAAATCTCTCAAACTCAACAACAAAAACTTAAAAATCTCTCGAAATCAACCAAAAAAACCAAAAGTTCTCTCGAAATCAACTAAAAACTCGAAAAATTCTCTCGAAATCAACCAAAAAACCCCAAAATTCTTCCGATTCAACAAAAAAATCTATCGAAATCAACAAAAAAATAACTTAAAGAATCTCTTAGAATGAACCAAAAAATTGAAAAAAAAATTCGAAATCACCCAAAAAATTTATTGTATGGTGCCACCGTTCAAAAAATGTTTTGCCTCCGTCCCTGCCAATCGTCCCATTTAAAAAGAAAATGTTTGGAGGCTATTTTCTTTGTGATAAGGTTTGGTGTTTCCGTAATAGAACGGTGTTTGAGGAAACAACCCTTAATAGATATCTCAGGTGGATGGTTTCTAGACATAAGGAGAGTGTTAAAATGTAACTTCATGGAGAATTTCTTCTTTTTATTGTTTTGGGAGTTTGTAATTCGTGTCTTCTTTTGCTAGCCTCTGACTAATGTGTTGCCGTTTCAAAAAAATATAAAAGTTAGACATTTTTTTGTTTAATTAGCTTAAGAGCTAGCATCCATACCAAAAGAGCTTTTTAGAAAAGGTTTTTCTAATGAACCGGGACCCGAAGTTTAGGCTTTAGGGGATCAAGTAAAATTGTTTATTCAAAAGCTTCGGCAATCATACGTAAGAAAATAATCTTCTAATTGTTACCTTGGAGCTTTCTCATATAGATGAGATGACTAAAACTACGTTTCGGTAAGCAGAATAAAACTATCATCATAAATTACTGAATACTATAAAAATTAAGAAAGTCATTCAATATTTCGTTTTTACATTCTAATCATTTTATTTTAAACATATTTTAATAAAACTAACTTATAAATTTATTTATAGCAATCATAACTCCTATGCAAAACACTTTCATACGTATAGAATACTTACAATGAAACATGATTTATTCTTCGAGATGGAGTTAAAAGAATTCGATCTCTTCATGAAAAATGCTTTTGTATTTGCAACTTTATTATATTTGTTAACAAAGGATCATATCATTAACATACATAATTGTCATGATGTTCCATTCAAAAGATCTAATATTATATTTTCCAAATAACTCTTTATTTGATTCGATAACGACAAAATGCTAGAAAATATTAGTGTACCTTGTGACAAAAGAATCGAATTGTTTAATCCCATTTGATTTATTAGTAATTTAGTACCCATATGGCCATATCTTCTACATATTTAAATTAAAAGACTAATTATTATGTTTTGTTTAAACTTTCAATTAGATATCCAATATCCACACATATGTTATTGCTTTGATGTATTTAAAATAACTTCTTTAGTAATATTATAATAATATTTGATATAAGTTGTTTTATAATAACAATATGTGTAAATTATACTTTTGGTCCCTGTGGTTGCTATCCACTGGCAACTTTCATCCATCTTTTAAACTAATCACAGTTTTAGTCAATGTAGTTGTCAGTTTATTTCACCAATCATCCCTTAGACTACCTTCTGTTAAAGAGGCCGTTAAGTCAGAACACATTTTTGTCTTTTTTAAATTTCTCATTTTAATTTAAAAACAATTCAAATGTATATAATATAATATACATTAAATATTTAATATATACATATGTGTGTATGTATATATTGCACTCTTACTCAAGCATGTAACTTGTTAAGAAGTAATCTTTCGGTGCTTGATTTCTTCGTACATCTTTGGCCACTACTTCTCTTTCTTTGTTGTCTTCGACCATGACCACCATCAATAATCCTCACCTCACATTTTCAACCTCTCTTCACTTAAACCTCCAAATCGTGAGGCAAATAGAGTTTTTGGTAAAGGAGATCTCAAGAAAGGAAGAAAACCACAATTATAAGAGGATTTTCGTGTTGGTTCATAACAGCAAAAGAGCAACAACTATAATGGTAGATGGGGATTTTGTGACAGGGAAGAAGAAAAGATGATTTAAACGTCAAAATACTTGAACATCGAAACCCCAAATTGAGCAAACTCTATTGTAACATTTTTCAAGAATCAAGGGTTTACAAAACCCTGTATTGTTTGGTTTGCACTTTTCAAGACCTAAATTTAGGTTTTTTAGCTTTGATATGCACATCGATGACCTCCAATTCCTCTCCTCCCCTTCTCTTCTTGCACTCTGTCCCTCTTTCTCTTGTCTCGATGACCACCACCGTCAAATTAATTTTTGTGGGGTTAGATTCTTTGATTTAGTTAAAAAAATATTTTGGATGTGTTCTTTTCTAAATTATGGTTGAGATGCTTTGTTATAGAAGATGATTAGAAGGGTTTATCGGAAGAAAAAGTGGAATGGGTTGGTTTAAGGTGAATCAATAAGTTCAACATTTGCTTAAAGCACATATACATTAAAATTTATACAAAAATAAAAAAATATAAAACAAAAGCTATTCTAAAAGATTAAAATGAAACAAAATGATAATCATGATGATTACAATTGTTATTAGTCTAAATTAAAGAGGGACTATAGTTGCTAATGGATGACAATTATATGGACCAAAAGTGTAATTTACTTTTACAATATTTTAGTACTCTTGAGAGTGAGACACAAACCTACTCCAAACAATTATTTAGTCTTAGGCCCATGTACAAAGTTATATCTTTTTTTTAGAGGTTTTATTCAAAACATGTCCAAACTCCAAAGTAATTGAAGATAATATAAAGAATTTTAATGTAATATTTGGTGAGTTATTAAATATGTCCTTTATGACTTGTTAATGAAATGTTATTTATGCAACACAAGTTTTTTTTATATTAAAAAAAATAAGACTAATTCCATTAGTTGGTCGGTATAAAAACTGTATATAAGAAAATTTCGATGAATTGTTAAATTGAAAAAAAAATTACATTAAAATAATGGATCCTTTGAATACTAAAAGAATCAACTTCAAACATGCACTAAAAGAACACTAAAATCTTTTATATTATAATACTAATAAACATCATATATATACTAAACTTCTACAATATATATATATGTATATATAATAATAAAGTTGAATAGAATGTATTATTTAGTTTTAGAGACCCACTTATTAGTGTTTTAGATTGAGTTGAAGAGGAAAACATCTCTATTTTTTTTTTTACGAAGATTAAATGTTGAACAGACAAACGGTGTTTAGAGAAAATTTGTATTAAAGGTTTCTTTAAAGACTTTAGAGAGGTGCCAATTCCGTGAGGAAACTTCTCTAATAAGGTAGCTAAAGGTTTTAGGAAGGGTTTTCGAGAGAATGTGTTTTTGTTAGCTTTCAAATATACATTTTTGGGCTTTAGAAACACGTTCAAAGATTTTTCTAAAGTTTAGTCAATTTTCAAAGAAAGCTTCTCTAAAAGTATTTATTAGTTACGTTTGAAATATTTATGATGGTTTAAAAACGTCTTTAAAAGTAATTTTAAAGAAGGTTTAAAAAAAGCTTCTCTCAAGCATTGTCTTTAGTGACATTTTACCCAAAAATCTTTATTTAAAAGAATATCTTTAAATACAAATAATCAAAACACTTCCTAAAATTTATCTTTAAATAGACTTTTAAAAGATCGTTTCATTCTCCAAAAACATATTATTGTTATTTTCATACCGATTTAAACTTTATGTTTATATATTATAAAAATAATATTAATGAAGAAAAATAGTCTAAAATTTTAAGCAATTTTTTCAGAAGATAAAAAAACATGTTAAATTTTAATATGAGTTGACTTAATAAATTGTTTAGAAAATGCATATTTTATGTTACAAGATTTTTTTGAAATATAAACTGTGTTGTTTACATTTATTTACGAATGATATATCCTGATATTGATTATGTTTGGCTTAATCATACTTTTGAGTATGAGTTACCTATTTATTGAACAACTGAATTTTGTTGACCTTGTGGCTCAGTTTTGACTCAAATGAGTCTTGTAGACATTTGTCCGTTTGATTTGCTCTTGTAAATTTTTTGGAGATATATGTAGTTATGGCATATCGATTTGAGAGTATACATGCTTTGAGTATGTAATGCATTCATTTGGAGTCATGTATTTTATACTATAATTAATAGATCCATAAGCATACAAGTCAGTTTGGGTGAGATGGATATGCAATAATGTGTGAACTCTTTGAGTCGGACATTGGTAAGTGACCAACAAAATGTAATTTCTTGTAAACAAGCTTAACTAGGAAATTTAAAGATCCCAATGTATTGACCTAGTGTTACTGAATTTGGTGACTATTCAAGCAATAAACATGGAGTTGTTGAGTTTGTTAACTCATTAACTATAGACCCAGAAAGATTGGTGTTAATGAATGTGTAATTCGTAAGTGACACTCATATTACATAGATATGCAACCTCCTTTTGTGTTCTACCACCGAATGTGAGTTTTGAATATGATATTTTAACCATGTTTCATGTTATTTTATGTATGAAGTATATCCATGTTTGACGCTCCGATGTTTATTCATTTTATTCATTTTCTCAGTATTTGAATCTCAGACGTTACTCTTGGTGGTGTGAGTATTAGTTTTTGGTGTATAAATGAGTGTTTTGATTTAGAGTTTTCATCATGAAAATAGTGGGTTTTGAAAAGGTCATGCTTTTGCGATAGATACATTTCATTTGAGAAACTATATATGTTTTAAATAAGCACTCTTTCGTTTTTTTTTTTATCATTTTACAATTAAAGTTGAAAACTCTTGAGCTCACTAGACGTTAAATTAACCCTTTTTATTTGTCAACATTTTTATGATAAGTGTTGATTTGTTAAAGCTTTATTATATCATTTTTTGTATCCTTGTAGATTTTTATTTGCCATTTTAGGAAAATTGCATCTTTTTTTTTTTTTTATAAGGTTCACCTGGGTTTGCCGGCTACATCCTTGGTAATTTTTACAGAGAGCTAAAGCATGCTCTCCTGAGATTAAACTTTTTTAGTTTATGTCTAAATCTATAATAAAGCTCTAGATTTTTAGCTTAGTTTAGCCTTAATCTAGTTTATTTTTACTTTGTGTCTTTTCTTATGAATATTATTTTTCAGTTGTATATCAAGATGTCGGATTTTTTTTGGACGAAAAATAGAAGAAATTGGACTTGAAGTGATGGGGGTTATTTTCAAAGAAAAGCTTTTGGCCCATGGGTCATGGATTTGGGCCATGTGGTCATGGGTCGTATTTTTTGAGGATGCCATATTTGCGATCCATGGATACCTTCTTGAAGGATCAAGCTTAGCTAGGTATTTCGTATGTTATAGCATTTCAATGCATTGCTATGATTTCTTTAAAATAGAGAAAAAAAAAGATCAAAATTTTTAAAATCATTTTTTCCATCTCCAATGGTTTTTTATTTTAAAGAATCTATACTCCATATATTATTAAAATATACACTATATTTATTATGCCAATAACCTTTTTAAAAACTTTTAAATAACTAATTATACTATTGGTGGAATAGATTAAAATAACATTTATCTCTCTTCATATAGAGATTTTAGAGAACTCTATGTTTAGAGAAAACTCGGATTTTTTCTGTTTAGCAATCACTTTACAATGCTTTGGAGCAATTTTAAAAAAAAAAACACCAATTTTTCTATTTTAGCAATGATGTTGGAGACGCTCTTACATTTTGTTTTTAAAAACCAAGTTCCAACATCACCCACCAAACACTTTTCTTCCATTACTTGTTGGTTCTCTCATCTCACTTAGAAATGATGAGAACTTCACTCCATTAAATCTTGTTGTTTTGATTTAGTGAGGTTTGAGATTCAACAACCTTTTCTATTCCATCTTCAAAGCTTTGGCAGTCTTGTTCAATGAGTGGTTCGATTTGGATTTGCAGCACTGTAATCAACTCTTGTTCAATGAGTGAGTTGATGTGACAGTTAAATTTGTAGATAAATTACATAGGTGTTGATAATCTTAGGGGGCGTTTGGTTGGGGATATTGATGGGTCAGAAATGAGAATGATAATAAAAGCTATTGTTTGTTTTGATATTATATAATGAAATCATTCCTGTCAAATCTATTAAAAGAATTGATTTAATTAAATTACTTACGATGGTTATATAAGATAATAAAGTTACTTTGTATGAAAGACAAACATATAGAACCAACCGACAAAAAGGGTTATATACCTTATTGGGGTTTCTTGGCTTGGAATTGAAGGCAAATGATCATGTGGATTTTTAATTATAGGTTTAGAAGAAGTTAGATGATCACTACCACACCACTCCATTTCTACCTCTTTTCCCTTTTCTTATCTCACTATTTTGATCATAACTTTATTAGACCAACTAGAGAACTCTCTCTTACATGTTTCATGCATTTCATAATTACGATTTATGTATGAACTTGGGAATATGAACTTGTATTCGAAGTCCTACGGGAATCTATTTTTTAGAATGAGCTAAAAAGATTAAACTTTACAAGAAATAATAACACGAGATACAAGTATGTTACTAAGTATATAAATCATGTCTAGCTCAGTTAGTCTTCCTAAGAGCGGTAACATCATGGAGTGGCTGTGGTATGGGATCTAAATCTACCCGGTTCGATCCCAAGGGGAGTTAATTTGAGGACATGAGAGTACTACCACTCATTGGGTTGGTCAGTAGATTGGGTCGTCCCCCAGCTCAGTCATACTGTGATTGGGCTCTAGGTCCAGTGTAAACTGGCGGGACAGCGGCGGATTAGTGGCCGGGCTGCCCGTGGATGCCTGATACAGCCGGGGAGGTGTGTGTATGTATGTCGGTGCTTGTGATAGTCGTTCATTTGGTTCGATGCCGCTAAGCCTACCAAAAAAAATATGTTACAAGCATGCATGAAGGGTTTTTCATACATGTATATTCAATCTCATGTAACATATTATAACACACACTTTTGTAAACATCTAAATTTGGTACGAGGATAAAACACAAGAACGTAATTATAAAATTTATATTAATCTAAAATGTTAACATTGTTGTCGTCAAGTCACGAAGCCATCAATAGTTTAGAATACGAACATTGTATGCTTACATTTTTGTACATATATACTACGCATGAAAGATGATATTGTACGCGGTCCATAAGTTATATATTGTAAGTTTCGTATACATGCATACATGGCTAAAAGAAAACGTACGTAATATACGAAAACTTCAAACGTCTCTATTTGAATCAACATTCGTAAATAAGATCGAGAAGAGAATTCTATTAATTAACAATACGTACGTATTTTAGCAAAAGCTTACTAGCCTAAATGGTTGGTAACATATTTGGGGCAGGCAGGGACAATGGATAGCATCCCTGTCCACCGGAGTTCGATTCATGGGATGAGCATGTGGCGATACCACTGACCGACCACGCATGATGGGTCGACTTTTATGTCAGTCGATGGTCATCCGGGATTAGTCGGGTGGATATATATACCTCATATTTTAATGGATCTAAATTTTTTTTAAATGTATTGGGGTTGAAGTAATTTAATTTAGCGAATGGATAACGAAATAAAGGGATGGATGTCTCCATTTTCTCCGGCGACCGTACGTATGGGTTGAAGGGCGGCGCCACCAACTACCACCATAAAACACGGGTGGTGGAAAAAGTCTCCGATGAACACTTGTCACACACACACACACTAAACTCACACACACAAACACACACACACTGCAATCTCTCTTTACCACAAATTAATATAAAACCATATATGATAATTAAGTAAGTTTCTACTAAAAACCAGGAGCTTCCTTCTTTCTACCGTACAGTTTTACAACAACTTCAACTACAAGAACATTACTCCACCTTCAATTCTTTTCCTCAATTCTATCCCCCCATTTTTTTCATTCTCTTTTTTTTTTTTTATAAAAATTTTTATTTTTTTTTCTTCCTTTTTTCTCTCTATCTGTCTTTATTCAAACCTATTATCAAATTAATCTCTTCTTATCTTCTAATTAATTATCCTTTTTGATCTTGGTTCTTCTTCTTCTTATTCATGGCCAGTAGTGCCGATGATCAACATACGAATTTCAAGCATTTTTGTCGGATTTGTAAGAAGGGTTTCATGTGTGGGAGGGCATTGGGTGGCCATATGCGGGCCCACGGGATCGGGGACGATGGCGGGAACCTCGACGACGAGGATCCCGCCAGCGATTGGGAGGATAAGCAAGGGAACAACAAGCGGATGTACGCGTTACGGACCAACCCTAACCGGTTGAAGACGTGTCGGGTTTGCGAGAATTGCGGGAAGGAGTTCTTGTCGTGGAAGTCGTTCCTCGAGCATCGGAAATGCAGCTCCGACGACGGGGAGTCGCTCGTGTCGTCGCCCGAGTCGGAGGCGGACGACGACGATGGGTATGACGATGATGACCGGAACGGTGATCGGAGAGATTGCGGGGGTGGTGGGGGTGGTGGTGGCGGTGGGGGCGGGTGGTCGAAGAGGAAGAGGTCTTTACGGGCGAAAGTTGGTAGCTTTAATTCGATTTGTCCGTCGAGCGAAGACGAAGATTTAGCCCTAGCGAAATGTTTAATGGAGTTATCGAACGCTAGGGTTGATCCGGTGGAATTAACCGACGTGGAGGACTCGTGCGCCTCCCCTAGCAGGGAGGAGCAACGACGGAACCCTATTTTCGCCAAACCGGCGTTTCTTTCCCCCTTTTCACGGCCGCCGCCCGCGCTGGACAAGGCCAAGGGCATCGCGGCGGCCGCGACAACCCCAAAAGGGATGTTCGAATGCAAAGCATGTAAAAAAGTGTTCAACTCACATCAAGCGTTGGGCGGCCACCGGGCCAGCCACAAGAAGGTCAAAGGTTGTTTCGCAGCAAGAAACGACCAGTCGTTCCTTGCTGACGACGGCCTCGGAGACGACGACGTCATCACGCACGACGAGTTCTTCCCGTCTCCGAAGCCGATCTCCACCTACAACCAATTCACCCAAGGCCCGAGCACCGTGGCCGCCCCGCCGTTGGTCGGGGCGCCACGGCGGAAGTCCAAGGTGCACAAATGCTCGATTTGCAACCGGATCTTCGCGTCCGGCCAAGCCCTCGGCGGACACAAGAGATGCCATTGGCTTACGTCCAACATGTCTGATACCTCCTCTTTAGCGAAATTCAACTTCCACGAACACATCGAGCAACTCCATCGACGAGCATTGGCGTTACCTTCTCAAATACTCAATAAATCGAAAGCGCTCGATCTCAACCTCCCGGCCCCGGCGGACGACATGGCCGGGTTAAGGCGGTATCCGTTGAGTTTCGAGGTATCGACGGAGATCAATCTACATTCATGGAATGTTACAGATCATGAGAATGTTACAGATGGAGATGGAAAAGATCATCAGAACAACAATAACAACAACAACAATAACAATAACAACAATCAGGTGCAATTACAAGATGATCATAGGAAGATGAACACAATTAGCAACCATGAAAAAGAAGCATTAGGGGCAAATATGGAAGATGATGAAGCTGATAGTAAGGTGAAATTGGCAAAACTGAGTGAGTTGAAAGATATGAATAATGTAAGTGGTTCTTCATCTTCATGGTTGCAGGTTGGGATTGGTACTTCAACAACTGATGATCATGTGGGTCCAAGTGATCCAACTCATGACACATAAGTTACTTTTGTGTTTTTTTGTTTTGAAAGAAAAACAAGTATATATATAACTCAGAAACTGTAATTATATATCCATTCAAGAAGCACACAAATTTTTGGATGAAGATGATACCATTCCATCTGTTGTTGTAACTTTGGATCATTTGTGGGGTTCTTTTGCAAAGTCTATATAAATCTTTTTTCATTTTATTCCTACTTCTTTTTTCTCAAAATAATTATCAAATATATTGTGCATGTGTTGCATTCCTTTTGTCCTACAACAAAGCATGTAATATTAATGATCACATATATTCACACATGACCTTCTTCTAATCTTCTTGGATATGGGGACTAATATCATATGTATAAAGATTTAAAAAGGTTATAAGGTAAAAAAATGCAGACTCTTAAAAGAATAATTAATAAGTCTAACAAAGTATAATATCACCTTAAGGGAAACATATACCATAAGAAACCTTTAGTCATAAATATAGCAGCGATGACGGTTAACATGCAAGACATGTCATGTGGTGTTGGTGATTTTAGTGGTCATCGGGTTCGTTTTAGTGTAATGAGATGTATGGATTATCAATGTAGTCAAATGTAGTTTTGGTCAAGTTAGGAGGTGCGGAGTACTGTACACTTGTATACAAAACGAAGTTTGGTCTTGGTTTGGTTTAGGAAACGCCTTGAGTCGCGAGTGTGTTGGCTTTTGGTGGTGATTCGACAGAAAAAGCTCACGCCGCAAGCTATGTGGCTCACTACGCGAGATTTGATAATCAAAAGTAGTCGACGCGCGTCCAAAGAAAGCTTCATGACGCAAAGGTATAGTATGGGCTCGCGACGCGAGTAAACCCCTTGTCGAATTTCGAGATCTCGAGGTTGTGTGTTCACGACGCGAGAATCCATTGGTCAAATAGAAGGGTTGATCCACAGGGTCACTAGCGACACAAGGTTGAGGGCTAGTGTCACTTGCAATGTATAGAAAATCGACGAACACGAAGTTTTAGCTTTTCCAAACTATTTTTCTCATTTCTATGTCGCTTTTCTTCGTCATTTTTGCTTTATCACAATGCTTAGATGCATTACTATTGTTTGGAATAATTAAACTTTCATTACTTCATCTAGATCACCGATCATTTTAGTAGCACACAAACCTCGATTAATTCTTCAAAAATTAATGGTCTTATAAAGGCTTGGTTTGGCAAGCATAAGCTAGCTTATAAGCTAGCTGATAAGCTAGCTTATAAGCTAGTCCATCCAAACATGTACCAGGAAGCTAGCTTATCAGCTAGCTTATAAGCTAGCTTTTTGAAACGCTACTTTGAGTAGCTTATGAGAAGCTTATTGTAGCTTTTTCCAATTATACCCTTATTAATATTAATTATTAAATTCAAAGGTACCCTTTTTGGTCATTTTACATACTCATAAGCTAGTTTTTGCCAAACATAATTTGTTCAACAGCTAGCTTATCAGCTACTAGCAAACTTATCAATCAACAGCTAGCTTATCAGCTATCCGCTAGCTTATCAGCTACCAGCTAGCTTATAAGCTACGCTTGCCAAACATAGCCAAAGCCTCTATCACAATTTTTGTTCCAATCAATGCTAAAGCACCTTGTGTTACTAATTATGCTCTTAAAAGCAAGTTTAAGACCTGGAGTATATCTTAAACTTGTTTATAATTGAGGACTATCAAAAAAATCAAAAAATTGTTATAAAACTATGATTAACCGCATATAATGTAAGTTCATTGCTTGCTATGAATAGAAATTTTATCCTTCTTTCTTCCTCATTTCTTGTTTTTCGTTGAAATTTCTTCTTGTCCTGTCTATTCATATCGAGTGGAAAAACGTAACTTGATGCCATATATCCAATTTGAAGTTCTTTTGCAACCTATTTCAACCACAATATTGTTTGATGTGGTGGTTTCTCAACCCACATTGTGTTTGGAACCCTGTCAAAGGTGTCTAACCTTTTTGGTGTTAAACCACTAGATTCTTGAACGAACTTTTTTCGATGAATAAAACATTATATTATTGAACTTTAAGTTAAACCTATTTTGAGGTGTTACTAAATCCTTCTTTAAAGATAATGAAATGCATAAAACTAAAGCTTTCATTAAAGAATAACAACTTTTGTAATTATGGATATAGGGGAAGGTTCAAACGAGAAAGATATCAATTTAAGAAAAAGCGAGAAGCAATCTTAGCCACTCATCTCGCGGTTACGGTAGACGTGATCACGGAGGATTGACGCGATTCATGGGAGGGTAGAGATTATTAAAGGGGGACCGGTCAAAGCCACATTTGTTGACCGAGATGAGTGGTTGAGATTGCTCCTCGCATTTTCTTATAAAGTTATATTTTTCGTATGAACCTCCCTCTATGGATATATATTCATGATAAATTTTTGGTGGATGTTTTATAATACATGTAACCCACATAGGTTGAACCAATAGAGGTTAACTCGTTAAATCTCTTTTAATCAAGGTGTTTAAAGAATCTATGTACGTTTTATAAATTCTACGTGCATATAATGCAGATGAACGATTAAATTATAGCATGCTTTGTACTCATATTAAATCTGAATCATTGCAATTATTTGTAACTTAATTAAACCTGAGCAAATTGTGTATGTGTAAGTGAAACTCTAAGGCCATCCTCTATCGGGCCGGTATGGAAGCGGTACCGGTGGCGGTACCGGCGGCAACACCGCCGCGCATGGCCGGTATGCGCACCGGTACGCGCTGGATCGGTGTCGTGATGCCGGTCTCGATATTAACCTCCAACTTTTGGAGATTGGCAAAAGACCCCCCCCCCCCCCCCCCCAACGGTCATATAGCCGTTGGGGGTTTAAATATATTTTTTTTTTTAATTTTTTTTCTTTTTAACCTTCTATATATATTTCTCATTCTCATTCTCCACATCTCCACATACTCATTCTCATTCTTCTTCTTCTTCTTCTATATTCTTCTCCACACCAAAAAAATGTCGTCTTCTTCTTCTTCTGATTCTGATAACGATGATATAGATCTCGCGATAAATCAGATTGTAATGAACAACGTTAGAGCGGCGGAGTTGATTAAGGAATTGTACGATAACAACCTTCTCCAAGACGAGGTTGGAGAAACGTCGAAAATACCGAGAGGGCCGCGTAAAGATAGAGGTCGTGAAGAGGGACACAATAAACTTGTCGCCGACTACTTTGCCGAACATCCGGTGTACAACGACGTCGACTTTGACCGCCGGTTTCGTATGAGTCGACGACTATTCTTACGGATAGTCAACGATCTTCAGGCGATTTACGAAAGCCAACTATTTTCCTCTATATGCGCCAATATATGCGCCAATATTTACGAAAGCCAACTGCTACCGATGTTCAGGCGATTTACGCATTGCATGAACAAACCCACGGTTTACCTGGCATGCTTGGTAGCATTGACTGTATGCATTGGTACTGGAAGAATTGTCCCATGGCATGGAGGGGCCAATTCCATAGAGGTGATCATACTGGACCGTCGGTAATTCTAGAAGCGGTCGCCTCGCAAGATCAATGGATCTGGCACGCATTTTTCGGGGTACCGGGTGCCACGAACGACATAATCGTTGTGAATCAATCACCGATTTTCAACGATTTATTCGAAAATAAAGCGCCCGATAGTTCTTTTGTAGTGAATAACACACTACAATCACGGGTATTATCTTGCCGACGGGATATATCCCGAGTGGACGACCTTCGTGAAAGCATTTAGGTACCCAGTTGAAGAGCCACGAGTCCATTTCAAGACACGTCAAGAATCGGCTAGAAAAGACATCGAACGGACATTCGTCACGCTTAAAGATAAATGGCACGTTGTAAAATACCCGGCGCGAGTATGGACACAACGGAAATTATCACTCATCATGCACACGTGTATAATTTTACACAACATGATTCGTGAAGACGAAGGCTTCTCACATTATCCTTTTGATCCGACGGAGGTTTTACCGGGAGAGATTGAAACAACTATCTCCGAAGAAGACCGAGCAAGAAACGTCAACCTAGTGAAAAACCGAGAGAGGCACGCCAACCTTCGCCACGATTTATCTATACACGTGTGGAACTCTTCGTCACACGGCAATAACTAATTGTATTGTATTTTTTTTAGTTTTAATTTTAACGTAATTTTAATTTTAATGTAATTTTAATTTTAATGTTAGTTATTTAATATAATTATAAATTTTATTGTTTAATTAATTTAATTCTAATATTTATTTAAAAAAATAAAATGAAGGGTTTGAGATAAAAATAAAATAAAATGAAGGGTATGAAATGAAAATTAAAAAAATAAAGGGAAGGGTATGAGGGGTATGATAGTGGATGAAAGGTATGGAGTTGGTAGGGTAGTGGGAAAGCTGATGTGACAGCTGATGTGGCAACAGGTATGGCAGGTATGGCCTGCACCATAAAGGATGGCCTAAATAAAATTTGCAAAGTGAATGTTGGAGCTTCAAATAGTAGCGTCCCCATGGACCCAAAAGAGAGAATATCAATTAATTTAGACAAAGAATGATAATAAAACAATCCTTGTGTACCAAAATGGTACGTTCACTAATAGTTGAGGGACTATTTTTGTAACTTACTCTCTTATATAAACGTTTTATTTTCAGTTTCCTACTTCCCTGGCATCCCTAGGCTCTCTGCGAACAGACTCCATTGGCTCGAACCCATTGCCGTCTTGAAAGCTTCATAATCGAATACAGAAGGTAAAGATAATTTTGTTTTAATTACTTTGCATATAGCGTCGGAAAATCCTATTTTGTACTCTGATGATTGTGTAGAATATGATTATTATATCAATGTGGCAATGGATTTCGAAAAACCATAATTTGATAAGTTGTGGATTGAAAAAAAAAAAAAAAAAAAACATGTTTTATGGATTGGTTATTTGGTAGAAACGCACCAAACAACACTTGAGGGGTAAATTAGTCATTTTACCAAATAGTTGTCCTGTGGTGTCCTGTTCTGTCCTGGTCATGTCCTGGTACCAAACGCACCCTTGAGAATCGCGTATTGGTTGGTTAAGGCCCAATCATCTATGCTTATTTAGGTTTTTGGAGAGAGGGTATGAAAGGGCTGTAGGTGATGGATGTTCTTTTGACATTGATATTTTGTGGTAAAACAATTGAGCAAAAATCTGAAAGAAAAAAGAGCTTGTAGGCTTTAATTTTGTTGTACAATGTTTTTTTTTATAGCTATGAAATCAAGTACAGAAGTATCTGTGTTTTGGAAATACAACTTTTGATGGTTTATTTATGCAGAGTTGTCAATGCTAGGGTTAGAGAATAATATAAGTTTAGTGTAAATATAAACATTTGTAACCATTTTGTGTTCTGAATTCAATTTTCAAGTGTTGCTGTACAATTCTGACCAATGTACTTGGCTTTGGTTTTTGTTAAAAAAAGAAAAGTGTTGGTCTTACATAAATGTAGCAAAATTGTGGAAGTTTGCTGATCCTTTTGTTTGGGATTTCTAAACCTTTGCCAAAGAAAAAGAAATTCATGTTTTGACTTTTGACTTGTGAGGATTTTAGAATTAACAAGTAACCTCTTTCCCTTTTTTTAGAATATAAATATGATGATTACATTTAACTGTATATAGAGCATAAGAAAGAAAACTTCTTGAAGATGCAAAAAATAAAATAAAATATGGGGTTTGATTCTCTAGAGTCAAATATGAACCATTTTTAACCAAATGTTATGACTTTACTTGTTTGATTTCTATTGAACTTATGGGTTGAAGCTATGGAGAATCCTGGAGTTTGAGAAGGAAGTTGTAGTTTTAGAGGGTGAATATACAAAGACAACTAATGATAATAGCATATATACAAGTTGCAACTCTCCCATCTTGTTAAGAAAATATGAACTTTGGCTTAGAATGTCATATGGGCAAATTTGCAACTTTAAAGTCGACATTGATTATAGAACAGTAGAATAAAAGTCGATGGTAATACTTAATAGCATGTGTTGCAGGTAGAAAATTGATGGTGATAAATCTACAATATAATCCGTTATCAGTTTAGCATTTGAAAGTATTCACGTTGGAATCCACGGCTCTCATTATGATTATGTATCTTTACACTTCAACCAATATAACCCATCGTCAATTTAGCATTTGTAGACGACATGATGAATCTGTGAATGCGTTTGTGATACCGTTGATGTCTTTTCCACTTAGAGTGTTAGGTTTCATTTGTTTTCTTCATCTTCCGATTTTGTGGGTCCCATCTTTTAAATATAAATAAGCCCACCTACTGTATACATCTGTGTCTATAGGTAAGCAAAAAGTGGTGATATTTGGAGTCCACAAACCGATGAAGCAATCAAAGGATCCTTTTGAAGTAGCGTTTGAGGAACTAGACGAGTCCCCGCCAGATTCACCAAATGCCCATGATGAGACTGAGACACAAACTCTAGCAGCAAACCCCTCTAAAAATTCCCAAAGATATGATGTAGAAAATAGTATTAGTCCTTTAAACCAACCAAAAGCAAGAGTTAAGTTGGCTTCAACATCAGCAGCCATCCCAGCTAATAAAAACAAAGAAGATGATGATGAGGAAGAAGAGGAAAACATGGACGTCGAACTTGGAAAATTCTCATCTACAGGAGACCCAGACAAAATGGCCAAGATGCAGTAAGTTTTCATGTGTTCCTTTTTTTTTTCTCGATATATATCATGCAAGTTGGGTTGACATGTAAGTTTATCTGTATCACATTTTTAGGTTTTCATGATTGTTGTTGTATCCCATGCTTAGTTAAGCTATGCTAGAAAGAATTAGAGATAAAATTTTCATGAAGAAAAAAAAAAACTATATTGATTGAAGGGTGAAGGGGTATACTTCTTCCACATAGCTCCATTGAGGGAATGTTAGCTAACTCCAATCCACTCAAATTTGTTGCATAGTAAATTGGCTTAGTACCACATAGCAACTGAATTAGTTGTGTATAAGATTGCATTATATTCTTCTTTGGTTGTCTGTTTCATGTAGGAAAATTAAGAGTTCATACACCCACAAATTGAGATATTTCCTTCCATCCAAAATGAAGTGATGAGTCGGTGTTTTGATTGTTAGCGGAATATCTAAAATACCCTTTGTGATAACAAAACAATGCTATTAATATTTTGTAATGATTTTTAATGGATAGAGTAATTGTGGGTTGAACTTTTGAAATAAAAGGAACCGGTGGCATACCAAAGAGGAATCGTTCCATAAGAGTAGGATGGGGAGGAAGAGTATTCAGACACCTTCTTGTATAGGAATATAATCAATGCAAGTATACCCGAATTTTTGCTTCTTGGTGCTGTTTACTTTATAAACATTCTGTGCATTTGCATTGTTTGCATACTAGGTTGATTACTAATCTTAAGGTTGCATTTATGTGTATGTTCCAGATCAATATTATCTCAGTTCACTGAGGAGCAAATGAGTAGGTATGAATCTTTCCGAAGATCTGGATTTCAGAAATCTAACATGAAAAGGGTACGTCTCTCTCTCTTATTTTTATCTACAGTTGGTTTTTGTAATAGGCTTGAAAATACAAACAAAATGGAAATGTAGAATGCTAAAACAACATTTCAGGATTGTCATCCTCTTATCAGTGCAAGGAGAGGAGAAATGGATGTGATTATAAGTCCATTTGTTGAAGATGTCCTAATTGGCATACATCATTAGAATGTGATGAGTATATAGTTGAAATGAATGATGTAAAATGAATATAGCCTGATTGTGGTTTCTTAATGTGGTATGAATACAAACAGTTGTTAGGCAGCATTACGGGGAGTGCTAAGATTTCAATGCCGATGACAATTGTGGTGTCCGGGATAGCAAAGATTTTTGTTGGTGAACTGGTTGAAACAGCCAGGATAGTGATGACGGAAAGAAAGGAGTCTGGACCTATCAGACCATGTCATGTTCGCGAAGCATACAGACGGCTAAAACTGGAAGGCAAGATACCTAAAAGATCAGTGCCAAGGCTCTTTCAGTAAGCTACTTTAATTCTAAACCTGTCTTTGATGCTGAATGGTGTTAAAAAGACTGGATATACATACACTCATCTAGTTTTGGCCATTTTTCTGGGGCTGAATCTTTTTTCGGAAAACTATAATCCAAATTTGATGTTCTTAATCTGTGAGTCTTATAAAGAGATGTAGATAAAACAAATGGGTTCTATTTTTTCATCTTGAAGTTTTTTATTATTATTATTATTAAATGTAGAGAAAGAAATGATGTCTTGATGCTTTATGATAGTTGCCACAAAGTAGGATTTTGGGTAAAATGTATATAAATTCGAGGTAAATTGACCAAAATAGCTCTCATCTTTCCAACCAACTGTACTTTTTAGTCACTTTTGGAATCGAATTCCCATTTTAGCTTGAGTTTATGCAAATGTTTTATGCATTTGCATCAAGCTTATTTTCCGATTTAAAAAATATTCTTTACACAAAAGGGGAATCCCCCAAGTCGAATCCCCCCATGCACTAAGAACATTTTGTCAATTCCTTTGTAGCTCAACATAAGAAATTTTAAAACCTTGAGTGACATTCATTGAATACAAACCATAAAAATGGTGGCATACTGGTAAAAGGCCTAGGAGATATACTAGGTTGCAACTTAATTTCTAAATTGTCAGAGATGTAGTCTAGGCAAAAGCCTAAATGAAACTTTAATAAAACATTCTTTGAATACAAAAAAATACTATATGATGATGTAAAAGTAAAAATGATTGTTCTCATACAAGCTTTTTTTCAAATCTTTACAGAAATGTAAAAGCAAAAATGATGTACCCAAATTGACCAAGTTGCATCCTTCTCTCATGGGGATAAAACCCAACATATATATTTTATTCAAAAATACCAAATAAAATGTCCGATAAAACGAGCACAAGGTACAACTTCATGAAGCACATCACATGGAGGAACCATTAACAAAGTTCTGGCTCTCAAACCACCCCCGCGATCCAATTTTCTTTGATCATTGAAGTGTGGCACCAACATTTGTGAACAAACGTTCATCCGTTTAGCCCATCTCATTTTGTGGGCTACATGACCCTCAGAACAACGATGACAAGTGAAATTCTTGAAAGCAAGGCTGATGATCTTAAAAGAAATCGGATGGCGGACCTTTTCGAAGCATTTCTTGGAGATCCAATTGCTTAGGCAAAACCATTTCAGTTCCCTGCCCTGATTCTGAGAAATACCTCTCCAACACCATCTGAGATGATGCATAAAACATTATTCACATCACACCCCATTTGCTTGCATTTTGTAGTTCGTTCAACCAAAAAAAAACCAAACAAACACAGTATATCCCTGTTTGGAGACAGGGTTTGGAGGTAAGATGTATGCAGACATTTCCTTTGCCTCAAAAGGCAAGGAGGTTCTTTCTAACAAATTGCAAAGGTATTAAAGCTCAAACATTGCTCCAAAAGAGTATGAATTTCTTACCAGGGCTGCATAAGCATCAAGACTTTCTTTTCGAGCAGATTTGCTAAGTCCCCTGAGAGATTATTCGGTACCATGATTATGAAATGTGAGTTGTCAGCATTTGCACATGCATATTGTTTAGTATGCAAAAGAGAACGGGACTAGACAAAACAAAAACTTGGTGTCCCATGTTTGGTCCGACGCCAGACTGAGACTGGGACAGGACTGAGTGGGGTTCCACTGAAATAGGTGGAACAAGAATTAGGGAGATGGAACAGGATTAGTAAATTACTATCCCTTTCAAATTAAAACCCTAAAACCTTCTGAAATTCTTTCACCTGCCAACCTCAGTCTCGGTTGTTCAGTCTAATTTGTCTAGTCTTGTCCAGTCATCCAAGTACCAAACGCACAAAATAATGTTAGATAAGTGAAGAGGGTTGATACATGTCAATCATACGAGTCATTGCATCTGTTGATGTCCCGTGTTCGTCCTGCAAGTATACTCTCCAACCCCTACACACGCATAAGATGACACTTAGAATACAAGAAAGCACTTATTAGTCACGCAACAAACATCCAAGAAAAAGGGTTGAAGACGGAAGTCTTTGGTGAACAGATTAACCATTTCTTTATTTTCCGATAGCAGCAGAAGAAAAGAAAAAGATCTTGTTCAGTTGTTGTTCCTTCAACAATTTCTTATCTTCTTCAATTTCTTCCAGAAGAATATGGTTTCTCACATGGTTTGACCAAAGTGTTTGACTATTAGTTGAATATCTAAAATACCCTTCAACGGTAACATAATAGGGTGAATCTTATGGACTATGTTACTAGAGTGAAAGCAAAGCTATTAACGGTACACAATGAAGACAATTGACACATAAATCAAATTATGCGGAAGTTTTGCTATGAAAGAAGATGTTTGAACTAATAGATGACGTCCCAAAATGTAATTCAACACAAAGTTTTCAACAAGAACTAAACTTTTCGGATAAGAGCAAAGTCTTATTTAATTAGTAAAAATCATACCTCTCAGCAGCTCGAATGGCGATCCTACCAGCAACACTACGAACTTTATTGGATTGTGGCGTCTCTTTTCCATCAGATGAAATGGGTAGCCCGATAATAAACTCGTCGACCTCCTGTATTACCAAGTTTAAAATTTTAAACATGCACAAACACACATAGGCATTTAGGTACAATTCGAAGATCTTTCCATCCATATCGTATGCAAACCGAACTGGACAGCCAGGAATGAAAGTAGACGAGTGAAAGAATTACGAAAGGTTTTATAGCGTTAAACACACAAGGGTATTTTAGTAATTTACCAATCTTGTGTCATCTCCCTGGTTCTTATACGAAACACATAGAAGAATACATAAAACTTGTCTCATGTTTGACGTGACAATATATCCAGCCGACGAGATGTTGCCCGAGTTGGACAAAAATGAAAAAAAAAAAAAAAAAAAAAAAAAAAATCTAATCACCAAAATAGGCAGAATAAAAATCGAAAAGAGGTTACGAAGTTGGTAAATTACTAAACTACCCTTGCCCAAGTTAAAACCCTAAGCTTAGAACTTCAACAACCCATTAGAAGAATATACCTGTTTTTGAGCAATTTCAAGCAGACTCATCTCAAGTTTTTGGCCTCTTAATTCCAGAACCTAAATAGACATTAAAAACCAAATCAAAAGGTTAAGAAACAATGGCAACTGTACAGATTAAGGTTGCAAATAAGCCATTAATAAGAAAACCTTTAGAGGGCGAACTGAGAAGCCTTTGCTAAGAGCAAGGCCCGTACGAGACAAACCCAAATCAACTCCAAGACTGAATCCACCCATCCAGCTCGAATCAAGCTTCCTTCGCATGGCGTTTGGCGGGAAAGGGTGTTCTTCTTCACCATCTGCCCTAATCTTTGAAGAACGCAATCGTAGAGAACTTGAGGGACTATTAGGATGCCTATTCCAAAGATTAGTGGGTGAAAGTGTAAATATTGCTGGTAATTGCACCGCCTGCACCATTTTTGTTCCTTGGTGAACTGAACCAAGGAGAAGAAGGGATAAAGTAATGTGAATTTTCATAGATACCCTTCACATTTACATGAGTAACAAAAACTACCCATTAACTTTCAACCTTTTTTTATTTTTTACCAAACTTCTACCTTGTGAAGCGTTTGGTAGACGGAACAGAACAGAACAAGGTTTTGCGTCCTATATTTGGCATGCCTTAAGATGGAACAGACAAGTATTAACTTAGAACCCAAATAGCACAACCGTGTTCCACCAAAATACATAAAACTAAATGAAACAAAACTACCTTTTACCAAAATACCCTTGTCTATCCTAATATCCTTGTGTCTAGCTTAATACCCCACCACCGGTTCACATTTTTCATATGCCTCCGTCTCCAACAAGCTGCATCGAGCCTCCTCCTTCCAGATCCATCGTCGTCTTCTATTAATCGAGAGCTTTCATCTGTTTCCTCCATCATTTTCTTTCTATTTATCATCATCGATTTCCTTTTTCACCTTCGATTTCCATGTTTCTAGCTTTATCGATTTATGTTTCTGAAAAAAAAAACAATCGATTACTCTTTTTAAAAAGACGCTTGACAACCCCTCCTCAAACAAAAACTTTCTCACTTTATACAGACAAATGAACGCATAGAATTAGCTGGGACTTAATGAAAACTTAAAAACCCCTAATTTCAATTAAAAAAATATTGTTTTTTAACGGCAAATAACACATGAACACGTCCTGATACGAAGTCGACGAGGTATCCGAGATTCATACGGACACCTGACTCATCCTTGGCAACCATGAACCGATCCAAAAGCCGTTAGGGTATTGCTAGATGCTCACCCAATGAATCGATCCAGTAGACATTCCTCCCAGTGATGTTACTCACTACTATGTATTAATGGTTTGATATTGAAGTGGTAATGTTGAATCTTGAGTTTAATGAATGCCTTTCTCATTATGATTTTGTAAATTATCAAATCAGAAAGTAAATTAATTTGCAAAACTTATGTTGTAGTTGGGCTTTATAATTTGTAATCTTTGTTAACATTTTCTCTCCATAGTCGATTTTTTATATAAAATATTTTCATCTTGATAAGGTCAACATTATAAATTCTTAATTTCATGTTGTTTATAGTTTTAGGCTATATAAGTATTTGAAACATTGTTTCTATGTTAATTCGTAGAAGATTAATGTCCATATATTATTCTACTGAATTAAATCAACAAAAGCCTTCTTGTCCATGTGAACTTTTTGTGATCATCCTAGACCTTTAACTTCTAAAATTATTAATATGGGATTTACAAAAGTAACGTATATATATTTGAAAAACCAAATATATTATAGCTTCGGCCTTGGTCCTTCAAAGACGATCCATTTCAATTCAAAAGTATATTCAACCATGCACACGAAACCCGGAATTTATAAACACATAATATTGTCGTATATTTACATATGAACAATAATATATCGAAATCACAAACACTCCAAGAATTTAGTTAGGAGTGGTAAGTCGAACAAAAAGATCCCAACCTATCTCATCCGAATGTTGGGAATGCATGCTGATTAGACCTCTAATCTAAAATACATTACTTACCATCACATCTTTATTTATCCTCTATATGTTGATTGTATAGACCATCTTTGAGATCTTCAATGTACCACGACCCAAGATTTGATGGTTTCATGATCAAATACATATCTGTATAACGAAAAAGCTACCTCATGAAGACGCTAGTGAAGCCCTTCCTGCATTTTCAGATCCTTGTCTCATGTTGCATCGCTCAACAATCTTAGTGAAATCCTCGAGGCTTAACTGCCAACCAAAACAGATACACAAGACATCAATGAAAGACAAAACATCCCCTTCCCCTTCTACGTTTATCATTATTGTTTACTCTTATCTAGCGTTTCAAATTTTCGGTTTTTCTCCGTTTCACACATTTTTTACCCCACCTCCAGATGGGATGGATATATTGGGTTTGTTTAGTTTGGTTTTATGAATTAAGACATAACCAAGAACCATCATGTTTCTAAAATAGCAAAAAGACTTTACAAGAACGTATGAGGATTCAAACAGATATAGACGGGCGTGCTAACCTTCCCATCCCCATCACTATCAAAGAACCTGATCATATTCCCCATCTCTTCATCTGTCCACGTAAAATCATGTGAAGCTGCTATTCGGCGCACATCCCGTAGATTTATCCCCCCTTTGCCGGCTTCTGCAAAAAAAAAAAGCAAGCATCCATTTGAAGATCCTCCTTTTTGGCATAAACAAGTAGGGTAATTAGAAGAAAAAAATATACAAGGTGAACAATACTAGATGTCCAAAAGACTACAAAGGAAATCCTGCAAATAAAGGCTAGACTAAAAGGGGATTCTCCCATAGATTCGAGTCTTCTCAAGGCCACTTTGGATTTTCCTAGCCGTTGTCTTCAGGGCCGACGGGATTAGTAGAGGTGTGCGTAGGCTGGTCTTGACACCCACTGTTACAAAAAGAAGGCAACCCTGGTGCACCAGGCTCCTTATAATTTGCAAAAAGCCTGTCGCTATGATTCATACTTACGACCTTTTGATCACAATGCGGTCACTTTGGCATTTTATCCATGTACTCAAAAGATTGGTAGAGGATGAACGATTGGAACTCCAAGAACTTTTAACACTTCCACAGACTAAAATATTGCAAATTAAGAATGATTCTTAACAAAAGAACTTCATCATTGCACCGAGTAAAACAATAGAAACCATAGAATTAGCTTCTGAGATTACCATCAAACTGAAAGAAGTGTAGTATCAATTCATCCTCGCTCATTTGCACACGACTTGTGAACTGCTATCCATAATCAACATAAAGAAATCCAACAAAATTCAGAGTCAGATATTACAAGAACAAAAACTTACTTCATTCATCCCATGAAAAGTGCAACAAATTCCCTTTTTATGGAATTGAATTCCATTCCTTATACATAATTTTAAAAACTAATTATAAAATTTATATAAAAAAAACTACCGATCAATTGGTTTATTACAAAACAGGTGTTTTAACATATTCTAGAGGATTATTACAAACAAAACCTATGAAACCCTGCGAAACACCAACTATCCTCATGGGATTCTATATCCCATGTTTGTCGGATATCATTGAAATCCATGGATTTCAATTTCGGATTTCCCTTTTCTTTCAACCAAACATGGGAATGGAACTCAATTCCAAATCCCACAAACCAAATGGTCCCTTACCATCTGCCCATTATCGTCATTATAGATAAACTAGAGGCACAAATTTTGATCAAACACGACTCCTCTATTTATCTTTATTGTGTGGTAATTCAAATACTTAAAATCAAATGTTGCAATTTTCATGGGATCCGGGAGTTACAGGAAAAAAAAAGTTGATGGATCTAAGAAAAAAAGGTACCAAGTTTTTCCTCTTCCTTTTTCCAGAATCGTCCTTAGATACAATCTGCTTTCTATCGCTATTTTCAGCAACTGATGCATTTGCACCAGAGTTTTGAGGAGGCGAACTGCCCGCTATATCCAAAAAGCCTGAAGAATCTTGTAAAGAAAGAGCAATAGCCTGCATCGATCCATAGAGTTGACTATATGGTTAGGTCAAATAAGAACTACAAATTCATGCAATTGATTGGAATTTACCTTCATTAAAGCGTCATCATCATCGACAAAGTCTGAGCTGCCAGAAAGCTTTGAAATTTTCCTGCTAGGTGTCGAGTTTTTCACTTTTGGCTGGAACAAACAATAGCAAGCAATACCATAAGATTGATACAACTTCATGAACTATTATGCTTGTCTTTTTGTAGTGGCTCGTTTGTGAAAATGCTAAAATACATTATATGTTGCACAAAAAAGGCACTTTTAGACAAACTATGGAAATGTAAATGCAAAGAACACCATTGTACTTTATTATTTTTTGACAAAATTTGTTCATTGTTGTGAAGTGCAATGTTCTTTTCTGCATTTTCACAAGAAAATATTTTTTATATTTTTTGGTAGCCACCCACAATTATACACCATTTTCACCTGGTTACACTTCAGATTATCAGGTCACACCAATGTATTTCTTAATTGCAAAACAGATATGGATTTCCTTAGAAATATAACAACATATTTGCATTCATTAGTATAGTATTAAACCCAAAATAGCAACCAAAAATATCCATCAAACTTGAACTGAAAAATTGGGGCTTTTTGCATCAAAAGTCAAAACTTTACCTTCGTTCGAGATATCCGAAATTCATCATCATCGTCTTCTTCATCACCATCTTCCGATCCGCTTGAAGAACTCGATTCTTCATCCTTATCAGTTGGCTTATACTCCTCGTCGTCTTCCAAACCCACCTTCTTTTTCCCCTTTTTCTTCGAAATCGGAACTGAACCAATCAAAGAAGACGCCATTTTATCCAAACCCATTGCTTTCATTCTCGCTTTGTTCTCTTCGATCCTTTTCATCCTCTGTTTCTCGTAATCTGTCAAATTCTCTGAACCCTCAGTCCCATTTCTCCTTGGCATCATATCGGAGCCGGTTGCTTCGGTTTCTGAATCTGATTGATTGGATCTCGTCATGGATTCGATTTGGATTTTAAGGTATTGAAGATACTTTATTTTGATTAGGGTTCGTATGGATTCGAATGAATTTGGGGATTTTTCTGTCTAGGGTTTTGTAGTTGTTAGAATAACGCGGGAATTTTGTTACATTTATATGTAATAATTTAGAGTAAACTACAAATTGGTCCCTGTGGTTTCATAGTTTGTTGTTTAGAACATTTTTGGTCTCAACGTTTGCAAAGTTACAATTTGGGGACTATAGTATGCAAAAAATGAGCGGATTTGATCTCTCCTTCTAACAATCGTTACCAATAAGTTAGGAAACTAAATATGTAAATACAAGAATCGAAAATGTAATTTCCTCTAATTCATAAATAAAAAACGTAAAATCTTAAACATAAACATACTAGAGAATACCTTTGTTGGTTTATTGGTGCTCGGTCGAAAAATTCCGTATGATTTACATTAGGAATGAGTATAAACATTCTATGGTATGTTTTGATTAAAGGCATCACAGGAATCGATTGGGTTTTATTACTAGAAACTTTTTATAATTATTGTATTCAAAGTTAATTATTTGTCGTGCTTTAAATGGCTGCAAGTTTGCATCACCCAACAATTCTTATTTTAATTCTTTAAAAATGACATAAGAGTGGAAAAGAGATTAACTTATCTCTAATTTACAAGGTTTTTCTAGCAACTGTGCATATACCAAATTTGGTTGTTTTTGAATTGTAATTTCGCAACTATAAGAACTAAAATTGATACACATAAAAAACCACAAAGACCAAATTTATAGTTTGCTCTATAATTTATTTGGAATGGTTACAGTTTTGATTTCTCATTTATGGCTCTTTTTGGTTTTCATCTCTACAATTTGTAAAGGTAAACTAGTGGTGTGTGTTTTGTGTATTTCAAACCAATACAGTCCCTTCCATTCACACTTTTAGATAATACCTAGTTAAGTTAATCATGTGCTCCTTACATGATGGACCTTTTATGTACAAACTTCAATGTATTTTGTATGGAAAATACTCACACAAACTCTTCACATTGGTTAGGTTTGAACCATGAACCTTTTAGATGGTTGTTCTCTACCAATAATCCAAGTATGGTTAAGCCAATAACACTCTCGTTGTTTTACCTATTTTATGGGACAAAAAATGCATTTTTGTCCACTCATTCTCGTCTGAGTGTAATCCAAATGGGATAGAAAGGTTAATGAATCATATCTTTTTTATTTTCATCCAAATGGTTTTTCGAGAATAGAGTTATAGCTATTTTCCATCTTTGTTTATGCAACACTTACTAGATGTGTGTCGGTGTGTGTGGAAGTTCAAACAAGAACACCTCTATAGTAATAATCTTATCACTATGTGATAATACATATAAGAAGATAAATGTTGCTCGGGTGACTTTGCATGCGACCCAGCTTACGCCAAAGGTTGTCTCCCACTAAAACTTGGGGGGTTGTTTACTCAAACGCTTACCTGGTAAGTGTTTATCCGTAAAAGCTAACACCCTGACTTATTTACCCTATAAGTGCTTGTCGGGTATGTAAGACTCTTCGTTCTTATCATCACGCTTACGGTCTTACCAAGTACAAATTTACGTATTTGTCAAGTTTATTTGATAAGGTAAATGACTAAACAAGCGTTTACTCGGTAAGCATTCAATAAACGACCGATTAGTATCACGTTTGATTGAATATATTAAAAAGAAGTACTTTGATTTTTTAGAACAAATATGTTCTCGTATATATGTGTCTATCTGTGTATCAGTGTATGTGTATGTATATATAATTCAAGGATAAATCAGATACAAACTATACAAACTAGTCTCAACCGTACATCTAGTCTAACAAATATATATATCGATCATTTCCTAATATAAAGCGTTAACCATGATTAATGAACCTTAATCATCTTTCATAAAAATTCAACTGAAAATAAATAAACCATATCTTGAAAATAATTGGGTTTTTTAATCTTTACATGGTTTTTATTTGACTTATCCTCTATATAATTTATTGAAACGCTAAATCTTTACTGACATAATGATTACGAATATCAACACTTTTGAGGTAAATGGGCAGACGAAGTGTCCCCCATTAAACTATTTTTCTTGTTAACCAAACAAACCTAAAAAAATTGGATTAGATAATGGGATTTATACTTTGAGTCTTTGAGGGTTTGGCATGCTACTTCATTTAAGGGGGGTTTGACTTCTTATACAACAATTGCGTTCAAATTTAAAATAAAGTTTAATTGGTATCCTTTGACATAGTATATTAAATTTTTGATGAAGATAAATCATTATCAAAAATATTTAAATGTGAAGGAATATTCAAGAAAATAGAGTAAATTACATTGTATGTCCTTGTGGTTTGCTCATAATTTGAATATGGTTTGTAGTTTGAAAAACTCATTTTTTCGTCCTTGTGGTTTTTATTTCGTTGCACTCTCAGTCCCTATCGCTAACGATGTTTTAAACCATCCGCTAACTCAGGGACATTTTGGTCTTTTAATCCATTTTATTAAAAACATTAGTTAATTAAACTTTAAAGATTTTAACCTCCAATACGAAGACATGTGTAACTCCATTTTCTTCCATTCCCCCTTCCATTTATTTGGCTGCTACATGAAACCCAAACATAAAATCCAAACCTTTTTCCGCTTTCAAATCCTTATCGAGTTATCGATAATAACCAAACAAGTTTAGTTTTTCAATTAGAGGGTGTTTGGGAGTGTGTTTCAAAAGTGTTTATTGGCTTGTTACTTTTTAAAAAGCCAATAAGTTAAAAATAGTGTTTGAAACTTGAAAAACATTTTTCAAAATAAGTTTTTGATATAGGGGGCAAACAAATTTTGAAAAGTAAGGAGGGTGTGACCTTGCTTTTCATTCTCATATAACCCCACCTTTTAACCCAAACAATGATTCACTTATTGATTTTTACCATTACAAAAACTAATGCGGATCTTTTTTTTAGAAACTCATTTTGCCGCCACCACAAGTCAATAAACAATTTTAGCCAAAAACACTTTTCGAGTTCAAAAAGCACTACCAAACACCCTTTTAATTGGTCTCTCTTTTTGTGAAGAGAAATGAATAGAACCCAAATATGTTCTTTAGAAAGGAAGATAGGGTGTGTGTGAGAAGTTTGTAGCGGTTCTGTAGTGGTAGGGGAACTACACAGAAAATGAGGTCGGAAGTAGGGAGGAGAACGAAGAAGGAGGTCGACCTTGGAGTGGTGAACAAAAAATGGTATTAATCTCAGGTGGGTTATCTTCCGATGAGAAGCGACGTTGTTTGTTCATCTCCCCACCGTTGATGACCCACCACCGAGAACCATCCACAATCGCCCTGCATCATCTTCTCCGGTGAAACTTCTTTCCCATTCTATCTTTATCGTATCCTGTCCTCAGGAAACCACCACTAGATATGTGTTTTTCATCTCCATTTTCACTTCTTCATGGGAGAAGAAACTATACATAAAATAAACAATCGGATCTAAATTGAGATGTGGATAATAGACTCTGACCATACCACTCCATCATCGTTTCCATCTCCATGAAATTTTGATTTTAGTTTGATTTAGGGTTTATGTTTGATTTTTGGTTTAATTTAGGTTAAAGGTCTTTTGATTTTAGAATTTGTATCATGGTTTCTTTTAACAAATCATATTGTATCTATGATTGTTTATGGTTATATGTCAAGAAATTAAAGTTCAAATCGATGGTTTTGAATACTCTCATTTGTGTATAGACTGGTGGTGGTAGTTAGTGGTGGTTCAGTGGTGGTTGTCAGTGGTCAATGGTGGGTGTTAAGTCATAATTCAAAACAATTCTAGTAATTGAGGTTTGAAGAACGACAAAAGAGAAGGGGTCTAGTCAAAGTAAGGGAGATACATGACATCTTCTAAAAGTGGTTGATAACTTATTTTATTAATCAAGTAAAAATGACCAATTTACCATTGATTTAAACGAAAAAGATTCAACACAACAGAATGCAAATCACAAAGACTGAAAAATGGAGTTTTTTTCAAACGAAGGACCATGTCCAAATCCTAAACAAACCATAAGGACCTATCATGTAATTTACTCAAAAGAAAATAAGATAGAACAAAAGGAACATAAAAGAAGGAATCATTAATGAAGATGAACCGAATAACGTGATCATATTCAATATATCCAATAATATCGTATTCGGATATGACGTGGGTGTTTATCCATCCATAATGATTATTTTATAATTACTTGGAGCATACCCTATAAAAATAAAACCCATATATAAATATATATATACAATATTCTATATAGATAGAGTCACCCACCCAAATTCATCCCAAAGACGCAAACCCCTTATCTTCAATCTTCATCTAAACTCTTCCAAATCCAACACGATATCAATTTCAACAAGCAATTTTCAAGTTTCTTCTTCATCAATCTGTAAGTATTCTCAATTTAACCCTAATTGGATTTTTAGTCTTGAAATCAGTTGGATGTATTGATTCTTGTTTCAATTCTATATATCTGCAATTGGGTATTTTTCTTTTCTTTTCTTTTGTTAGTTCTTGTTAGAAGTATGTTAGATTTTTGAAGTTGGTGATTGATACTAATTCTATTTGATGGATATGGAAATTAAATATTTTTAGGGTTAAGTTTTTTTTAATGATTATAGAGTTAGTTAACCCAGATCTTGAAGAAGTTGTTTAATTTTGATTGTGACAATATGTTTGCCCTTTGTTTTTTAGCAAAAAAACAAAAGGTTCAAAGTAATTCTTATCCACTCAACAATGGCTTGTAGTTTTCCTGCACTTTTTCTTAAATTACAAAATAGAAAACCATAATCAAATAAGTTGTGCTTATTAAGATTATATTATGTTCATATGGGGAAAACCATGAGGTCTTGATGCATCTTTAAGAAGCACAGGATATGTTCATATATGAGAATTAGATGTTCCAAGGGGCTGTTTTTTTTTTTTTTTTTAAAAATACCTCTGAAACCCTCTTAAGTCTGAAAATTAAGAGGTTTGCAGACCTACGACCATTTGTCTTATTTTTTAAGAAACGGTCAAGTCTGAAAATTAAGAGGTTTGCAGACCTACGACCGTTTGTTTTATTTTTAAGAGAAGGTCTCTGAAAGCCTCTTACCATCCTCTGAAATATTAAGAGGTGCACCATCCACCTCTTATGTGTTAGATGTGAAATCAGACCTCTTAAAAAAACATAACACCTAAATGTCATTCGGTTTTTGTGGAGGGTGCAAAATCTGAATTCATTTGGGAATGTATTGTATTTATTTCTTGATTTTATGTGTTAATATGCTTCTTTTGGCTGATAAGTTTTGATGTTTGATGAACTTAGTTGGTCTTTTGTTTTCTTGATATTGCAGTTTTCGAAACAAAGATGGCTAAAGGGTTCAGGCAAGAACACGAATTCTGTAAGTCCATATGTCTAAATTCTTTTCGAGGAATTACTCGTATTGCAGAAAAAAAAAATATGAACCCATTGATAGTAGACTAAAAGTCTCGTTTTTGCCCCAAAAAAAGTTTTTTTTTTCTTTTTCTTTGTAACATTAAGCATTGGATTGCTGTTTTTTTCAGCAAAAAGGCATGCGGAGGCATCAAGGATTAGGGAGAAATACCCTGATAGAATTCCGGTATGAGCAGCTAACTCTTTTGCCCTTTCTTGACGGAAAATTGATTTTAATTAAATCTATGACTATCTTACGAGTATATAAAACTATTTTTAATAGACCATAAGGTCATTAATTTAATTAAAAACTCGTTTATCTTTATATATCTTAACCACCCTGAACAGGGTGGAGGTTCAGATATACTGGGTTTGTTTTGGTTTTAGTTTTGGTGGTCTTATTCGTCTATTTTTAATTGAAGGTGGTTGTGGAAAGGGCTGAGAAAAGCGACATTCCTAACATCGACAAAAAGAAGTAGGTTTGTTTTTTCTTGTGGTTGTGATTCATATATGATGTCTGAAACGTATGTTTTAGGGGTCTTTATATGATTACTTTTCAGGTATCTTGTCCCAGCCGATCTTACCGTAGGGCAATTTGTCTATGTGATACGTAAACGAATTAAGCTGAGCGCAGAGAAAGCTATCTTTATTTTCGTTGAAAATGTCCTTCCACCTTCAGGTATTTTTATGAGAATTTATTTTCAACATAACCTTTTTGACGAAAGTAGTGGCATTTTGTATATGGAAGTAACAATTCTTATTTCTTTGCCAGTTTTAACCAGTAATTTTGTAACATTTGATGACATGGATACCTATCTACAAATGCGTTATGCGAAATGGATAATAAGAACGTAGACGCACATATCATCAAATGTTACAGGATGAACGAATTAATGGACATAACAAATTAGAAACAGGAAAATTTTGAACTTCTTTTATATTGATTGAGAAAGTAAATTAGTTTGTTCTACTAATTTGGAACTAAAACAAATTTCATTGTGTTTTTATGCATCTTGCAAAATTATGAAAACATAAGTTGGATTTTGGTGGTGGTGTTGCTAATATGGTTTCGATTGTTGATGTTTGTAGGAGCGATAATGTCTACGATATACGATGAAAAGAAGGATGACGATGGATTTCTATATGTTACCTATAGTGGTGAGAACACATTCGGGTCCATTCTGTAGTGATTTATTTCTATTTATTTTACGTTAAATAAACTTGTTGCTTGATTGTAATTCGTTTAACTTGTACAGTTATCTCGTACATATTTTCTACTCAAGTGTCGTATTTTATCCATTTATCAATAAGGCAGTCGTTTCTTTATAACTTATGTCGTATTTCTCTTGCCTTCTAAGAAAACGTTAAATACAAAACCTTCATGAATATCTCGAGATGTATCTTGTATACTTTTGTCATCAACAAACTTATCAATCACATGATTTTATATTATGTTACATCATGTTGTACATGCTATTTTGGTCGCCTTCGATGTCGCCTACTCGCCTTTTATTTTCTTATTGATTTTGTTTGAATCGTTGTCGTCTTATATCTTGAAATAAGTGTTTACATTTGTTCTAACTAGACAGAACCTAGGCTAGAAATTTCGAGTTGACAGTGCCTTCACGGCCTGTCAGCTTTTACATCGCCAATTCTCCATTGTTTACGTCGCCAATTCTCCATTGACTGTTGTCCCTAACTTTGCTTCGATCAACGTCTTCAAAAGATTCACCGCGAACGTCCTGTCCGGTGATAGGAACTTTCTGGGTTATTGTTCATGTGTGCGGCTAAAGCGTTCAATGGTTGAGTCCACTACTCCACTTTGCTTTGTCTCTTCCATTTGGTTTTGGTCTCCAATCCTGTAACAAGTATAAAGGGTTGTTAAATTCCCCCAATTCTCTCCCTGTAATCTCCCTCCTCCACGACCATCCCTCCCCCACTTCCCCTAATTCATCCATGAATATAATTCCTGCTTCTCCTCTACCTTCACCTCCTTGTTCGTTTCTTGCCTCCAAATCCGCTTAAATTTCTTGGCTAGCGTCCCATCCGATACCCACCTATCTAACCAAAAGTTCGTTTCGTCCCCATCCCTGACTTCCTTGCCAAACGAGGAAAGAAAGTTTATTCCCAACTCGCCCAGATCCATTTTTATTATCCCCGCCTACATCGAATTCCCCCTTACCCGAATGTTCCCCCTCTCCTCACTCCCTCCCGAGTGGGTAGAGACTTTTGACTATCCAAGTCCATAACGCCCCTTTTTCGTTCACTAATCGCCACCACCGCTTCCCTAATACTCCCCAATTTGCCACTTTCAAACTCCCCACGTTTAGCCCCCCTCTCGAAATTTCTCACTACCCTCTCCCATTTTACTCCTATCCTGAGTATGATATTGTGTTTACATTTGATTTTATTTCTCTTATGTCTTGTAATAAATGTTATTTTTAATAGTAACCGTAAACTTCTTTATTTTTAGAGTGATTTGCAATTTTGGTCCCTCTGGTTTAACGAAACCAGCACCTTTAGTCCCTACAAAATTTTTATTGCAGAAAAACCATTGTGGTATGTATTTTTGCTTAGTTTTGGTCCCTCAACACTAACACCGTTAGTTGTCTCTGTTAAGTCCCTCCCATGTGCCATGCACATGAGGGTATTTTAGTCTTTTTACCCTTTTCTTCTTCCTCCCATCTTCATCTCCTTTAACCATTTTCATCTCCTTTGAACCCAAGAACATTCATCCAATATTTGATATTAATCATATTCAAACCTAAATTTTTTAAAGATTCGTTCCACGTTCAAATCTGAATCCAAAATCTAATTCGTTCCAAATCCAACCCTAAATCAGAAAACCTCTTAATCTGTTGGATTTGTTCTTCATCTTTGTTCAACTTGAATCTGCTACACTCGAATTAAAAACATCAAGAACCAGACTAAAACCGAGCTTTGATTCTGAAGCCAATCAAAAATTGTATCTAAAACCTTTTGAAATGGAAATCATATCTAAAACCTACCAAACTTAAAATCTTCGAAATCAAAGCAGATGTGATATGGATGTGGGTGAGATCTGAGATCTTCAGATCTAAAATCTTTGAAATCGAAGCAGGTCCGACGAGATCTGAAGAGGTCCGATGGTGGTCGGCGTTTGGAGGGTGTGGGCGGCGAGGCGGTCGCCGGTGGTCGGTGTTTGGACAGCGTGGCAATCGCCGGCTGGAGATGTAGACGGTAGTCGGCGTTTGGACGGTGTGGCGGTCGTCGGTCGGAGATGGCGACGTAGATCGGCGTTTCGACGGCATGGGCGACATAGCGGTCACCGGCTAGAAATGGAGACGGTGGTTGGTGTTTGGATGGCGGCGAGATTTGTGTGGGTGGACCAAAAAGGAAGAAGAAGAATAAGAGGGGGAAATGAATCTCGATTGAAAACTTGAAATTTGGAAATGATTTTGGGTAAATATGGAAATAATTTTTGTTAAATTTGGATTTGGTTAAAATCTGGAAATGATTTGGGGGAACAAATTAAAGTGAATTACAGGTTTGGTCCCTGTAGTTTGTTTTTGGGTAAAAAGACTAAAATGCCCTGATGTGCATGGCACATGGGAGGGACTTAACAGAGACAACTAACAGTGTTAGTGTTGAGGGACCAAAACCAAGCAAAAATACATACCACAATGGTTTTTCTGCAATAAAAATTTTGTAGGGACTAAAGGTGTTGGTTTCGTTAAACCACAGGGACCAAAATTGCAATTCACTCTTATTTTTATTTTATTCTTGTATTTATAAAACCAACCGTTGGCTCTACACTTTTTTGTTTGGTCAAGTTGTTCTTTAGGGGTGCGTTTGGTACGTGGTACAGCACAGGACAGGACGGGACAAAAGTTCCTGTCCCATGTTTGGTGCAGCATGGGACAGAACAGAAATTTCCTGTCCCACGTTTGGTGCGACATGGGACAGGGACATGAATTAGACAAGATAGGACAGCATGGGACAAAAAGTGGGGTTTTTTGTTCCACCAAAATAGGTGGAACAACATGGGACAGAAATGAGACAGAAACTAATATATTACTAGTTAACACTCGTTTGATATATAACTTCAATACATGGTCACCGCCGCCACCGGCAGCCACTATCGGCCACTTCCACCTCCTCATCCGCTACAACAACCTCCTCCACGACCTCTACAAGTACCATCGATTATCTACCACCACCGTCTACCACATCTATAACTGTCCATCGCCACCGCAACCACCATCACCGTTGGTCATCTCCACAACCACTATCCACCATCTTCATGTTCTCCACAACCACCGACCACCGCCACCATCATCACTACTAGTATTACCGTCGGCCACCACCTCTACCTCTACCATAACCATTAACATCAGTTACATAAAAATCTTATATATATGTGTGTGTGTGTGTGTGTGTGTGTGTATGTGTGTGTGCGCACTCTTATATTTATGAAAATTGTGTAATTTTCTTATAAATTATAAAGTTTACTTTATTTGTATTAATTATAACTATTATGTGATATATAAAATCATCAAATATTTTTTAATGGAACTTGTGTAGTTTTGTCCAGTTTAGTCCTAGGCATACAAAACACAAAACAAACATTTGTTCTGTCAAATCCTGTCATGTCCCGTCTAGTCATGTCCTACCCTCTTGTCCTGTCCAGTACTGTCCAGTTCTGTCCTGTCCAATCCTGTCTGCGTACCAAACGCTACCTAGATGTTTGTTTGCTTGTTCTCGTTTGCCGGTTGTTTTCACATTCTCTTGTTTAATACACTACTACATAAAAGGATTCCTCAATAAGATGTATCAGTTTCGTGTACAAAAAATCACATTAAATATGCATTAAACTCTCTTTGATTTTTTAGAATAAATCACAATAAATAAATAACATTAATAAAAATTCTTAACAAAATAATATCGATCTTGTTTTATTATTTAAAAATAAATCAGAAAAGAATTGATATTTAAAATCACAATATCAAGGGACTATGAAATGAGAATTGAGAAAGAATACATAAAAAAAATTAAAATTTACTTGAGTGTAAGTCCAGTACTGATTCGGTTCGAAAACCAGTATTCGAGTCCCATCCCTAAAAAAATTATACAAGTTTGAAATTTTGTTATTTTTCGTTATGTATAGTTATTTTTGGACGAAAAAGATATAGGATAGTAGTATTTCTATATTTAATATATAGTAGCAACTTGCAATTTTGATAAATATTTTGAACCGTCTACTAATTTTCATCAATAATACCATCATAATATCTAAATTTGGTTGTTGCGTCTTCAACTAAAACTCTCTTTTGCGTTATTTGGTTTGAGTTGGTATATTATTTGATAACTAAATATATGTTGCCAAACAACCTTGCCCCCTCTCCAATGTTGCACTATTATATGGAAACCACCAAAAATATTGAACTTTGGATTCCCATATTCACAGACATTTTACGGATCAAACAAAGTAGGAAGGTCATAGTTTGTCATTTACCGCAAAAGAGATAAAAATTGTTGACTAACTTGTACTAATTATTGAACTCCTATACCCATAGATTCCCCAATTGCAAAAACCTGTCCAATCGAATTATTTGATCATGAAAACCGATCTAGGTTCTTCAAGAACAAGGGTTCATGGCCGAAAACCCACATTGAGATAACGAAGAATCAAGTGTTTCTAGTATGTCAAGACATCATGGGCCATGATTTCTTGATGATCAGTAAGAATCGTTGGAGGAGGGGAGCAGATGAGACAAAAACGGTGCCACAATGAATTCAGACGTGGCCGATAAATGAAGACATATCAACACAAATAAAAGAAAAAAGAGCAAGAATGGTGCTGTGGGGTGAGAGATGGTCTTATTTTTTCCTTCCTTTTGTGAATGTGAGATGAGGCAATAAGTCAAGTTGTTCGCTGAATGCAATCTTGGAGTGGAAAGTCAATTTGGCTTATTCATTAAATCATAAACAAACGACTATATATCACCCAATGCATGAGCTCTTCACAACATTAAA